>VZTZ01017998.1:0-95935 GCA_013400955.1 Drymodes brunneopygia
CCCTCGAATTCCGTTGCTAATGTTGACCACCCGCCCTGCTTGAATAGGCTGCTAAAGAACAAGGCAGTGCTGGCCTGAACCTTCCTCTTGCCTCACGTAAACCTCATGAGACACACAGCTGCCTCCTTACATCCCATCACCGCTGTATCTACCTTGGTGCTCTCTGCATCGCAGCGTGGAAAGCTAAGCTGCATTGTTTCCACATTGGGCTGGGAGTCGACTAGGCAGAGGCACAAGTAGCTGCCCTTGAACATCCCTCTTTGGACTGCTAATGTAACATTGGCAGGGCAAGATATGGTAAGGCATGCTCCTCTTGCAGTCTGCACACTGCGCAAAGAAGCCCGGTTGCCTGCTGCTTTGCTCTTCGCCCTAGGTGACTTGGACAGAACTGAAACCCAGTAATGGCATTCAGCTTTGCCGCTTTTCAGTGTCTGTACTGCACGCATCCGCAGCATGCTATGATCGGTTTTCCCTCAGCTCCTGGTACAGCGATACTCTCTGCTTCACAGATTCCAAACTGTGCATCTAGCTGTCGCTCAGCAACATGTGCCAGGAAAGAAGCACTTGCTGCGTTAGTCTTTCAGCGTTTGAGACTTTCAAGCCAGGTTATGGGAAGGGGCGATGAAGCAGACATTTTAATCCTGGTTCCTTTTCCTGTGCCAGACGGCCATCCAAATCTTTGGTCTTTGCAAGGCTAGAATGTGCACGGTGCTCCTTCGCACTGAGGAGGGTCGTGCAGGGAGCACTGGGCTGTGACGGTGCTTTTCAGGCGGTAAAGGAAAGAGGAGTGCCCCTGGAATGTGGTGCAAATACAAGCTTGCAAAAGTTGCAGGGGAGAGTTGTGGACAGCCTTGTTATCCTGGCACAGATCTCTGAGTGAGCTGTAGTTGAAGAGCTTTCCTTTTAGATTCAGATGGCAGGAGGACCACCATACAGATTGAGATGTTAAATGCACGGCCTGAGCGTCTTTCGGCTGAAGCATTGCTTAGCAGCACTTGGCTGCCAGCACTGTGTGCTCTGCAAGATGTAGAGGACGATTCGCCCCACTGAGAGAACGTTTCAAGAAAATGAAAGTGCCGCGGCTCACACAAGGTGATGAACGAAGCTGCACAGTACAGGGCTTGTGTGCGCAGTGTACCAACGGCGAGAGTAGCATGGCTGCCCCTAGACTGCCAGCCGAATTCACGTTGACAGTGCGAAGGATGAAGTTCAGCAAGAGCTGCTTGCACCGCTACCTATTTCTTTTCCAGCCCCTCTGTGGAAACAGCTGCTTCTACCTTTAGGCTCCGAGAGGCAGAGAACACAATGGCAAATGCAGCGGAGAAGGGGAGGACAAAGTGCACCAGGTGAGCTTCATGTGGCTTGTGTGGGGTGAGCGCAAGGTGCAGCCCTGCAGTGCTTTTACTTCTTAGAAGCAAGAGAGCGTTCTCAGCTGACTCTGATTATGAACGAGTTCTTGCTAGATTTTGTAGTTTGGTTCACTGCTCAAAGAAGCCCGGTTCTCTGCGGCTTTGCTCTTCGCCCTAGGTGACTTGGACAGAACTGAAAGCCAGCGACGGCATTCAGATTTGCAGCTTTTCAGTGTCTGTGCTGCGCGCATCCGTAGTGTGCTGTGCACGGCTCTTCCTCAACTCGAGCTACAGGAATACTCCTTCTGCTTCGCAGATTCCAAGCTGTACATCTAGCTGTCACTCTGCGACATGTGCCAGGGAGAAGCACTTGCTGCCTTAGTCTTTCAGCGTCTGAGACTTTCACGGCAGCATGACAAGGTGAGCGATGGGAAGGGCGATGAAGCAGAGGTTTTATTCCTTGCTCATTTTCCTGTGCCAGACGGATCCTTAGGTCTGCGAGGTTTCAATGTGCACGGCGCTCCTTCGTGCTGAGGAGGGTCGTGCAGGGAGCACCAAGCTGTGAGGGTGCTTTTCAGGCGGTAAAGGAAAGAGGTGTGCCCCTGGAATGTGGGGCAAATACAAGTTTGCACAAGTTGGAGGGGAGAGCTGTGGACAGCCTTGTTATCCTGGCACAGGTCTCTGAGCGAGCCGTATTCGCAAAGGTTTCCCTTTAGATTCAGACTGCTGACGCAGACCCAGTGCAATTTCCTCGGCGTTTCCTGTTGCATGGACACCGGCTGTGGGGTCAGTGGCGCCAGGGCGGGCATGACCTGGGCAGGTGCTGACCGCCAATGGTGAGGACGGATGCCTTGGTGACGTGCCGGGGGGGGCAGGGGGTGGGGGGTGCGGTTAAGTGTCCCTTAACAAAGATGGCGGGTTGACCGAGAGTGGCTTCTGCCAGCACTCATGATAGTGGCAAGGCAGGGCGGAAGTCACGTGACGCCACATAGAAGATGGTGGCGCGGCATTCTGTGCACTTGACCTTCGCAAGAGTGCGGTGTTGGGCACATGCACGTTGGGCAGGGACAAAAACAGGCGCGAAAGAAAGGACCCCACGCCATCTATTCGGCTGCTTGTGCGGAACCCCTATGCTGACGTGGACATGGCGCATTTTCTCTGGTGTTTCCCGTTGCGCAGACACGGGCTGTGTGGTCGGCTGCGCCCGGGGCGGGTGCAAGGCAAGGCAGGTGCAGACAGGCAACGGCAGGGACGGACGCCTTGGTGAGGTGCCGGGGGCCTTAAGCGTCCCTTAACAAAGATGGCGGGTAGACCAGAAGTGGCTTCTGCCAGCACTCAAGTTGGCTGCGAGGAAGGGCGGAAGTCACATGATGTCTCACAAAACATTGGGGTGTGGCACACCCTGCGCCTGACCCTTGCAAAATGGCGGCGTCCTGTGCATGCACATTGGGCAGTGAAGAAAAAAGGCAGGAAAGAAAGGACCCCACGCCGGCCTTTCAGCTGCCTGCGCGGAAACTTGACGCATTTGCGGACCCAGCGCGATTTCCCCAATGTTTCCCATTGTGCGGACACGGGCTGTGTCATCACCTGCACCGGAGGTAGGCGAGAGCCAGGCGGGTGCCCACAGGCAACGGCAAGGACGGACGCCTTGGCACGGTGCCGAGGGCTTTAAGCGTCCCTTAAAAAAGATGGCGGGTAGACACGATGTGACTTCTAGCAGCACTCAAGACGGTGGCAAGGAAGGGCCGGAGTCACGTGACACCACACAGAAGATGGGGGTACGGCACGCCGTGCTCTTGACCTTGGCAAGATGCCGGTTTTGCGCGTTGGGCACGGACAAAAATAGGCGGGAAAGAAAGGACCCATGCCATCTATTCGGCTGCTTGCGTGGAACCCCGACGCGGACGCGGACCCAGCGTGATTTCCCCAATGGTTCCCATTGTGCGGACACGGGGTATGGGGTCGGCGGCGCCGGGGGCGGGTATGACGCGGGCAGCTGCCGACAGCCATTGGCGGGGACCAGCGCCTTGGCAAGGTGCCGGGGCCTTAAGCGTCCCTGAACAAAGATGGCGGATAGACTAAAAGTAGCTTCTGCCAGCACGCAAGATGGCTGCGAGGAAGGACGGAAGTCATGTGACGCCACGCGGAAGATGGCGGCGGGGGCAGGCCCTGTGCTTGACTTCCCCAAGATAGTGGCGTCCTGCGCATGCGCGCTGGGCAGTGACCAAAAAAGGTGGGAAAGAAAGGACCCCGACTCGTCTATTCAGCTGCTTGCTGAAGAGCCGGGCAGGTACCCACAGGCAACGGCAAGGACGGACGCCTTGGCGAGGTGCCGAGGGCCTTAAGCGTCCTTTAAAAAAGATGGCGGGTAGACACGATGTGACTTCTTGCAGCATGCAAGATGGCGGCGTGGCACGCCGTGCCCTTGACTTTCCCAAGATGGCGGCATCTTGCACATGCGTCTTGGGCAAGGACGAAAATAGGCGGGAAACGGCGCCGCGCCGTATTCTCGGCTGCCTGCGTGGAACCCCTATGCTGACGCGGGCATGGCGCGTTTTCTCTGGTTTTTCCCGTTGCGCAGACACGGGCTGTGTGGTCGGCTGCGCCCGGGGCGGGCTCAAGGCCAGGCAGGTGCAGACAGGCAACGGCAGGGACGGACGCCTTGGCGAGGTGCCGGGGGCCTTAAGCGTCCCTTAACAAAGATGGCGGGTAGACCAGAAGTGGCTTCTGCCAGCACTCAAGTTGGCTGCGAGGAGGGGCGGAAGTCACGTGACACCACACAGAAGGTGGCGGCGCAGCACGCCGCGCACTTGACCTTCCCAAGATGGCGGCAATTTGCGCATGCGTGTTGGGCGAGGAGGAGGAGCAGCAGGAGGAGGAGCAGGAGAAGAAAGAGCAGGTGGAGGAGGAGCAGCAGGAGGAGGAGAAGGAGGAGCAGTAGCAGGAGATTGCACATAGTCCTGGAGGCCTGGTGGCAGCGTGCACCTTTGCTGGCCAGTTTATGGGCTGTTTCTCTCTTTGTACTTGGACAGAGGGAAGTGACTGTGGAATGGGGCTCTTGTGGGAAGAAAGGTGCTATGGTAGGTAACACTGGGCTCAGTAAAACAAAATCTATCTGAATGCAATTCTCCGTGGAATTTGTTTCACGGGGTTCGCACTTCCATTTGGAAAATTGCCTTCTGCCCTCTTCTTGCTTGGCCATGATGCTGCTGGTTGTGGAAGGATCCCCAAACTGCATGTGGGCACAAGGAAGAGAGAATAGACACTGGATCTGGTGTTCAGGTGATGGAACAGCCCACTGCACTTCCCCAGTGCAGGTGCTGGGGCCCAGCTGCTGGGCTCTTCTCATGAACTGTTTCATCCTTTTGCATCCTGTTATCCCAGGCACCTTCTGAAGACCATCATCCATAACAACTCATGTTTAAGGAAGCTTTTATTGGGCCATGTGTCTGGGGAGCTTAACTGCAAACTGTGGGACACTGGAATGAAAATATTTGTACTTTGATTTGCTCAGTGCTGCAAAAGTGCTACTGATGCTCCCTGGGCAAGTGAATGACCGCAGTAAATGGTTCTGTTTGTGTTACTGTAGCATTGTGTAAGCACAGATCTCAGAACGTTCCTTAACTCTGCAGAGAGGGCTGAGGCACAAACCATCCTCCTATGAGCTCTTACAGCTGTTTTTTGTGAGGATTTCTCTCCAGACTCTGCATGTCTGTCTACCACAGTGGAGATCCTGTGCACGGCAGTAGTGAAGTGTTTTACTGGGAGAGGCTCGGCTTCCCTCTTAGCACTGGGGGTCTTTGCTGCAGGTTTCTGTTTCAGGAACACTTGCACAGAAGCTCAGGAAGAACCACACAGCCACAGTATTAGAAAATATCCCAGTTTATTGCAGCCTCTCAGTTCTGAGAGTTTTACAAAATAATGTATTTACAGGTGAGGAAGGGACTAACTCAGCTGGAGTGTACTTTGCTGGGGCAGGAACAGGCTACAGAGGAAAAAGGAAGAAAATCAGCACATTCACAAGTCACGTTTTTCTTTACAGAAGTAAGATAGGTGTAAGGCTAGTGTGCACAGCTGACTGGTGCTGTCCTTGTGGGGATCACTCCAGGAAGGATTCAGTGCAGCTCTTTTGCTCTTCACAACTCCAGGCACCTGGGGTTCAGCAGAAGCTGCATCAGCTCAGCTCAGTGTGATGTTAAGGCACAATGCAGTGATGCCAATGGCTCTGGGTCTCCATGTGTGCCAGCAGCTCTGCCTGTGGCTTCCCTCACAGTGAGTGATGGTGTCTCAGCCCAACATCTCTCTTTCAGGCCCCCAGCCCTGGACTTGGCCATGCCAGCAGCAGAGTTGGACAGAGGACAGAAGGAGGAGACCATGGTGTGGGACAAGGGAGGGATCCTAAAGGGAATCCTCCCAAAACTATGGTAAGACCTCCCTTCAACCTCCCTATGGTTGAACACCAGAGAAAGGGGTATGGACGACCGTTTAAAAACAAATGCACAACTTAGAATATACGCTGAAACCTTGTTTTTGAACTTGTCCAATAAAGTTTGCCTCTAAACACAAAGTGTTTGTCTTTTTTTTAATTTGATTTTTTTTAAAGTTTATTATTATGTGTAATCTTGAATGGTGGCTCATTCAAGTTGTTCATGGGAGCTGCTTTAGCTTACCCCCCAAGGGAAACTTCTCCAAACATGGATTTCTAAGACTAAGGGCTAAACCAAACCATCAGCTCTGGCTGCACATGGAGTCCCAGGCACTCACAGCGAGGTAGAGGGAGGTTTGAAGTTCACAGTAGAGGCTGTGCATGGCTGGCACTCTCAAGTTTCTCCAGCCAGTGCTGTCCAAGGCAGGGATCCATCCCTAGAGGCCTGTGTGCTCCTGGATCCAGTCTCGCAGGCTCGTGAGTCGGCTGTATACCCCAGGTTTGTTCCTCTGGGCGCAGCCATCGCCCCAGCTCACTACACCGGCCAGGAACATCCGATTGCTGGGCTCCACACTAACCAGGGGCCCCCCGGAGTCTCCCTGCACAGAACCACACAGGAGCATAAGTACCAATCCCATAAATCACCCTCATGCACAGTGTTAAAGTCAATCACAAAAACTGAGCAAGAAATAATCAATCAGCAAATCCCTGTCTCAAAAACTATTCTAAGTCAGCTGTCATTACAATTTTTTGGCCATTCCCTGAAACAAATATTTAAGTATGGCAGTAAGAGCCACAGTGCCAGAATAAAGAGCTATAAAATACCAGTCAAGCAGCCTGGCTTGCTAACTAAGACCCTAAATAACAGCCAGAAGTTGAAGTAGGGTTGTATGTCCTACATGGTGAGCTGGAGTCTAAGTCCTGTGGTTTTGGGCTGTAGTTTTTGAGTCTAGGTCATGCCTCGACGCAACTTGCTGCTGATGCCCATTGTACTCGGTCCATTGTCTGAATCCAGGAGGATTCCCATAGATGTGTTTTATGTTAAAAATGTAAATATAAGTGAAGTACCAGAATGAGCAGGGCTGAGCAAAGGCCTGTCTCCTTGCCTAATAATCAATAATCAACACTAAATCCAGGTGCTGCCTTACCTGGCAGGCATCCACACCACCGGTCAGGATCCCCACGCACATCATGCGTGGCGTCAGCTGGTCTGTCAGGAGTTGGTTACACACAGTCTGGTTGATGAGCCGGATCTCTGCCTTCTGCAGAATGGAGGCTCCCGTGCCTGCCAAGATGGAGGAGCAGCTTAAGTAAAAATACA
This sequence comes from Drymodes brunneopygia, assembly GCA_013400955.1. Taxonomy (NCBI): domain Eukaryota; kingdom Metazoa; phylum Chordata; class Aves; order Passeriformes; family Petroicidae; genus Drymodes; species Drymodes brunneopygia. The sequence continues at coordinate 7,097 of VZTZ01017998.1, forward strand.
CGTTTTTAAGCAGCTCTCCGTTTTTCCCCTCAAGAAACACAGAAATCATTGACTTACAGAATCCCAGAATGGTTTGGATTCAAAGAGAACTAAAACCTTGTTCCATCCCCTGCCAGGGCTAGGGACACTTTTCACTAGACTAGGTTGTCCAAAACAGCCTGGAATGCTTCCAGGGATGTGGCAGCCACAGCTTCTCTTGGCAACCTGCTTAAAATACATCAGTGCAGCCCCAAATCACATGCCAGCGCTCACCTCCTTCTGTGGTTGCTCCCCATCCGGTCACCCACAGGTCCTTGCCCACAGGGAAGTTGTGGGTGGCATCGGGCAGGCAGATGGGCTGGACAACAGCCGTGAAGGTGACGGGGCTCTGCAGCTCCAGCACAGCAATGTCATAATCATAGGTGTAGTCATTGAAGAAGGGGTGGGAGATGATGCGCTTGATTTTGCGGGTTTGCACATTGGGGCCGCTGAGGTCACCTTGGTCTGTCAGCCCTAGGTAGGCTGTCCATAGGCTGGGGTCTGAGTACCTACATAGGGGGGCAAGAAACAGGGTGAGACCCCATCTCAGAGACAGCACTGCTCACTACCTTTAACAGTTTTCTTGAGGAATGCCTCTCGGAGTCAGTGTTGGAATATCGTGTGCAGTTTTGGTCGCCACAATATAAGAATGATATTAAACTATTAGAGAGCTTCCAAAGAAAGGCAACAAAGATGGTGATGGACCTTGAGGGAAAGCCATATAAGAAGCAGTTGAGGGCACTTAGTCTGTTCAGCCTGGAGAAGAAGAGACTGAGGGGAGACCTCACTGCAGTTAAAACCTCCTTGTGAGGGAGAGAAGAGGGACAGACTCTGATATCTGTTCTATGGTGCCCAGTGACAGGACGAGAGGGAATAGCCTGAAGTTGTGTCAGGGGAGGTTTAAGTTGGATATCAGGAAAAGGCTCTTTTCCCCAGAGGGTGGTCAGGTACTGGAACAGACTCCTCAGGGTACTGGTCACAGCACCAAGCCTGACCGAGCTCAAGAAGCATTTGGACAATACTCAAGGGCACATGGTGTGACTCTTGGGGATGGCACTGTGCAGAGCCAGAAGCTGGACTCAGTGATCCTTGAGGGTTGCTTCCAACTCAACTTATTCTGTGATTCTGTGAAATGCCTGGAAGCGCAGGGATGTGAGGCCAGTACCTGATGCCTTGCAGTGGCAGGAAGCAGTGTGCTGCTGACACCAGCCAGCTTGCTGACACCAGCGAGGCCCCACAGATGTGGCCCTGGCCCTTGACGTGCAGGCTGACCTGCCACGGCCACTCTCCCACGTCTGAGTTCTGCCCACCGACAATCCGTGACTTCCTGACGTAGGAGCGGAGCCCGCAATCTAGGGGAGAGAAGGAGAAGGGGTGCTTGGTTTCTCCTGTTCCCATCCCACACCTCCCCTCTATTCTGCCGGGACATCTGATAGCACAAATGCCTTGTTACCCGTGTCAGGAAGAGCTGATGCTGTCTGCACATGTGCTAAATTAGCTACAACATTTACTGGCCATTTCTGTAAAGGGGAGATAAGCTCCTGTATTACCCATCTAAGCCCTCCGGAGCTACACAGACACTACACAGACCACTAAAGAATGTGGCTTGGATATTTCCAAATCAAGCTCCTGCACAGAAACACCCAGGGGCTCTCTCTGGCACACTGGGGTGTTTCTCTGAGAGGCCCAGCCCAGAATCCCATGTCTTCCCATTCCTCAGCACTCACTGCAGTTGTCCTCGTCAGAGTGGTCCTCGCAGTCTTGCTCCCCGTCGCACTCGGGGTTCTGTTTGCTGATGCAGCGTCCACTGCGGCACTTGTATGTGTACTCTTTGCAGGGGACTGTGGTCTGGTCTGCTGCAGCCAGGACAGAGGCAGAGGTGTTAGCCCCAGTTCTGGAGAGGTCACATCACCTTCACCTCTTCTGCCCACCCCCAGGGCATTTCCACTCCATGCAAACACACACATGAGGGTGCTCAGCCCCAAGGAATTCCATCAGAGGCTGCATTTGATGGCAGCCACCCTGCAGTCCACCCTCACCTGTGCTGCAGCCGCCCTCGTCACTCCCGTCCCCACAGTCGTCCTTGCCGTCACATTTCTGTGTTTTGGGGACACACTTCCCATTGTCACACTTGAAGCTGTCAGCTGCACAGCCTGGGGACAGAGAGAAGCTCCTAAAGGCTGGGCATGAATCCTGCAGCACCTCAGTACATGGCTGTGCTCAGCTCCCCTCCCCGAGACAAGTAAAAGCCTCTGCAGCTCCAACATCCTGCATCTCCAGTCTCTTCTCCAAACTGCACAACACCGCTCTGTAATTCCGCCCTTTCTATTCCTACACCTCTGCCCATCCTTCTTTCCTCTGAGCTCTCATTCGGGGCTCAAGGAAGCTGTACCAGGTGAGCCCTTGCCATGCCTGGGTTTTTTGTCTGCTCATTTCCAGCACAGCACCTGCTTCTCTCCATCCCACAAGCCTCCATCACTACCATCGCCTCCCCACCGTGTGCCTGCTCAAGCTCTCAGCCCTTTGTGCCTGTGGGGTGAGTCACTCACTGCACTGCAGCTCATCGCTGTTGTCACCACAGTCGTTCACGTTGTCACAGACCCAGAACTTGGGCTTGCACCAGCCATTCTGGCACCTGAACTGCTGCTTGGTGCAGGCTGCAAGAGCAAAGTAAGAATCACAGGATTGTTTAGGTTGGAAAAGACCTCCAAGACCATCAAGTCCAACCTGAGACTAATCACCACCTTGTCAACCAGACCAGAGCACTGAGTGCCATGTCCAGTCATTCCCTGGACAACTCCAGGGATGGTGACTCCCCTGGGCAGGCTGTTCCAATGCTAGAAATTACGGGAGAGGCCTGCAAAGGCACTTGTGGAGTCACCAGCAACCCGCTCACCATGGCAGCTCTCCCAGTGGGTGTGCAAGCACTTGGGAACTCCAGCAATCAGCTCAGGACCGTGCACATGTACATAAATACACTACACACTCAGTACGTCCACAGTATTTCAACTTTTCTGGAGAACAAAAGAGTTTTCTCCAGACTCCAGCTCCTCAGACAGGAGCTGTCGTGTCTGAGGCAGTGGAGGCTGAAGCTGACATCACAATAGCAGGACAGCCAGAGGCAATACTGAAGCAATGCAATTGCTGCAAGCAGTGGGAAGGCACCTGAGAAACCAGGATCGTGGGTCAGCAGCACACTCTTCCTCAGAAAACTGCCCCTCCCAAAGCAGGGGATCCCGTCCTCTCTAATAAACTGCAGACCCCGGACAGTATCATTAACTATAGGACAGCACTGTTAATCCAAGAGGAAAATTTGGTGCACAAAGAAACAATTCCTGTGTGTCCCATGGGTTTTCCAGATGAACTCTGCAAAGCCTGCCCAGCTGGGTAATGACACATGTCTCTCCACACCACCCAGCTCAGCCAAACCCACACCAGCAGGACTACACAGAAAAACACATTCCCAGCTGGGAGGAACTGGAAAGGGAGGGCGATGCCACTGGGAGAGGGCTGGATTAGCAGGAACCCACAGCGCCTGTGCTGAGAATGGATCCCAAATTGATTGCATACCTAGTCTCATCCCAGCCTGGAGGAAGGTGGCAGTGTGAGCTCCAGCCAGCACTGAGTCACATTACCCAGAACAAGTCTAACCATCCTGGGGCAACATGGCCTTTCCCATGCTGTACCAAAGGGAAACGAAGGCTGGACTTACTGCAGGACCTCTCATCACTGCCGTCCACGCAGTCCAGCCACCCGTCGCAGCGCATGCTCCTGTCAATGCAGCGGCCGGTATTGCAAGTGAACTTGCCAGGACAGGCTGAGAGGGGGAAGGTGACAAAACCACACATGAGCCCTCTTGGTGTCCCCTCTACATCCCTTCTGCAGAGTTCCCTATGCCTGCTTACAGCAGAACACAGCAGGAAGACCAGGAGGTTTGCAGGAAAGCAAGACATGCTACTATCCCCCTGGAAAAGGCTGCTTCCCAGTTTACAGGGCAGTGTAAGCACAGAGGAGGGACAGCTCCAGATCTCAGGGAAATCACTTTCCCCACCCCAGCACCAGGGTTTCAACTCACGGTCACTGGAGTCATAGGACAGGAACTCCGCAGAGAAGCCCGTGTCTGTGTAGGACTGGTCCGAGTGGAACTGGACCTTGATTTTGTTGGTGGTACTGGCCACCACAAACTGGGAGCGTTCCCCACAGTACCTGCAGGGAGAGAGCAAAGGGGAGTCAAAGGGCTGGAGGTCAGCACCAAGAAAACCTCCTTCTATCCGTGACCTCCCTCCACACCCCAGGAGCTGAGGGGGCAGGAGAGCAGTGAGGAGGTCTGATCCCAGCACAGACTGCTGGGCCTCAGGGTCCAAATTCTGCTGCTGCTGACAGAAGGTTTGGGCCAGTTGCAAACAACAACTTGTGACCTTAGGAATGATCAGGAACAAGTTCTTCCACATCCCTGCCTGCCCCATAGTGTGTCTGATCTCAGATACACTGGACTTGTGCAGGATCCCAGTTCACCACGGGGGGATGGGATCATGTACATGAACAGCACTGCAGGAACTCAGGGCTGCAGAGGCAGGTGCAGACTTTGAAATCCTCTCTCTGAGGCAGGGTCAGCTCCCTTGTCCAAAACATTGTGAAATAAGATTAATCACATGCCTGTGAGGTACCAAGTTTTCTGTCTGGCCCAGTTTATATCAGGTTGGGGAATGCATCAGGAAATGCATCACAGGATCTCTGTGCCCTGAGAATGGAGAGCTGCTTGGGAAAGCAAACCCACCCCAGATGTTCCTGCTTTCCCACATGAGCTCCACAGCATTTGGGTGGGGACTCAGCTGCAGCATACCACAAACCCAGGTCTTATCCCCAGAACCAAGTGTGGGGCTCCTCACTCACCATGGGGCAATCCTGGGCACCGTCCTGCCTTCTCCCAGCCCTGACAGAACCAGCACACTTGTTCCCACAGCAGATTAAGGAAAGCACAAGGTTCTGTGTAATTAAACGAAGTCCCGTCATGGGTTCAGCCACCCGACACCCACCTCGTGCCGTTGATCTGCACATAGTCCTTGGTGCAGGAGCTGACTGGGATCCCGGGCTCCAGCACAAAGAACATGTTGAAACGCACCTTCACATTTTTTGTGGAGGGAACCTGCAAAAGGAAGTTGAGTCAGTGGGGATGTTGCTTTCTGGAGCAAGAAAAAAGGAAGAAGGTTGTGCTTGGAGGGGAAGACAGAAGATAATTGAAAAGAGGAAGTCAGTTTTTCAGCAGGAAAAGAAACAGCTTCATAAAAGTCACAGAGTCACCCTGGCCCCAGAATCCCCAGTGGAACAGGCACACAGAGGGGTGGAAACCAGACCTCTGGTCAACAGCCAGTAACTGGCCCGTCCCAAAGCCCACACTCTCATCCTTCTTGTGTGAAGTTACAGGATTTTTCATGGGGTCCTGTGGGATTCAGACCTCTCGCAACCTCTTCTGTCTTTGCCCCCAGCTTCTAAAAGTTCCCTCAGTCATGCCAGACTCAGAGCCTCTGGGCCCCAGCTGCTGCGAGCTCCCTTGCACTATGTCCTATATGAGCAGGGTCATTTGACAGACTTATTAAGGGAAAGAGAGGGCCCATCTCACCTCAATGTTCCAGACACAGTCTGTGTCTGGGGGGTAGTGTGCTGGGTAATAGGGAGTTGTGAAGGTGCCACTGTCTCCCTTCAGAGTCCCACCGCAGGCTAAACACAAGCAGGAAGATAATAACAAGTTAGAGATTTAGATGTGGTTTTTCCAAGCCTCAGGTGGCTGTCATCTGAGGCAGGAAGGGAGGCAGAGGCAACAAGAGTCTCTAACAAGGTTAAGTCACTCTCTGGAGAGAGCAGCTCTACTCCAAGGCTTGAGAGAATCCAGGAGATCAATTAGGTGCTTCCTGCACACATGCCTAATCCATCACATGTTGCATGCCTAATCCAACATAGTTCTTATTTTGGCCTCCTCAGGGGACATCATTACTGCAACCAAGAACACTGCAGGCAAGGCAAGCACCGAGAGGTGACCCGCTTCCAGGTGCTCCAGCCCTGGAAACATCCCTGACAACCGGACCACAGCCACAGCCACCTCCCTGCTCAGCTGCCCATGGCAGGGAGAGGTGGAAAAATGGGCCAAGGCCTCTGCTCACCTTTCATCTTTGGGAGCTGGAAGAACTCAGCCTTAAAGCCAGGAAATCGCCCCTCCTTGTTGGTAACCAATGTGACTAGCATGACGTTCTGGGAGGACAGGAAGGTCAGGTTGTAGGATGGGGCATAATTCCCACAAAGTCTAGGAAGCAAAGGACAGAATCCATAAGGCACTGCTGCACAGGGAGCCTCAAGCAGGACAGCTCTGAGCAGGGGCAGAAGCAGGACATCTCAGGATCACCCTGGACTTGATGCCGTACAGGAACACCCACCTAACCAAGGCGTGGGGCTCCACGGGGCTCAGAGAGTCGTACACCTTGATGTAGTCACTGTCATCTCTGCATGGCTCCAGCTCCAGGGTCTTGAAGGTGAGGCTGATGCTGGAGCTGGCATCTGCCCTCAATGCCCAGTAGCAGAGGGCATTGTTGGGGTATGGGCTGTTGGGGAAGCCGGGCGTGGTGAAACTGGTGACCTCCCCTTCCTTGGCATGGAGGGAGAACATGCAGCTGTCTGCCCAGAGAGTAGGGAACAGTTAGCAAGGCAAACAAGACTTGCCCTGCCTTTCGCTGGGATGCAGAGAATAATTCCTGCAGGCTATCCCAGGGCAGATGGCTCTTCTGGGATAACAGCAAGGCCTGTGCCACAGTCTGTCCAACCCCAAACCAGCTCCAAGGAGCACACTAGGGTCTGCCTTGCACGCAGAGCACCTCTCTCCAGACCCTTCCCCATCCTGCAAGAGAAACACCACCCTAAAGAGACCACTGAGATGGAAGAAGAACTGTACTTACTGTCCCGGGCAGAGTGAGCTATGCTGGGGTCCACAGCTGCAGGAGAAAATAGAGCTGGCATCACCCTTTGGGCTATGGGAAGTCCCTGGGCACAAAGCCAAGACTGTTCCTCAGACTGTCATTGATCTGGCCTTTCTTGTGGACTCTCTCCCTGAGAACTGACAGGGGAGGCTGCTCCTGCCTGGCGTCTGGGAGCTGAGGGAGCAAACTTTTCCTCTACAGAGGGAGCACTCATCCCTGTCCCTCTTCCCTGGTCTCAGAGAACAGAGCATTCCAGCAAAGGGGAGCTGGTCCATGCATCAGGCTGTACATCCCATTAAGCTGTGCTGTGACATCCAGGTCCTTACACCACCCTCAGGGCTGGCTTTCCCATGAGAGGGCTGTGACCAGCACCTTCTCCTTCTACAGAAATCCCACCCGCTCCCACATAGAGGCCCAGGAACAGTGGAGCCAATACTCACGGAAAGCGATGACTGACTCCACCTTCAGCATGGGATTTCTCAGGCGGGGGTTCCACCTCTGCACCAGGCTCTGCTTGTCAGCCATCGCCCTGTCCAGGCTCTCCTCCCGGTACTTGGGCACAAGGAATTCTGACCAGTAGTAGGCAATGACACTACCTTCACTGTGGAAAGGGCAATTGTGGGGTGAGGGCAAGGACAGACATGGGAGGACCCAAATAGCACCAGAAGGGGCCAGACTACTTGATGGGCCATTTTTGGAGCCTGGCCACGGGGAAGAGAGAGTTACAATGATGAGTTAAGCAAACAGCAAAGGCCCCTGCCAACCCGGGGAGTCTCTCTCAATGCTGCCAGGCACCACCCACTGCAGTTCACTGCACCACACCTTGATTTTCCCAAGACATCTGGCAGAAAACAAAATGCATTTTCAGGTCACTTTTTACTGCTCACCCTTTCCTGTGTCACTCAGGGTGACTACTGGGGTGCTTCCATCCCAGCATCCTGGGAATGAGGGTAAATGGCTATGTGATATCCTGGCATCCAAGATGGAGCTCAGGCAGTGCCTAATACTCACCTGAAGGCAGTGATCACTGTCTCTTTGTGGTAAGGACCAATATCAGCGTGATTCCTGTAGATCTCTTCCACCTGAAAGGGTTAAAGAGGGGTGTTCAGCATGTCTAGAAGTGAGGAAAAGGGAAAGGCTAAAGACAGACAGAGCTTCAAGCCTGCAAAGGAAAACCAGGTGCAGGAATCTGCAGAGCCAAAGAAAGGAAGAGGGAGTTGAGAGCCCCAGAAGAGCCCAGAGCTGCCCATCACAGCCTGCTCTGATTCAGCTCGCCCCACTCTTCCCTGGGGGAAGTGAATCCCCAAGTCTGAGGGAAGAGGCAAAACCAGCCACAGTTTCAGCCTCCTTCAGACACCCTTCTGCCTCAGTTCCTGGCCCTGACTCATCCAGCTATTCTGGGACATGCCCTGGGAGCTCCTATGGCACAGGGAGATGCCGTGGCACAGGGCTGGAGCTGGGATGTCAAGATCCAGCTCCAAGGAAGGTCCCTGCTCCCAGCCAGTGTGTCACAGTGAGCAGGGAAAGCTCCAAGGAATGACATATCCCTATGGCCATGGGGCAAGAGGAAAATTCCTTGCTTGCAGAAGAAGGGAGGCAAGAAACCTCTTACCGTGCTCTTCACCTTCTTGGCCAGCATACTGAACTCTGGAGAGCTGGAGTTCTCATAGGCATCCAGGAATTCCCAGTTCAGAACCCGCAAGTGGCCATTGAAAACCTTCTGGATGGGTGTGTTCCTGTCTGGAAGGGAACAGTTTAGGGTCAGGAACGGCAGTCAGGGCTGGGACTGGTGTCACAGCAGATCCCCAGTGACAGCAACTGGGGCAGGGAGGCGGAAATGGTGTCTCTAGAGCTTGAGAGGGCACGTACACTGGGTAGCAAAGATTTTCCATGTGGATGGATACATTCCCAGGGTGTCACCCTACACGTCACCACCTACCAGACGTCACACTCACATTTGAAGTGCCAGAACAGGAGGCCAGTGGTGAGGGAGACAAGCAGAAAAACAACGATCAGGACGGTGATGACCACTTGCCGCTTTGGGCCATGCTTCTCCATCTTCTTGGAGTTCATGGCAGGGAGGAACTCCACCCCTTCGTCCAGGTTGTTCATGTCCTGGGAGAGGAGGGAAGAGAGGACAGTGGAAAGGCTGTTCCCAAAGCCTGGCTTGGGGAGGTCTAGCCACAGAGTAGCCTGAAGCAGATTTGGAGATGAGGAATGCGGCAGCACTGAGGGCAAACCTCAGTGTCAGCAGCTCCACAGCTATGGCAGGACAAACCCTGAAGGCTTCTTCTTTGCTTTTCTGCACACACCTAATTCCTTTTTGGGCCTAATATAAGGTCATGAGCTCAAGCAAACTCAGGGGCAAGTCCACACACCCTCCCGTGACCATGGCAGGTCACAAGCCCACAAACTCCAAGATCTGCCTCAGTAGATGAAACTGCAGAGAAAAATTCACCCCCACAAAGTGCTCGCTGTGTGCAGGTGTGTCACCCAGAGCTCATGGGGCACAGCACGCTATAAATAGCATTTTGCTAAATGAAGAGATCAAGCTGCTTCCTTCCTTTACATTTTCACAGCTCTGTGTCATGTCTCCTGGGCCACCAGCACTCCTGTGTTTCTACTTGGAATCTCCCATCCAGCGCAAACACTCATTAAAAGAAATAAACCAAAAGACTAAGATGAACACACAAAACATCCCCACAGCCCACAAGCAGCCATGCTCTTGGGAAAAGATGTGGAAGAACAGATCTGAAAGGAACGAGGAACGACACGGCTCTCGCTGTCATCACTACCCAATAATGGGCTGGGTGAGGAAGTGAAAGATCTGTTGTAGCATCAAGCTCTGTACCAGCTGCAAAACCTGAGCTCTCTATCAGCTGTAAAACCATTGGTGCCCCAGGGTTTCACTTTCTCCCACCTTCTCTTTTGTTCCTCCATCCTTACCCTGCTTATGTATGTGCACCTCTGGCCCAGGGCAGGGGGAGGTTGGAACAGCTGCAGACCCAGATGTTTTCAGAGGATCTCACACAGCATCCTTGGTACTGCTGGACATTGTGGGGGCCTGGATCTGCACCTACCCTGGCACTTCCTCTGCTCCCAGCACTGGCAGTGGTGTGGGCAGAGCTCACCACATCTGCTTCTGATGTGTGCCTCCCTCAGGCCTGAAGGGCTGTGTGCCTGCTGCAAAGGCCCAAATCAGGAGGATCCCTCACCTTTCTGCTCACCACCTTCCCGTTTTCTCCTTAGATGGCATTTAGTGGCTTCCTGGGTTCTGCAACCTGAGCATGGACACCACGGCATGAAGTGTTGACTTGCACAAATCTGTGGCATTTCCACGTGCCCTGTGCTCCGGAAGGGTAATGGTGTCTTCACAAACACAGGCTCAGACTCTGCCTGTCCTCTCTCAGCCCAGGGCTCACACAAACCTACTCCAACAGCTTGGGTTAATTTGATGCAAATGTCACAAGCCCCTAAATGCAGGAAAAACATGGACAAGGGGGATATGGCTTCATAGGACAAGGGGGAATGACTTTGAAAGGAAAGATAGCAGGGTTAGATGGGATATGGGGAAGAAATTCTTCCCTGTGAGGGTGGGGAGGCCCTGGCACAGGGTGCCCAGAGAAGCTGTGGCTGCCCCTGGATCCCTGGCACTGTCCAAGGCCAGGTTGGACAGGGCTTGGAGCAGCCTGGGTCAGTGGAAGGGGGTGGAACCATGGCAGGGGGTGGAACTGGATGGGCTTCAATGTCCCTTCCAATCCTGCTCTGGGATTCTATGAAAAACAACTAGCAAAGGGGATCCTGCTAACAGAGGGACCTCTGGGCCTGCTGTATAGACATAAAGAATGAGCCATCCTCACTGCATTTCCTCACTGAACTTCCAGTAGGTGCTTCAACGTATCTTTCCTCAGCCTCACCTGACAGAAAGCCCAGCTCCCACTTGAACCATTCTCCCACTTCTTTTGCCCTTTCTTCACCCAGTGCCCGTGCTCTCCCTCCCACCCTCCACACCCCACTGCAGCCTCTCCTCCTTGCAGTATTTGCCCGGGGCCCTTCACAGCAGAAAGGGAAGTGGCAGGCACCTTACTCTGAGTTTTTGTCAAGGACTCTGTAAATTTAATCCTCTGCAAACACCAGAAGATCACCAAGACCAGAGCGACCCATCAGTTATCACACCAGCTGCTTTCAGAATCCCCCCAGTTTATCATTTGACAGTTCAGGGAAGGGGCCTTCATTAATTTTTGAGTTTTACTGGCTAAGGCTAGGCAGAAAGAACTGTTTCCATCCTCAAAATCCAGCCACCTCCAAAATAAACAGACCTAGCAGGGCTGCAGAGAATAGTCCCTTGGGGAATGCTCTGAATCCTGTTTGGCTTCTGATCATACAGGAAAAGTTTGAAGATATAACCCAAGGAAACTTTGAAAAAGATGATACACAAAATAAAGCTTAAATACATAGAGACATCCTAAATCAAGAAACTCTTCAATCGAAGTCAAGACTATCTGGAGTTTGAACACACTGTCTTCCAAACATCCATCTGGCTCCCACCAGTTTTCCAATCATGTAATAAATCCCCCCCAAACCTGATAAAGAGAAGAAACTGGCCACAAAACTTGCAAACACATCCTCTCTCCCTCCACAGGGCTGCTCACAATGCTGAGCCTTCTCAGGACTTCCAAGACATTGCTGCTCTTGGCAGAAAGCAAAGTATTTCATTCTCTATTAACATCTGCAGGAGCCTGTGGCAAGAAGACAGTCTCAGGGGCTTTAATGATCTATCAGTTTCTCCAGACTTCCAGGAGCCAGCGAGGAAGAACTGGAAAGAAAAACAGTTTTCCATAAGAAAATCTTTCAGCTGAGGGGACCTTCAGCCCTTTGCAGAATTCCTATGCTTCAGTTTCACCAAATTGCCAGAAAAAAATAAGGCTCAGCAGCAAGCAGGAGCTCCTGCACTGCACAACAATGTGGCTGATGCATTTCAACATCCCCTTTCAGTTAAAAATTGTGTCTTTGCAGAGAGAAAACTCTCCCAGGGAGAAAATAATTGCTGTGATTAAATCAGAAGGCAAACAGAGCTCCCTTCTGCCTCCAGCACACAGTGGCGCACACACTGTTTCTGGGAGCAAGGCAATTGAGCAGAAAACTCACCATCTGCTCTTCCTTTAGGCAATTTCTCTGCTTTTCTTGGAAAAAAAAAAAAGTATGAAAAATGTTTAACCTGTGAGAATTTACAGCATGCCCTTGTCAGTTTGTTTTTGCTCCAAAGCTGAGCCAGCAGCAACACAAGAGAGATGACAGGAGTGCAGGGACGTGTGGGAAAGTTACTTTTGTTTTTCTTCCAGTACGAGGTGCACAAGTAGCCACTGACACTGTTACTTGCCAGAAGTTACCCTGTGACTACAGACAGATAGGAGACACAATCCAAAGAAGTTTCCCTCCCTCCTCGCCCTCTGTCTTGTATTCTAGCTCTCATCCTCTCCCATTCCCATACCTTAGGGATGCCATTATGCTCCTCAGCCAACACAGACACTTGCGTGAAGAGCCTTCACCCATCACAGCCTGGGTAAGCAACAGCCATTCTAGCAAACTCTCTTCCCAGTACCCAGTGAAGGAACCGAAGCATCCCCCAAGCACTGCTGGAATGATGAATCAGGCTGTGTGGAAGGTCTCAGATAAGGCCCCATGTCCCGAACTTTAAGAGGCTGAAACCTCTTTGCCCACACTCAGCACAAAGAACACCCGTTTGACCCGAGGACCAGCCTTGCCTGTGCCCCATGAGCACAGCTCAGCCTCTGCCCCTCTCACTCCCTGTGCTCCACATCCCCTTTATTCCCAACATTTGGGAGGAAAAATACCCTGTCACCATCCTCTGAGCTAGATGGAAACCAGATGAAATCACATGCAAGATAGGCTCAAAGATCACAGTTAAATCAAGAAAAAGACAACTGCAATGTTAATCTCCTTTAGTTGATGACTGCTGCACACTTCCCTTGCATGCTCTGAACAGTGGCAGCTGTAAACTAGAGAGGAACTGAATGTGTCCTGCTCTCACCTTGTCCATGGCTCCTCCAGAAACCGTCTCTAGCCCAAAGTGACTCAAGGTCTGACTGTGTCACCCTTCTCAAGGAAACTGCTGCAATAAACATTATTAACAGAAAACCTTTCTTGATATTCTCTCTGCCTTAGTCACTGGAGCAGTTACTTCCTCCTGCTCCTCCTCACTCAGTCCTTGCTGCTATGGCCAGGCTCCCCACACAGCGTCAGAGGGATCTGGTCACAGCATCAGCTGTGGCAGCAAACCAATACAAAGATTCAGACAGGCACAGCCCCAGTTTCTCCTGGAGTACTGACTCCACAAAGAAACTTGGAAAAGAAGTGTACATAGATGGATTTATAGGCTCCTGCTCCTCCGTGCAGAGTCCGAGCTCAATCCTGGGAAGAGCAGACCTCCCATTACTCTTCTGTAAGCCACACGATGTATTTTTAGACAGCGACTGTGCTCTGTCCAACTGGACAAACCAGATGCAGAAGTGACTAATTCTGTCAGCAGGAAATGCAGCTGGCACACAGGGGTGCCGGGAACCAGCTCTGCCCTAGAGATCTTATGGGAAAGCAGAGAGATCTTTCTGCCGTGGGGATCATGGAAAGGCTGGGATATGCCATGGAGTACGGCTCTCCAGCATGATGTGTGCAAAGCAGGGGTCCCTCTGGCACCAGCATCCCCCATAGAGGCTGGTTTCTGCCTTGTGTGGCAGTCCCATCAAGATGGTGATGTGTCCCAGGCACCAAACCCCTCACTGTTCCCCTCTCCTCCATCTCTCCCTTGGTGTCTGCATCTGTTCACAGGACCCTGACCCACAGAAGGACTGGGCTCCCGGCCATTAGTTTCACCTGTCCCTTATGACCACCAGGTAATTTGTTCATTCAGCACCAGACATGAGATTCACCTACTTAACATGACTTTCCCAACTCCAGACTCTGCTGGTCTGCACAGGACTGCTCAGGGCCAAAGCTACCCAGATCATACAAAGAGCAGGTATCAAATCAAAATCTCACAGTAAGAAAACACCACTGTCTGATACCAATCTACACAACCAAGAAAAGGAACCCATAAAAAGCCAGGCTGGAGGAGGCCTGGAGAGGTCAGAGATGAAGCAGAGTCATCGGACTGCATGGTTAGACTCTTTAAGGTAATTACAACTTGCAGATCCCAGCCTGTATATCCAAGAGGCAATTCCCATCTCCCTTTTTGCAGCCACACCCACCTCGGGTGGTGTTCCATAAAAACTAAAACAAATACCACATGAGAAACAAGAGGAATGAAACCTGTCGACTCATCCACCATCTCAGGACATGGCCAGCAAGCTGGCTCAGAGCTCAGGAGACCAACAGGGTGGGCTTGTGTGGCAAAAAGAGCCAGAAAAGTAGTATTTTCAAAACCTGAGAGTTCCTGGATCACACTGAAAGCCAACACCAGCTTTGCGGTGCTGGCATGAGGGGAAACAGCCTGTTTCCCACCAGAAAAACTAAAACAAATGCAAAGCAGCATGTGCAACTCACCTCACCCAAGCAGCTCAAGTACAGCTACACCACCCTTAAATCAACTCCTGCACCAACTCTTGCTGCAACACCCAGCAACATCTCTGGAAAAAGATCTGATAAGAATCATCTCACTTTTCTTCTTACTCTTGATAAGAAACACATGGAAACAGCACACATGGGAGCGAAGCTTATGTATTCATGCTGTGTTGCCCCACTATGAGCAGCAAAGCATTGCCAGTGTATTATTTTTAATCTTCAGTTCTGTATTAAGGTAAGGGCAATGGAGCTATAAAATGATGACATCAAAGCTAAAAAGGGAATATGGGGCAAGAGCTCAAGGACAGAGTCCTCCAGACTGTGTATCTTCCAGGCACAGAGGGCAGGTGCAATAGTGAAAGATACAGGTCACACACACCTATTTCACACACCAAGTTTGAGCTTAACCCTCTACAGCATTTGACTGTCTTGTGACCACCCTGAGTCATACGAGAAACCAAATTCCTTTAGGTTTATTACAGAAGAAACTCATGTTAATGTTTGCAGAGTAGCACAGGCTTGGCTTGCTGCCCCATCCAGGCTGATTGGTGCAGCTCTGTCCTGCATCACAGCAGCTCAGAAAAAGCCACCATGTTTCTGTGTATCTGTGGTAGCAGAGAATTTTACACTTAAGTCTTAGCAACTGTTGGAGAGAAGCTGGGAATAAAGGTTTCCCCTGATCTGTGTAGCTATGAGCCATGAAATTCCTCCTTACGACACACTGATGTCCCAAGAGCAGCAGACAACATGACACAGATGCACACAACTCTCGGTACAGACAGAACTGTCTGAAAAACTTAACTGCTTCCAGCAGCTTAACCAAAGCACTGAGCCCCAGACCTCGACCTCCACAATCCTTGTGACATTTCACTCATTCCTACAGTTCTGAGGTGGATCTGGACTACGAGTCTCCAATGTTTGAAGCGAACAGCAAGGAAAACATGAGTACATCCAACCAGGAAAGTGTCTGCCAAACCCATCTCTGTTGTCTACTCCCTCCCTGCCCCAGCCCACGGCCCGGATATTGCAGGCTTTTTCCCAGTCTTTCCCCAGCAGCCTTTGGATAGAAACAATACATTCTACCCCGGTCAAGGGGAAAACCTTTACTCTGATACCTTCCCCACAGCCAGGCCCTCAAAACACTCTTGCTGCTCCCTCAAGGGTTTTACAGAGTGATCTTTCGTTTGCTGAGCAAAGGTCTGGTCTCAGCCCTTTTCGCATTGTGTCTTCCTTATCCCTGTTCGCTTTTGGCACCAACAGCAGCCAAACTGGCCTGAGCAGCAGCTCACCTGCCAGCTACTACCCCAGGGAAACACTCTGCACCTTTCCAAGGAAGAGCAGCAGCTTCTCCTCAGCCCAAGAACTACAGCAGCTCCTTTGCCAGCTCAGGAGGAGACACAAGACATTGCAAAACCACTCATTTCCTCCACTCTCAGGTTTATAAGGGGCCAAGTCCAACAACAGTCCACAGGGGACAAACTCCTTGGGCTGTTTCCTACCAGGAGGGCAGGTACTGTCTTCAGAGTAGCTGTTCTAGATCAGATCAGCCCCTCTTGAACTGACACAGGGAGAAAACTGATCCAGAACCAGGGAAGGCACTCGCTTGAGCCCTCAGTCCTGCATAAAGACAAATAAGAGCACAAAGCTACCTTCTGCCAGGAGAACAAACCAGGCAGGGAAGATCATGTCACACAAGTGACCTAGCCAGGAACAAGGAACTTGAGCTGAACTGCTTCAGCGAGAGCATCTCCTTCCCACTCCCAGCCATGGACACACTGGACAGCTGGGCTGGAGGCAAGGGAAACTTTTTCCTGCTGCAGGCCAGATTTTCGATCAATGCCAGAACCAGCAACTCCTTTGTTACTGCCAGATAATAACTACTAAAGCCAGGCCTTGGAGACAGACACCACACAGCCTGCATGTGAGGGTGTGAAATTCTGCTGTCCTGCTTTAACCCAAAAACCCTATGTTTTGAACAGCTCTGTGGCACAGAACAGGCTCTGGAGGTGCAACCCAAACTCAGCCATCCCTGCCCAACCCTCAGCCAGGAAGAACTACACAAGAAGCTCACTCAGGTCTCAGAGCACACTGATAATGCAGCGGTTAATTAATGAAGCCCCACAGCCCTTGCTTAAAATTGACTCTTCCGACGCTTGAACAGGTTTAGTTGGATCTGTTGCTAAACAGCCCAGAGCCAGGCACTGCACACAGCTCCCGGCACAGAGTTTACCTTTACTCACAACCCCAGTACCCTCCACTTCAGCCGAAACCAAAACCCCTGGAGCAACAGCAGTACCGACACCGAGGGGTTCCAAAGCCGGTACAGACAGGTGGAGATCTCCACTTCCCCCAAGCTGTTTTTTTTTCCTGCTGTGGTGAGCTCAGCAACGTTCCCCAAACAGGTTCTCCTGACCTTACCCAAGGGTGAGGTGGAATCCCCCCCTTCCTGAGGGATCCAGAGCTGCACTGAACCCACCAGGCTCAAAGAAACCAGAGAGAGAAGACGCGGCAGCTCGGCGAAAGGCTGGCAGGTGTTCTGGGAGCTCCCCGGGCCCAGGTGTGCTCTCACCTGCAGCTGGGTGCTGTACCGCACGCCGGCACCGTTGGCCGGGGGGCCGCGCTCCATGGCCAGGGCAGTGCCGCCGGCTCAGGCCGCCATGGCGCGGTGGCTCCGGCCTGGGCACGGTGCCCAGCTCCTCCTTCCTGTGCTCCTGGCAGGTGCGGGCAGCCGGAAACACCCGGCGGCTGCTCTGCCGCTCCCGCGTCCAGCTGCAGCTCCTGCCTCTCCTGCTCCACAGAAATAAGGGAAAACATCATGCCCAATGAGCTGCGCCGAAAAGCCCCGCATCAGCTCTACATCATCCAAGAGATCCTTCAGTCACAAGCCTTGCTCTAGAAAATGAGACCAGAAAAATCTTTCTTTTATCAAGACAAGCCGCCCCACAGTCGGTAGGAGTGCTGGCTGGTATGCAGAGATGCACAGTTCCTAAGGAAAAGCTTTGTGTATCCAGGGTCTCATCTCTCCTCAGGTGACAACATTATCATGCTATGAAACCCTGCAGCAAAGAGGGCACTCTCAGTACGCACAGACAGTTTACCCCAGGGACAAGCCTCATGCTCCCAAAAACATTTGGTATACTTAGAAGCAAAATATTCCCTTTTCCCAGCCTGAAACCTGCCCTCAGCAAGGCTACAGCACTGTAGGAATGAGCTTTCTCTTGACTAATAGAGACTGGATGCAAAGTGAATAACACAGCAGTGCTGCAGAAATTGCACATGCACCCAAATGTGGCACTCAGGGGATGCTCACACAGCAACAGCCCCTGGGGACTGTGTGGTTTAATATTAAACAGAGAGAGAAAGGAGGGACTGGAGTTCTACGAACGCTCTAATGCAGGTTTGAAACAATTTGTAACACTGAAAGCTGCATTCAGTCTTCTTCACCATTTACCCCTTCTTGAAGAGATGATTCATACACAAACACTCCAATATTTAGGTTTCTCACATTCAAGAGCAAGTCAGGATTAAAACAGCTGGATCAAACTCACTTTTTCATGGAAAGGCTCTTCCTTTTTCCATCTTACATGTGACAGTCCATACGAATATGTGATATGCCCATCAAAAGCTGAACTGGCCACCCCACCGCTGATCCAAACCTTTCTGCACCAATTGCATCCAGCCCTGAAACTGATTTTTTTCTAGACTTGAACACTTAAAATTTCCCACAACTCTGGTTCTGTTACTACAGAAGTTACTGATCACAAGCAGTAAATCCATTGCTGAGTCTCCTTTGTCTTCCCTTGCTCTAAATTGTCTCCTGCGGAGCAGAAGTTTTGCAGGCTTTCTGCAGATGTTTTTTTGGGGGAAAAAATAGAGACGGAGTGAGGTCTCTGATTCTGCTGTTGTGAAAAACACGACTTAACTTCTGTGCTCTTGTAGAAACACATCAGCCACCGCCCCTTCCCTGCCCCCTCAGCAGCTGCCAGAATCCCATCCACCGTGGAACACGGCACAGGGGGAAGAATCCCTGTATTTAAGGTACTCCCCTGGAAAAGGTGCCATGTTAGTCAGGCTGCTGATGTCAGGAGCTCTCAGCCCTCGCGCTGATGCCCAGCCCTGCCCAGCGCTGTTTTTACAGCCACTCCCATACCCGCCTGGCTGCAGCCTGTCTTAACACCCCCGTGAAACAGCATATTTTGGGTACAAAGCAGCTGGGTCCCAGCTGAACCACTGCTCCTGCATTCTACACATTTTTCCTGTTTGGCGCATCCACTGATCCCCTCCAGGCTGATGCCAGACAAACACTCGCGCTCCGGGACGTCGATGATGAGGGCAAAACGTGAAGATCCACAAGCCCTGGTTCGACACAGAGCTGTGAATGCTGTTTCCTGCCATTCAAGCCACTGACATCTTACAACTAATTAATGAGCCCTCTTTGAACAAGGGGACACAATCACCGTGGGGAAAACCAGCAAGCAATACAAATGCTAAATGTAAATATATAGCTGGGAGGCAGCTGGCTCGAGGCCTCAATACCAGGATTTACTTGTTGCTGGAGCACAGGGATTTCCACCGTGGTGGGAGCATGTCCCCTCCTGGGCACTGGACAGCCCCAAAACATCCTATAACTATTCCCAACCTGCCTGCCATGTGCTTCTTTGGGTGAGAGACTCCCATATGTCCCTCCAGTATGACTGAAGGATGCTGAGCCCATCCGAGGCACTGTGAAAACGCAATAAAGCACAAAGTTCAAGGCACTCACCCGCATGCAATGGCAGCAGTCCACCGCAAAGTCTCTTGTTTGTTCCCGCTGGAACCAATTTATCCAATAAAAGCTGTCACCTCCTCCTCCTCAAGTTGTCTCAGTGTAGCCGCAACAGCATCCTGAGAGCAGAGCCGAGGTTTGGGAGGAAGGGGAACCCTGAAATCTGAGAACCAAGTCCGGCTTGGTCAGAATCTGTAGGAGTTGCAAGAGCTAAATCGCCCTGAGCTCGAACCCCAGACAAAGGTCAGCTGCAGGAGCAGCAAACACTGTCTGTGCAGGCAGGATTCTTCCGCATCAGTTCCCAGCCCTGGGAATGCCATGCACGTGAAAGAAGGGAAGAACTGCTTACATAAGGAATGAAGGCCGGCTGCCTGCGGGGGAAGTGTCTTCTGGTGGAGGCAGTTCCCAGGAATTCTAGCAAAGGAGCACCATCCATCCACACCAGCGACGGGCCGGATTCAGTCAGGGACAAAGGCTTTTCCTTCCCGTAGTGTGGCTCAAGGATTGTGCTCTCAGCGTGACTCCCAAATTCAAATTTCACCGACAGTGCCCTCCCACCCAGATTCCTGCCAGGCAACTCCGAAACCACCCCATCTCAAACGCTCATTCCGGTCCGGCAACTTCCAAAGCATTACAAAAGATTGGGAGAGAGATAAAACTCACAGGGTGTCCTGTTACTTTGCATTCCAAAGAGTAAATAAAAGGCTGATTCAGTGGGAGGAGAGGAAAACGTCATCCAGCAGCGCTGTGCTTTCCAGCTGAACAGGCAGCCCCCAGTGGCTGGGTAGCGCTCGGGATGGGCACAGTCATCTTGGGCTGATCCAGACTCTCCATCTGCAATGCAAGGGAATAATTACTGACTGTGGAGCATAGGAGCTGTAAAAGTGTAGTGAGTTGCCCTCAACTGGCCACACGCTGCTTTGGGGCAGAACAGGGAGGCGGCACTCCCCAGAGCTGTTCAAGCATTATTGTGTCATTTGGATGGGAACTTCTCCTTTGATCGCAAATGCTTCTCTCACGCTCCCACGAGCTCGGGAATGAGAGCCCTGCTCCCAAAACATGATTTTGGCAGAGATCAGAAGTAGCTTTGCCCTCCTGAGATCATGAAAGCTGGCCAGAACCAAGGGGTCTAGTGCCCTGCTCCATCCCAGGGCTGACATGGGCATGAGAGAAGGCAAAAGGATGTGACAGTGCACAACAAGCACCTCAGCCGTCCGACACACTCCAGACAGCTCCTAGACTTGCTTCCAAAATCCAGGGGGGTCACTTCCCGTGCCTCTGCTTCTAGTGTCAGTCATGGGGCTCCGGAAGGAATACAAAGCACTAGGAAACACTAGGATGTCAGCTTGCTGTCAGGACTATAAAGACAGCCAGGTCTCCTTCTTGAGCTCTTCAATGGCTCGTGAAAGTAGAGAACCTCTTTTGTGAGCTCCGAATCAGCAGCAGCAGTGTTTGCCAGCCAAACTGTAAATGCAAGAGTGGACTGGCCTGACCGCCTAGTTTCTGGCACCGTGTTTTGAAACCACTGGGCACGCCCAAGCCTCCAAGTCAGGTAAGGTCTGTCTTCTAAAGAGCTGAGAATGTGTAAACTGATGCCTTGACTTAGCTTAAAGCAGAGATGCAGACAATGCGCTGGATTTGCCCATTTCTTTTTGGTTTATTACTGACACGCAGAGCTGCCCCAGCTCACTTGCCTTGCCTCCTTACTTTCCACAAGTTCAGACTTCGTGTCGCTGTTTACAACCAAAGGCAAAGCATGCAGCTTGGACTTTCCAATAATTCCCCTTGTTTCCCTCACTTTGTTGGTGCACAGGACTAGGGATGTGGTACATAGGGAGGGGTTTTGCTGTTTCATGGTCCAGCTCCTGCTGTCTTTCAGACGA
This sequence comes from Drymodes brunneopygia, assembly GCA_013400955.1. Taxonomy (NCBI): domain Eukaryota; kingdom Metazoa; phylum Chordata; class Aves; order Passeriformes; family Petroicidae; genus Drymodes; species Drymodes brunneopygia. The sequence goes on from VZTZ01017998.1 coordinate 28,306, forward strand.
TGGACTGCCTGATGTTCCAGCTGTCCCAGGGTATGGTGACTCTGCACATGCTGTTGATGTGCCCACCTAAAGCAGGAAGAAAGGCTGTGAACTCTCCCCCAGATCTCAGTCTGGCAGAGGTGAGAGTCAATCTGTGCTCCTGGATGGTGCTAGAACTCCCTGCTGGCTGGATCATGCTTGCAGACCTGCTCTAGTCCATCTTCCATCCCAAAAGCAGCATCTCCGGGTATAATATTTGTCTAGAAACTCCCCTCCTCTCACAACAATCTATTCTAGCATTAAGGTGTCTTTTGAGTTTTTGTAGTATCCAAACTACATCTCTCTAACTGCATGAAAAATTGCTGAACTGAGAAATTCTCTGAAGTTCAAGTATTTGTTGCTGACTCCCAAGAGCTGAAGGACAGCCCTCAGATTTCTTCCACCAGATGGCAGGAAGATGGTTGGGAAAACTGTCTCACCTTGCAACCCAACTCAACTCCTGAGAGAACACTTCCCTTGGAGAATCTGTGAACTGGGACCACTATTTCCAACCATTTTTTTTTCTCTATGATGCTTGACTTAGAGTATAAAAAAGCAGGAAAAAGATAAGCAGGGATTAAATCCAGTCCTAATGCAAACTGTGCAATTATTGACAAAGCTGTTAAAATTCAGGCACATGGACACAGTCAGTGGACGTTTCTTTCCCACTGGAAGGACTGCCTGGGTTTGCTAACTGAGCAGAAAACTGCCCTTTCACCCTCCCCACATCTCTTTGATTTACCTCCTCAACACAAGTTGAAAAATAAGAATACAATAAATCCTATCAATCAGCCTAATTCAGCTCTGTAATTATAATCACAAAGGATTCATCTCTCTGACTGGTCTCAACTGCCTGAAAACAGACTAAACTTTCCTGTTGCCCTTCAAAGGAATAGGGTGCTAATTTTCTGCTAAGGAAGTACTTACAGCTTTTTGGGAAATACTCAGCTTTTCACATTAACACCTTCCCTCCTCCCAGCTGTCCTAGCACAGGTTGGAACAACACCCCAGCTAAGTGTAGGATTTTTGGTAAAGAACAGAGGCTGTATATGACATTGCAATGATAAAAATGACAGGACAGAAAACAGCCTTTGCACCAGCACCTTCACAGCCATTTCAGGGGCCATCCTAAGTTGGAAGTCACTCTCAGTACCCAAACACTGACAGAAGCAAGAGCTCAGCTTACCGAGTTACTGACTGTCATTAAGGTACTCGGGACATCCCAGCCGTGAAACGGAACTTACTTCCTTACACAAACAAAGCAGTGCAAAGGGAGGTCAGTCATTCATAAAGCTGCAGTGACTTGAGGGCTTATGACTGTCTCATACCCATAATTTCCCTGTATAACTGAGTACACAAGAATAATTCTCACTGCAGGCTGACTTACAAGCACTTTGTTTAAGCAGTTTATAAGCCCTCAGTGCACATTCCCCCTTTTTTTTGAGCAATTAAGCATATTTTTCTGTATATAGAAGCATATTTTTGTATGTATGTCTTGTAAATACCAAGCAGCCATTGCTTCCCCTAGCAGAAACTGAAAAATCTTCCGCGTTTGCCATAAATTGCTTCATAATGACAAATACAAACGTTAAAGCAAGTTCCAAACAATGCCAGTACCTTTGCAGGTCCCTGTTAACTCCTCAAGGACTATCAGCACCCAGGGAGAACAAACACCGTGACCTCCAGCAGGTTTGCTCTTCTATTTTCCAGGCCCTGATGGCCTTGCTGTGGGTCAGCACAGCCACTTATTGATGCTCCTCCGGGATTTGGTTGGCACCCTCACAAAATGTCATTGCAAAACCACCTGGTCCTGGAACTCTGAAGGACCAGCACCTTTCTGCTTCAAGGATCTTTGGTCTGGCAGGTTCTGCTTTGCTCCAGGTGCAAAATGGAAGACAGCAAGTAAAAGCACATTAAGAGATATGGGTGCAAGGCTCACCAAATTAGTTTGGTGAACATTTCCAGACATAAAGAAACAAATTGGTTCTTGAAATACTGACCTCTGATTGAGTTTCAGTTTTCAGGCCTCAATGCAGGATGCCATGTACAAGATTATTCCAGGCCCAAATGAACTAATCCACATTGAACGGGTCACTTGACATAACCTGCATCATTCCTAAATTAAATCATCAATAGCCCCAATTTGCACTACTCATGCAGAATTCCTTTAATAGTCCACAAGACAAAATGGCTCTATCCAGAAGGTGATTCACCCTACAGGAACAGGAGGGAGGTCAAATGAATTGCCCTCTGCAGGGATCAGCAGCTGCAAACGCAGTCTTTGGATGAGAAATTCAGATTTATCTATTCAGAAATTCAAAGCACAAGTTAAGAAAGGTGATTCCAGCCTACCACCTCTGGGTCTACACACATCTGGTCTAGCCGCATAACCAGGGTTCAATAAATCTCAGATTGAGATGAGTCAGTTGCAAAGGGGCTAACTACAGGAGTAAACCATTTTTCTGTCAGAGCCAGTTTCCAGCATGGACCCAGCAGCACATTCTCCCTTCCTCACAGCTCTACAACAAACTGCTGTGTTTAGTATTTAGGCTGTGGAGCAAAGTCTAAATTCCGGACTGCCATCCTACAGGATGAACAGCACCCAGTCAGAAGGGTGCTGAGCTCAGGCACCACGTACCCAACTTGTGGCAGGCACAAGCATTGGGTCTATTGTAATGTGGTTCAGGTTTGCCATATGACAGACAAGTAACAAGGTTTTTGCATTTACTAAAAACAATGCCAGTGTTTTCAAAGGTATTAGGAAAAAGAAGATGAACAGTTAAAATGCGTCCAATTAATGATTCTTTTGTAAGGAATACCTGAGGTAACCTCAAAGTGAGTTCACGGGGTTATGAGGGCATCCTACTGAGGTATATAAATACAGATTTCCCCCATGATTTAAATAAAACAAAGCAGTTGTTAAAATAAAAGTTAGAATGGTTTTAAATGGCCTGTGGCTGTTTGTGTAGCATGCTCCATTTTTGTAAGCAGGTTTTACACAATAGTCTCTTGGTGAAAATAAACTCCTAATCCACTGCTTTTAGGAGACAAACAAGGAGACAAACTAGTGAGCATTTCACTGTGACAAAAACAGGCTGTACTTAATTTTTTAACTAAAAAAGGTAATGGCAAAGATTCATCAGGCTGAATGCCCCTTCAGTTTCAGACATGACAGGTGGAAAATGGGTAATGTCAGTATACTTTCTCTAGGCCTTCTTCCCTTGCATGCTGTCCTTGCAGCTCTTACTGCAGGACTCATCTAGAACAGCTTTCAGGCTGCTTAGCAAGAGGATGTGGGAGCATACATGACATGGAAGACAGTCTAGTTTACAGATACCGTCCCTCAGTCTCAGCACACCCCACAAAACCACTGGAGCCCCTCTCTGCCCTTCTGCCTCATGTGTAGAAGTTAAAAGTTACTTATTAAAAACTAGGGCTCTTGACTCGCAATAGCTTAGGGGTTATTTTTCAACCAGAGTGGAGCAGCTCATCAGACAAGTGGTAGCTGAACCATAATAGGCTGTACTTTGTTCTTGAAAGCTGGGAGTAAACACATCCTACCCAAGCCAGCGCGTGGCCATTCAAAATCAGAAGCCCATCCAGAGCCTGATGCTCTTTCCCCAAAAATCAGACTTTAAAATAAAAGAGCAAGTACCTAAGAGAAGCAGCCAGGATGCAAAGGTTGCTGAGAAGCAGGATGGTGATCAACAGCAAGACTTGAAATCAGCAGCAACCACCTGAGACACACTAAGCTTCCGGGATTAGATGCAGGTTTCTTGTTTTATTAAGCTTAATGCCGCCAAAGCCTCCTGTGTCCAGCAAGAAATTCGTGAGGACAGAAATTAAAACGGGCTTCACAATGTAACCATCTTTCAGCACTTGATTGTAGGTCAATTATTAATGTATTAATTATGAACAGAACATAGCAGGATTATCTTGATTATGTTTTCAATTTAGAGGCACTTTCACATAGGCAATAGCAGGAAGTTGCTTGTTTATTCTTTTAACTTCACAACTAAAAGGACTTTGGAATGTCCTCACCTCCCCTCCAAACCACAACCCTTCTGTTGGCTCCTGATTCATAAGTGCACAAAACACGTACAAAATGTGACAAAGCAGGACAGAAAACCTTTATCACTCCAAATTGTTCCTGAAGCATATAAACCATAATTCAAGCACTTGCTTGCAAATGCTGAACTGATGAGTCTTGCTCAGTATTTACATCCAGCCACTTTTTTTCTTACTGAAATACCCGTTTTCCTTCAAAGCTGCTCTGAAATGGGTTAGATACAATACAGAAAGATCCACATCCCCAGCCTGAAGCCCAGCAAAAGAGTAACACACACAGAGCTCCAACCACAACAGTCCTGAACTGTATGATTTGGTTCTTTAAATGTATTATATTCTATAATATATAACTTGGACCAAACCACATCTTAAAAAAAAAAAAAAGGTCTACAAAAAAAGACCAGGTTAAAAAGAACCATCTTATCAAGAAGATGGACAGGCTATAAGCCCTTGGCAAGCTGGACAATGATTGTACACAAAACACGCTGTAGAGAACCGAAAGGAAATGGCAGAGATCTATAAGGCTTTCTGCACTTTTATTCTTCTCCTGGTCCAACACATCTTTTGATCTCATTCAGCTTCAAGGTCATGTCAGAACAGTTACAAATTCATCTCCAGTATGTGCAAAATTCAGAAATATTTACATAGACAGATAAAACTGCAAAAGTAAAAACAAAACTAATGGTCAGGTTCACGGGTGAAAGTATTTCTTCAGAACCCAAGAGACAACAGTTTGGGTGCATTTGAAAACATATTCCGACATTTTAAACCAAGGTACAGTTTGTTTCCATGGATAAAAAGGTTTATTTGTTGAGGAAAACTAAAAGAGGCTCTTTCTTGTGAACACCAACTTTTCCCTTTCCACTACACTCCCATTTGCTGACAGACTTGTTCACACAATGACTTTCTGTATCTCCTCTCTCTCTCCCCATGGTCACTCTTTTACAGAAAAAAACACTTTGACTCTCACCCTTTCTTTGATAGCAACCTGACATGGATGTGAGTTACAGTAACTCTGGTGTCAAAGACACCATCCTGAGTCACTAGATAACAGTACTGACAGCCAGACTCCAGTAAAAGGAGGTATCTTCTCCATGACTTTGAAAAGCCACTGAATAACCCCTTCCAAGCAACTTTCCCTGCTTAATGAAGATCCAGGATAACTGGATCCAAAATGCACAGGAACTATATTTGCTGAAAGTCCTTTGGATGGAAAGAGAACAAAGAACAGGAAGACATTTCTGAAATCATCAACTCCACAGAAGCTGGATTTACACATCTGGACTGAAACATTTTGTTTTGCAGGTACAGCATGGTTTTTTTCTGTGGAATTTCTACCCCGACATTGCAGCGCTGACCCTGGAGAAGCAAGGGCAGAACCCAGTCCAATCCCAAGCAATGGCTGGGGTTAGGCAGCCTCAGATGGTTGGTTGGATGGAGGATGACAACAGGTTCAAGGAAGTTCTTAGAAAGTGATCCATGTTAAAACCAGTGTTCACAGGTGATCCTGGGTCTGTTTTGGAGATGGAGCTGTTGTCACAACCACAGTGGACACTGCTTTAGTAGAGCCAGAGACTGTTCCCTGCTGGAGATGGGAGGCTGGAACTGTTTGAATTCGCACCTGTGTGAAACAGAAAGCAAAAACTCATCTGAAGAACAACCTGGTAACACAATGACTGCACCTGCATGGTGCTCTGGTAAAGTACCTGCCTCTGCTGCCAACAAAAACTCAGTTACAGGAACAAGACCAAGCACTAAAAACACTGCCAGAACAGAATCTCTAATAAGAAGATCATTCCATCCACTGCCAACATGGGATTGTGACAGGAGATTTCCAGATTAGAGAGGAAGGCCTGAAAACTAGTTTGAATAAAAACCTGTATGTCAGCTGCTTTTACACATTTTCAGAAGGACTTGGATCCGTTGGATACCTCACTTCTACAGACTTGTCATTATCAGCTGTCAATGCAGATTAATTCTTTGGAATTACGGAACAATAACTTTCCAGACAGAAAGATGGATATGCAAAGCAGTTATGTGGTTTCTTCACAAAAAAGTGATCCACAGAAGCCAAAGTAGAAAACACTACAAAGCCTGCTGAGTGTATAGAAAAACCCTGACAGGACTTTTGGTTTTACATTTATTGTACTGGCAGTGCTTCAAAAACATTTAAAAACTTTATTTGGATGGAGAGAACGTAAGGGTGATGATGGATTCCACGTGCTTAATGCAGACACTTCAACCAAGCTGCGTGCCTGTTCTTTTTCCGCAACCCCATGTATCCAGTGTAAAGTCCTCATGGAGATGTTAAGTCATAAAAAAGCAAATAGAATGATCATTCTAGGTGCCCTTACCTGTGTGGTTTGGCCTTGCTGCTGCAGCTGCTGTAGTTGCTGGGCAGTCAGAAAACTCACGGGCTTGTTCCCAGCGATCAGTTTAGTCCCCGCTGGCATTGTAGTCAGGATGATATTTCTGCCTAATCCACTGATGCTAGGAGAAGTAATTGTTGAGAGGTTAGTAAACAGCACATCAGGCTTGATCTTCCAACTCCAAACCATTCTTCAATTGCTAGTAGATCACAGTTTTACCACATGTACTAACCATTTTAAGTAGTGGGGTTTTTTCCCCCATAAAACTGGCAAATACACTATCAACAAGTTTATGTCAGTATTTATAACTGATAGAGAATTAATTTAGCACACAAATCACATCCATTAGCTCTGGACCACACGCATCACTGGGTTAGCCTGATCAGACCTGAATGCTTCCCAATGCAGAAAACAGCTGAGCACTTGAATTATTAACTAAGGGAGACACTATCAGAATTTATGGAAGAATAAACAAAAAGATTTCAATATCTGAATGCCAGAGAAATTCTCACTAAGGCAGTTAACTAATCTTGAATGGAGAGATGGCTTCAGATTACAGCCATTTTTCAGTGTGCTAATTCTTGCTCAAACACACAGAATGAATAGAACAGCTGGTTTCAAGGCACAGAATGCTTTTTCTTCGGTGTATTTGCTAGAACCTGCATCTCAAAATAAATAAATAAAAATTACAATCTCATTGCAGACACCATATCCACTCAGCTGATGGACCTGTTAACAGACTGCAATCCTATTCCAGCCTCTGCTTGCTGGCTCCCCAGGAACCCACTGAACACAGACCTTCCTCAGCCAATTTCTAAAGCAGAACTACAAGATACAAAGCACTCACTTGGCGCCAAGGTTACCCTTGATGATGGGGGCAGTGACCACACTCTTGCCCTTCACTGGCTGGCTGATCACTGACAGGGGCACTGTGATCCGTGCTGGAAGTTTGCCCTGGGGAACAGGAAGAACACGTGAGGAGCTGTGGGGAGCTCAGCAGAGAAACTGCCCGACAAAACTGGCTGCTTTGTGGGAGTCCTGGGAGCAGAAACCAGCAGCAACTTTGCTGATGAAATCAGTGCTCCAGCTCAGGTTTCTTAAAATTCACTTGTCAATTCACTACATAGCTGCCTGAACCCTGAAAAACCACATCATCTTTGCACCACAGGATCCATGATTTTTATCCTTAGGAAACTATCACAGTTTCAGTTAGCTTATGCAACCACAATACAGTTTATGGTGCCTTCAGATTTGGGCATTAAAATAGCATTAAAGGGAGAAATCAGTAAAAAAGTTAATACAAGTAACAAGCACTTCTAGTTCTGAATGTTCTATGACATCATTCCAAGGGAAATCATTCCCAAGGTGTGGGGCAAGACACAGAGCTGTAAAAGGCAGGACTTCAGATATGCAAAGTTTATTTCATTCACTTATAAGAGGAGATGAAGTAAGTACCTGACTTTTGGGGGGCATTTAGCTGCAATTTGAACACCATGAAATGAGTTGCAGACCCATACCCAGATTACAAGTTGTGGCTGCCCCATCCCTGGAAGTGTTCAAGCATCCCTGGAAGTATTCAAGGCCAGGCTGGATGAGGCTTGGAGCAACCTGATCTAGTGGAAAGTGTCCCTGCCCACTGCAGGGGGTGGGACTGAATGAGCTTTAATGTCCTTCACAACCTAAACTATTGTATGACTCTGCCATATTATTGTGAGTCTCTGTGGATGCAAAGAGCAGTTTTCATCCATAAAACACCAGTGTATTTTGGCACCCCCCCCTCCTTCCCCACCTGCAGTGAGAACTCAGCATTACTCACTGCCTGGGACGTAGATACCACTGTAGTGCTGACGGGCACCTGCCGCACAGCCGTAGCTCCTGTGCCGATGGTTATGGGGGTCCCCGCGGCTCCCGAGGCCACAGCAACTGCTTTGGATACTGTGGCACTCACGGTGGGTAAGGAGGTGTGGCCTGTGCCAGCAACACTCACCGCCGAGGACGATGGCACCTGCTTAGCATGAGTGGCTACAGCAATGGTCTGCCCGGCTTTGGGGGGTATCACCCCCAGACCCTGCACAATTCTGATCGTGGCAGCTGGCTTGGTCTCTGTGGATGCCACCGTGGTTATGGCTTTGCTCTTCTGATCTGCCACAGTCACGCCCAGGGCAGGCATCAGGCGGAAAGCAGAGTTTGTTGACTCTGCAGTCTTTAAGTCAGGAGTCACTTTAACCACGGTGCCTCCAGCTGGGCTGGAAGAGGCAGGAGATACCGTGCTTGTCTTGGCTGGAGACTCAGCAGTCTGGACAGGGTTGGACGTCACGTGCAAAGTCGCGGAGATGCCTTTCCCACCAGTGCTGCTTCCCGCAGCTGCTGTGAAGAGGTCCTGAGTCAGTTTGACAGTAGTGACTTGAGACTTGGCCAGGGTGGCCATCATGTCCGGAGTGATGCGCAGCACCGTCTGTCCCTTCGCGTCCGTAGTGATGGAGGACGGAGGCAGGCGCAACACGTCCTTCCCTTGGATTCGAAAATTGGTCGCTGTGAGTGGGATGCCACTTCCAGCCTGGGTCTTCACGCCAAGCTGTCCTGTAATAGCCACCTGGGAGAAATCCGAGAAATAGTTCTGTCAAACCAGGACAAGGTCCAAGGCACACTCAAAGAAGATGTTGGCTCTCACTGGAATGCAAGTGGAATAAGACTAGCACTCGGTACACTACTGAAAATGGATGAAGATGGCATTCTCAATCCCATCTGAAATAAGAAATACTTGTGAGGATGGTTTCTTTTCCAAACAAAATGAAGGAGAGATCACTGAAGAACCTGCACAAACCCATCTTTCAACTATACCTGGAAACAGGGCTCAAACACACAAAACCAGCACTGTGTCAATCTACACAGTCCATCAACTCACACAGCATTACAGCTCCCAAATGTTCACATCTGCACACAAACAGGAAACAATCAGGTTGTGGAGCCAAATTCCTCCCTCTCACCTGCTTGATGATGTTTTGGCCAGCCATGTTCTGAATAACAGTGGTGGAGGAGGTGCTGGCAGCAGAACTGCCTGGAGAGCTGGTCACTGGCTTCACAGCAGGGCTGGGCACTGCAGGCAGCCCTGTCACAGTGATACCTGCCTGGTTGGCCATGGAGCTTCCTGCTCTTGGCACCTGCACTGGGCTACTTTGAGCTTTTACAGGCAGAGTCATCACAGCCTACAGAAGAGAGGAAGAAGACTATGAGCAGACTACCACAGTGGGCACATCTAGCAATTCTTCTTTGCATTGTGCCTTTGCTTGCGAGTTCAGGGGAGTTCAGAAGAATTCCCTTGCAAGGATTCCAACTGCTTGGAATTGTAGCGAGGTGGGTGTCAGTCTCTTCTTCCAGGTAACAAATGACAGGACAAGAGGAATTGGCCTCAAGTTGCACCAGGGAGGTTAACTTGGATATTAGGAATTTTTTTTTTCACAGAAAGGGTTGTAAAGCATTAGAACAGACTGCCCAGGGCAGTGGTGGAGTCACCATCACTGGAAGTGTTCAAAAAAACGTGTGGATGATGCACTTGAGGATATGGTCTAGTGGTGAACATGGTTGTGCTGCTGTGTTCATGGCTGGACTTGATGATCTTGACAGTCATTTCCAAGCTTAACGATGCTGTGATTCTATGTTCTATGGACTTCTTATGTAATGCACAATTTAATGATGCCAGGTAAATAGGTGAAAAACAGAACACTGAACAGTATTGCATATGTAAAACTGTTTCTGTGCTCTTGCCTGCAGCTAGCGCATGCTCCAAATCAGCACAGAATGTCTGTGCATCACACCAAAACACTGCAAGTCAGATCAGATGTCAGAGCTACTCTACCCCTTCCAACTCACCTGAGGGAGCACTTTGGTTTGTGTGGCTGTAGCTGGAACACGGATTTGAGGCACTGACGTGGGCTGCTGCTGCTGCTGCTGTGTGACCACTGGGGCTTGCTGGGACACGGCTGGGAGGCTGGATTGGGCAGTGACCACGCGGACCTGTGGCAGGCCCGAGGAGCTGCTGTGACTGACCACACGCGGAGTGGGCACTGGCCCTGGCTGCACCTGTGAGCTCTGAGCTGGGGACAGCAACGTCCCCAGCTGGGGCATGGTGGGGGAGGACACCAGGAGAACACTACAGAAAAGAGAGAGCCAGTAGGTCAGCAAAGATGTAGGAAATTCACACAATCACAGAATCACTGAGGTTGGAAAAGACCTCTGAGATCATCGAGTCCAACCTGTGACCGATCCCCACCTTGTCACCCATCCCAGAGCACTGAGTGCCATGTCCAGTTGTTCCTTGGACACCTCCAGGGATGGGCACTCCATCACCTCCCTGTGCAACCTCTTTCAACGTCTAATCACACTTTCTGTGAAGAAATTCCTCCTGATGCCCAGCCTGAATCTCCCCTGGCACAGTTTGAGACTATGCTCCCTTGTCCTATTGCTGTTTCCTGGGTGAAGATTTCAACTCTCACCAGCCTCCAACCTCCTTTCAGGGAGTTGTAGAGAGTGATAAGGTCACCCCTGAGCCTCCTCTTCTCCAGGCTAAGTAACCCCAACTCCCTCATTACTGAATTATACAAATTACTGAAAAACAGCCAGCAGCATTCTCAGATGACATAGAGGACAGATCCAGTACCTCTGGCTGGGTTTTGCTGGCTCAGATCCAGCACCAGATACACTCTTGCTGACTGCAGACACTGGTGGGGGTGAGATGGGTGTTGCTGGCAATGCAGGTGCAGTTGGTGTCATGGGAGTCACAGGAGTTGGTGGCATGCTGGAGTCACTGAGGCTCAGCTGATTAGGTTCTGCTGTGCTGGTGGGGAGGGCTTTCACAGCACCTTCCTTGCTACTCGACTTCTACAAAGAAACCATATCCAGCATCACAAAAACTGGAGTTGATTGCTGCACTCTGCAATCTGAGTTCTCTGTGGTGGTGAATGAGGCCCTGCTGATAAATCCTGAAATCAAACATGTCTGTCTTTCCCCAGCTGCAGCCATGGATGAATTGGTGTGTTTGGCTGCTCTTGATTTCAGGGAAAAGTGCACCTCAGTTGTGAGAAACATTCAGAACATGCAGATTTCCACTTTGGTTAATGTGCCAATAGCCAAGTACCTCAGACTTATTTAAAATCAGACATCCAAACCCTGACGGGTTCAGCACACAGCAAGGGAGAGAACAGACATGTTCCACACACTTTGTTACAAATTAACCTCAAAACTAGATCTGAAAGACCATCCCTTTGATAGGGAGCACAAACGAGAGGATAGCAGTGGAAGCTGGGTGGAGGAAAAGTTCCCTCTCTCCTTCATTTTGTGCACTGACAGTCACATATATCATGAATTGCTAACTCAAAAATGGTAATTTTCATCACCTGCTATGGATGCAGAATTTATGGATTAAATTAAGGCTAATCTCCTTCTCAATCCCAAAAGCAGCTGTGCCACCCTGAGCAAAGAAATCTACCATTTTAGTAGGAGGTTTTGGCTTCTGAAGAGCTTTCTTGGCCTTTGCTGCAGCAGCTTGAGCATGATGGATCCGTTCTGCAAGGACAAATTAATGGTTAGAACTCTTGAACGCAAGCAAACCGACTTAAGGAAGAGGCTAAGTAAGAGCTGCAGATTCTTCTTCAGACAAGGAATTAAACACACACAGTCATGTAACAGTGCAAAGGAAAACATCTAGTAAAATTAGCCAAAAAGGCTGAAAACAAGACACATAAGAACAGATATCTTGCATGTGGGATGGTATTTTTCAAACAAATGCTTCAAAGTGACACACTGCTCCCTAAGACCAAGTTTAAGTGCTGAAAGACTAACATGAGCAAACTGACTAGAAGAAAAAGCTAGACTGACAAATTAATGTTCATTATCCATCTTTATAAACATTTTTAATTCCTAAGATATCACCAACCCGGGCTTACCAAACTCTTCCTCGCTCCTGTCCCGGTGCAGGTAGATCCACAACTTCCGCCCAATATCGTATTTCACACAGGGATCTTTCTCATAATGCAATCGGTCCAGAGCACCACTAACAACAGTGTTAACCTGAAGTTCAGAATTCACAGATTACAAGATAACACTCGCTGGACTAGCCACAACTGATTAACAGAAAAGTGATCCTATTTGGTGTAAAACCTGAGTAAGCTGCAATCAATCTCCATCTGAGTGAGAACTGACTGAGAGCAGATGTTGCAGCACAGGATGGTGTTTGCCACCTTGGGTTAAATGGAGCTTCCACCAAAGCTCTGAAAATTGACTGTTTCTCAGTCTAAAATGTGAACAGCTCTATGACAGGGTTACCTCTGTGGCTTTTCTAGCTGTTTTTTCATCATCCAAAGTTGGTGCAGATTTGCAGCAGCTTGCCATAGTAGTACACAGCTCCCTTTTGCTCATCACAGCAGCATAAAAACTATTGGGCCTTTGCCACAGAATACTGCCTGGGTCCATGCAGTGTATTTTTATGAAAATCTGAGGCCAGACACGACATCCAACTTACCTGAGCACTTGTGACATCTGGAGCTAGGAACTGGGAATCTTTGAGCAGCTCACAGATTTCAGCTCGAGTTCCCTCTCCATTAGGAAGGCGAGCAGCAGCATCACGAACTGAAACAAAATCAGAGCTTAAACTTCCAGCTCTAACTGGGCAGCAATACTCAGGTACTCCAGCAGATACGTTTTGGGACTGCTGTATTACCCTTGCTCTCACAGTGCCTACTTCCTCACTAAAATTTAGCCCCTAAAATCCCTCAAAAATATGAGGAGAGATTATGAATGATCATTTTCAAGTGTGCCAACTTTGTGCTAGTAGTTATGAACTTGGGGAACAGCATTCAACCCCAATGTAGATTCCAAAAGTCGTTGTTTGAGGGGTCAAAAGTGTTTTTGGCCATGACCTTACCAAGGGACAAAATGGTGACATATGCTGGTCTGTCTGAGCGCAGGAGAGAATGTTCCCGGGCTTTGTTTAAGGAGGTTTCCTTGTCAAACACCCCCTTCACAGGACCAACAACTGACTCGAAGCCGTGCATCCGGAAGGTGAAGGCTTTGTGGGGCTGGCTGTAACGGTAACGCTCCTGGAGGTGGACACAAGAGCACTGTCTTTACCAGGAAACATACAGCAAAGCCTTATGTTGTATTACAAGGCAAGTTGTTATCATTCTCTAGAGAAAGCCTTTTTAACCTAAAGGCTCAAATACTGCTGTATAAACTTATTTTGGATCAAGAAAATCACAAACTACTTCAGGCAAAATACAATGCTCCACCTAAGCAAGGTGTGCAGGTGCAATGCATTCACTGTCAAGCAGCTGCACAGACTAGAGAGGTGCCAGAAATACAAGGGATACACCTTCTGTCCCCTTGCCCTTCCTCCCTTTATCTGGCTAAAGAGAGATTTCCAAAATTTAACTTATATCTTCTGTCCTACAGACAGCACGTGGAGAGAAGAATCCCCATCATGTGTTTTCCCTCTAATTCCCACTTGCATCTACTACAGACAAGATAACTAAATGGATGGGTGCACTTACTGACACTTATTTTCTGCTTGCACACTTACATGCCCAAAAAATAAAGAGACAAGTTATCCTCCAATGATGGGGGATGGCAAAGGAGACAGTGGTATTGGTACAATCAACTGACACTATCAATTTCATTAATTTTATCCAATTAATTTTTACCAAATTAATTTTACCCACTGGAAATACTGATGGTTTTGAAACAACAGCTAGGTTATGTCTTTAGCAAGCTTTATGCAAGGCCAAGATACTGACTTCAAGGCAGAAGCAACATATCAGTTGCTTACACATTAACTACATTTGTGTAGGGTATAAAACTGCCATCCCACACAAATTCTCCTGGTTTAGTGGCCAACTGTTTCAACATGTGCCTTTAAAATGAAGGTTCTCTTCTTACCTGCTCTTGAAACACCCGTTTCTCCTCTCCAGTGCTAGGCCGGACTACATAGTCAGTCCTTCTGAAACAAAGAGCACCATCAGTTCTGAGCACAACAAGCCCACAATAGTTCCAAAGGATAAATCCCCTCATCCTTCTGCAAATTCTTCTGAACAAATTCTGAAAGCATTTATGGTTATGAAAGTAAGCCCTGCAGAGATCTTAAAATATGCTCTGTGCACTACCAGAAGGCAAGCAAGGACTATAAATAATCTTATCAGCAAAACCTAAGCTAGACTGCAGCTTTGCTCTGATAATATATGTGAACTTGGATAAAATCAGCCGACTTTATGAAGTCCAGTTACTGCATTTATAAAATCAAACTATCAAATTTTCTCCTGCCCCATGAATGAATTTTTTTCATTTTAAGATCCAGAGGCACAAGGCCCAAACCTCACAGCTTCAGCAGCACTAAAAAGGCTTTCAAGCAGTGCTACACACTTACACTCTAGGCAGTGGCATGGCATCTGAGCTGTCTTCATTTTCCTATTGAGAAAGAGAGAAATGTCAGTGTTGGGTAGAACACAGTCAGGTTTTGTGCTCCTGGAAGGTGATTTTTGTCTGACTCACTTTGAAAAAAGTCTGGTCTTTGGTCTCCAACCAGAGATGAAACAGTGCTGCCAGTTCCTTCTCATGATCTTGGTAACTACCTAGTAAGAAATCATGAAAATGTAAAAATAGAAGTTTTTTAACTGTTAGGAAGCCAGCTGCTCGTAATTCCCAGTCCTCTCCTGTTCCCCTCCCTCCTTGATGCATCACTGGTCACAGACGCTCAAATTGCAATATTTTAACACCTCCAGGCCTAGGAAATGCTAAAATTCCAGTGGTTCTCCTGTGCTGGTACAAAGGATGGTGCTTCAACTCCTAGCACTGAAGGCAAGATGTTGTTTGGGACCCAGTCACCTGTTCCCACTCTCCAAAGTAATCCCAGTTACTGAATCCCTAAGCAGAAACACATGCCTACATAACCTCCACCAAAAACTGAAAGGGATCAGAGGAAAAGCTTCCTGACTCCAAATCTCTGCCAGTTTAAGCCTGCAAATATGATCACTACAATCACCACAGTTAAGAATGAAAAATTCTGTGTAGTACCTAAAGGAATGAACATTCAATCAGTATGAATGAGCCTGGGCACACTGATCATCAATTAGCTCTTTGGTTCCCACTTTTAAAAATGAGAATAGTATCAGTTTGCTCCACAGAGAAGCTTAATTCATTTGCAATTGTAATAATCACTAATGACTCTGAATCATCAGAAGGTATGTTCTACAGAAGGGAAAATATGAAGGTGTTCAGACAAATTAGAAGGCTGACAAACATGGTTAAGCCAGCAACAGAAAGAAATATAGCCCAGTGCCTTTGTTCATTTATGCTCTGTCTGCTGCTGATACTGATGTCTTGTGAACACCCTGAATCCAAAACATGCATTAGCTCAGCTAAAAGCAAAGAAAAGGCCTAACCATGGAATTCAGAGCTCTGTTTGTGTTTCTCTCCAGGCTGCAGCAAGATGAAAAGTAAAGACCTGGAGAAAAAAACAAACCTTTACTATAGGTCACATCATAGAAGAGCACAAGGTACTCACCAAGCAATTTCCACTGCTGAGTTTTTTCCTTGAATTCAACAAAAGGTGAGAAGCTGGAAGGAGCATCTACAATGACAAACGTGCATGTCAGGGACATTATACAATTGTCCAGCCTCACCTCAAAATCCTACTGTGGTAATGCAAACTGTTGAGTTAAAGACTCACAGTGACAGATAGAGCATTTTAAACTATTATGTAAGTGCATTTCTAAATCTATCCTTGCCCAAAGGGAAGGTGAGCATCTCAGAGTATAAGGGCAAGCACAAGGAAAAAACAGAACAGGATAATGAGCCTTCCAACAACAGGCTGTCAGCTGAGAACCTGTTTCTGCTGTTCACCATGTTCAGTTATTTAGTGCACTGGGATGAGAAAATTGCAGGTTGAGAACTTTATCTTCAAGCTGAAGAGGAAAAAGAAATATGAGGCCTCAGGGACTGTTACTGTACAGTGAATATTCATAGGCTCATGGGAAGAGAACTTGGGATTTACAGTATTCATCAGCATCATAGACAATATGCTGCAAGGCCACCACAATCTACTCTGTCTCTGCCTTTAAAACTTTCCACTAAGCATATCAGCACCACAGAATAATTCAGCTTGAAAGGAATGGCTGAAAGTCAGCTGGCCCAAGCCCAAGGTAGGCCAACCTCATGTTTCAGTGGATTGCTCAGGGCATCATCGAGCTCCAAAGACAACTACAACTTCACACTGTGGGGGAAGAGACTAATCCCTTCCTGCTTCAAACACCCTGCCTGAAGCCATGATTGGAACATGAGAAACTATCTGTCTAGAGGCAATTTCACAGATGTTTTCATATACTTGGGAATCACGCTGGGTCTTATCTACTATCCACATGCAAAACAAGTCGACCACAACCAAGACATGTCAGCCAAACAGCCTATCACAGAAATGCTGCCAGCAATACAAGGATTTATTATTGTGATGAATGAAAAGTTGATTTGAGCTATAATATAAACCAGCACTGACTAGAACAGAGGAACAAGCACCATTAGTATTTTTCACATCTCTTCTTACCTCTACTGTCACCTGCCAAATACTGCAAGGCAGGTAAAACCAATTCAGACCAGTTGGGGGCAAAGGAGAACCAGTTATTTAGTGCACTGGCATGAGAAGATTGCCAATCAAGAACTTTATCTTCAAGCTGAAGAGGAAAAAGAATTATCTTATGAATGACCTCACACTTTAAACTATGACTCTCTTCACAGAAAACAAAACAGCTAAACATACGCAGGGGACTAAAAGGTTTTTGTGTATGTGAAATAATCACCTGACTTTTTCAAGTAGCCACAGTACCAAAGAAGGGGAAAACACTTCCTCATCTCTGCCTTTAATATATAAAATATATCTAACTACAATCTATAGAGTGGGTATAGAAAGACTTACAGATTCAACTGACTAAACTCATGAAACATGTTAAAACCAGAACGTGGTAGCACTCCCACAGGGTTTAATATGTAATCTGAATCTTATTATAATTTACAGCAGAGTAAGTCTGGAGAAAAATCACTATTAAAAAGCTATAAGCTCCTCTATTCTTTGCTTTTCCTTCCTGTAAAGATTCGTAGATAAGTGGGTGGTTCCTTACCACAGAGAGAGTAGCAGGTCCTTCCAGAAACAGTATCTCCAAAAGAAGGAAAAAGAAGCTGGATGATATTTCATTTATTTCAAGGCATGGCTTCATATCTTCAAGAGGTCTTAGAATTAAAGAGAACACAAGCAGAGTAAATTCCCTCAGTAAACATTCACCTCCATATATAAAGATGAACACCACACATTTCAAACATCCCATATTGCACAAAAACAGTCTGCAACAGTCTCACAAAAATGTGAGCTGAAACATGTTGTTTTTTCCACCATGCAAGGTGTTCAGGGCCCTCTGAAACACTTACTCCTCTTTGACAGATGACAGAGGGAGGGGGGAAAGATCTCCAGATATTGATGGGAGTCCATCTGCATTGCCAAAAGAGTCAGCCAAATCTTCCACCTCGGATTTAATAGTCTTCAGTTTCTTTTTTTTCTTATCTTCCTTTTCCTTCACTTTTTTCTTGAGGGTCACGAGGTCAAATAAGGCTTTAGATATGATAAAAGTTAAAAAGAATGATTAGACAGCTTCTTACTATACTTTAATGAGAGTCATAAACTATTTAAGTATGCATCTAAAAATGTATGTTGTGTGCACTCATTCACACCTCAGTCATTCCGCCTTCCCAGCTGCTGTCATAAATCTTTACTTTTCCCCTCAAAAGAAAACCTCTGGTTTTCAAACCAACATAAATGAAATGAGAAAGGCACAGGATCCACTGACCTGCTAAGGAACCTTTCCTGCCAGCATTCACTCGAGTCATGATGTCCTCAAGGTTCAGGTCTGTTGTGACTAGATCAGGGTGATCCTACACAGGACAATGGGACAGAAATTAAACTGCGAAAGGACCAAGTGTTACGAGAGCAAGAAGGTAAAGAAGTACCCAGGTACTAAAAAGCACCAAACTCAACCAGGATCAGCTTATTAAATTGTTTAATGGAATAAAGTTAGGAAGTCTTCTAACCTTGAAATTCAAAATTTTGTCTCCGCAAAACATGTAACTAAATTTACAAAATCCTTCTATCCAGATAAACATGGCCAGGAGCTGCATCTCTACACTGACAATTGAACCCCGGTTACAGTAAAGGGCTAATGGGTGGGTGCACACAAAAAATAGCAATCATTCTGTCACCCAGAAGTACCCTGATCTTTATGGCAAAGAGATAAAAATATCAAAGATAAAATATGTGGCCCCGGCCCCCCAAGACTTTTTGACATCTTACAGGCTGACGTTTTCGTTTCTCATGGTGCTTCTTCAACATCATCTTCAAATCGCTTTCCCCAAGTTCTATCTTGTCTGCAATGAAAATAATTATTTACAGTTTTCCGGTATTGTTACCTTCCAAGTTTCTTAAAATGCCATTTTCTATCCATCTACACTTCCAGCAATCTCCAAGTTTCAATAACTAATTTCTCCATATATGAATTTCATTTATTCATTCATTCACTCATTTCAATGCTTCATTTGGTCATCAGATTTCACTGCTGACGCAAGCACAGAGGAGAAAAGCCAGAACCAGCTTGAAGAGTTTGCAGAACTGATTACAGTAACTTTAGCAGAGATTCTCAAGTATTTTGACTATGGACTGTGTTAATGCTTCAACCACTAAAGGCAAAATACAACCAAGAAATCAATAGTAGTATAGAAACTATGACTCCTGTGTTCAAATACTGGCCTTGCAAGAAGAAAAAGATTAAATAAACTGGAAAAAGAGCCAATTGTTGTGGAGACTGCAAAAATGAAGCATTATGACATTTCCCATCAAACGACAGATTTTAAAAGTGATTTCTTGCAGGGTCCCAAGGTAATTCTTCCCCCTGTATCTATACTGACCCCTTGTTTGGTTCTCACCTGCAGTTTTCATGTCCAAGGTTGACAAAGTGGGAATCACTCTCAGGGAAACTGGTGGACTTGAACAACGTGCTAGAGAACTTGGAGGCCAAGAGATTAGATCTAAAACAAAGATACAAATTTACTTCTGCAAGACCCATCGCCAATCTGTGTAACTATTACCCAGTGTTTAGTAGATCCCAGCTGGTGGAAGTGGAGCCCAGAATCCACACTTTTATCAAAGGCTCTGTCCTCACATCAAAAATGTGTCTTTTTCCATTCACACCTGGAGTCTTTAGTTCAGCCCAGGGCATTACCTTCTTCATCAGAAGACAAGGTAGTGTCTCCACACTCCTCTTTCACTTCCCTCAGAATCTTCAAGTAGCGCCGATGTGTCCGTCTGTCTCGTTCTTCTGAGTCATATGTCGGTGGAAAGTGCTTTCTCCTTAGGGTCATGTCAGGGCCTCCCTTCCTGGCTAATTCCAGCAAGTGCTGAAAGGAGAGATTCATGTGACATTAGCTATGTCAGCCACAGTGCTGTAAGCCAGGACAGGTAAGCCCAGCTCAGATACATCCAGCAAGGTTACCATGAGATTCCTTCAGCACCTTGGATCTGTACAAGGGAAACCTTAGGAAGAATCAGTATCTCCCACACACAAGATTTTAGACCAAGCATTTTAGACCATCATTTAAAGTGGAGAAAAAAACCCAGGTGAAATTTCTGCACCTTCTTCTGCACACATAATATTTGTCATTTTATGTGGACTGTTGAGAAGAACTTAAATCATTGGTGTCAGGTGTAATTTCCACAAAAATATGTAACAACGACATGGAATACTGTCCCTTTTGAAAAAAATATCTTACCTCTCA
Organism: Drymodes brunneopygia; assembly: GCA_013400955.1. NCBI lineage: Eukaryota > Metazoa > Chordata > Aves > Passeriformes > Petroicidae > Drymodes > Drymodes brunneopygia. Next base: position 48,615 of record VZTZ01017998.1, read on the forward strand.
TGGCTACAGAGGAAATAACTTCCTATGTATTCCCTATTGTTGCCCAATGAAGTTGTGGATGCCCCATCCCTGGAAGTGTTCAAGGCAAGGAGCAACCTGGTCTAGTGAAAGGTGTCCTTGCCTATAGCAGGGATTGGAATGAGATGAGCTTTAAGGTTTCTTACAACCCAAACCATTCTGGGATTCTCTATTTCCCACAACATTATAGTGCATTTTATAAAGACAGACGTTCTTCTTCATCCCTACATGCCATATGTTTCAATGTCTAAGTGTAATGAAAGATAAGTGAGCAACAAACATATTTCAGTTGGCAACAATTTGCTCCGAGAAGTATCCATAGAGGAAGATTTTACCAAGGATTTGCAGGCATGAGAATCAGAGGTTTGGAGCCACATATTTTCTAACTGTATTTAGCAACTGAACTTGTTTCAGAAATGGTAAACAAACAAAGGCAGAATGACTTGTTAACAAAGCAGTAAGCTGTGAAGGGGCAAATGCAGGAAGTGGGGACAAGGTGGACATGAAAAGAAGACAGTACACACAAGTGAGAGCTATGAGAGTTACACAACCAGAAATCTGCAAATATAGCAACAGGCATGGAGTTCTCTCTGGGCCACTGGAAAAACCAGAAGCATTACTCATTCAGTTCATTAAAGGAAAGTCCTCAGAGAACGGTGACTGCACCAAGACACTTTTTATAAAGCCAAGCTATTCATGCCGGAGCACACTCACATTGCGGGAAGCGAGGATCTGCTTGAGCAGCCTGTAGAAGTACTGCTGCTGGGCACTCAGATAGCGCTTGTACTGCGACTTGCAACAGAGCTGCCGGTACTTCACCACTTCGGGATTGAAGTGTCCGTCTGTAACAATGACAAAACACACACCTGTGTTTTCAGCTGCTAGCTGAGAACTTGCCCCAAACCTGCAGGGTAGCTCATGAGGCTGACTGACCACGGAAGAGTTTCTGGGCAATGTGCAGGGGGTTCCCAAACCGAAAGTTCTCCCCACTGAACAGCGCCGAGATGAGCTTGTTCTGGTGCTCTTGGTTGTTCTCAGGGAAGTGAGGCAGGAATTTTTTTAGGTGCTCTTGCTGCTCATCTGTCAGGACCTCCTGCCACGTTGACAAGCTGACAACCTCAAAGAAGATCTCAGGCTAAAAAAAGCAAGAAACAACAGTAAAGAAAATGCAGCCATGTCCTTGACCATCTTCTAGTCCTTGATGCTTTTAAAGTAACACCAGTCATGAGACTGTGTTTCATGAAACACAGGAAACAACAGAGCATAGAAAGGAAAGGTGAAGAAATTGATACTACTAACAACAAGAAAATAAATTGAAAGCTTGCAACAATCTTCTTAAAGGCAATTTTAAAAAAATAAAAACATAAGAGAATTGATTTAAAAGATATTGTCCTGAGATTAATCAAAGACCTTCTTGACACTTTTTCCAAGGCAGTCAGAAACACCTCCCCTTTTCAGCTTGCTCTGTAAGCCCCAGAAAGGGAGCTAAATGTGTCATTTATATGGAGGTTATGAGAAGGTGAAGTGTCTCAGTACCACTCACATCCTCCAGGAGGTCCTCGGGCAGACTGACCCTGGTGGTGCCCAGCATACAGTCCTCCATGATCCGTGTGCAATTGCCTTCCAGCTCCAGGGGGTCTGTGAGCATATGATCCAGGGAATCCATCCTCCACCCCTCCTGCTCCTGGACAACGACAGCAAAACCCTCAGCAAACGAAAATCCCAAACCCAGATACATCCACCTCGATGTGAGGAGTGATGGAGGAGCCACCTTTGATGGGTGATTGTTTAAATGGAAGCCATGGAGTTGGCCTGCAATATCTATATACATATATATGCAAGGTTATTTTTATATATATATACACACATACATACACACACACACATATAAAACCCATATACACGCACATTTTATATATATATATATATATATTAAAGACATATACAGAAACATTTACTCTTCAATTACAAGACAGGTCACGCCAATGGAGAAATGCTTTTCCAGACAGGTAGACTGGAAAGTATAGCTGACCTATCTCACTTTCCTTTCCACCTTCAGGAACCGTTTTCAACAATGTTAAACACCACGAAAGACTACATTTAAATCCTGAAGGCGGTTTTAAGGTGCAGAACCGAAGATCATGTCTAAGGTGGGGTTTGTCTCAGGTTGAATGTGTGACAGGGCCAGGAGCCCTGTCCCCTCCGGCGCGACACAGCCGGACCGCTCTAAGCTGTGAAGAAACGCATGGAACACGCGAAATAAAGAAAAGGGCAATAAAACTCCGCTAAAAACCGGGTGGGACAGCGAAGAAAACAGAGAAAACGAGTTTATTTCATACCCCTCACGCGGCCCGGCCGAAGGCGGAAGGCGGCGGCGCTGCTGCGCCTGCGCGAACGGCCCGCCCCACTACGCCTGCGCGCGGCCCCGAGTCGCGACAGGCCACGATCGCGGAGGGGCCTGCAAAAGGACGAGTTTGTAAGTTCTACTGAAAAGACGGTAGTTGTGGAACGCTGAAGCCACCTATCAGTCGCAAATTTATAGAGCTTGACTGTAGTCCTGTTCAGTGGATTAGTCATTGAGATGCTGTGCTAATACTGCAGTTAAGCGTTGAAAGGCTGAATATTTTGTATTTTAATGCAGCAAATTTTCATACAGCAAACGGAGGTTCTTCCTGGGTCTCCACGCCTTTCCCCACTGCCAGCGCCCTCCAAGGACGCACATTAACAGTTCCCAGAATAACATTCATTTAATAAAATCTTGACAGTTTAAGGTTCAGGATTGCTGGTGACAGTACCCTGACAGCAAACATCTGTTCAGATCAACGTACAGACAAGCTCTAATCCGTGACAAAACCTGGCTCACGATAAATCACAGAGTGCAGGTCTTAACCAGTAAGCAAGAGACAAATTCAGCGCAGAAGTTACAATGGACTTTTCCCTAAATTCTCGCTGTTTTTTACTCATCCTTACACTCTCTAAGTCTAGGTGGAGCTTGAGTGACTTGAGTCACACATCTTAGTGAGTGATGGTTAGACCTTGGGAGTGGATATTTCAGGACAGTACCTGACATAATCCTGGAATGGGGACACGAGTCACTCCTTAGAGGGATTTTGTCACGGTTGCTGATCCAGTGGACATCATCCTTTTCTCCCTCAGTTTTCAGATGCTGTGCAGCTGAGCAGCTAAAAAGTACTACCTTTTAAATATAAAAATAGTTTAGAAAATTTCCCCCTTTGCAAGGTTTAAACAGAGACATAGGGGCTCCACTCCACTCTCCATTTACCCTCCCCCTTGGATTCTATTGTGGGAGGTCAGAAATTCTGTGTTCCACCCAGCAAGTAGAAAACGTATTTTTCCCTGTAACTTCTATACTGTTATCATCCCATTTATCCACACCCCACTTCACTCACCCTCCACTGAACACCTTACCCCAATGAAAAGATTGGTCATCACAAGTGATTAAAAAAAAAAACAAACAGATTTATTATTTTCAGGTTGGTTTGGGTTTTTTTACACGAGACTCTGAACACAGTAACAGTCACCAAATGTACAATAAACATACACAGTTAAATAATAGATGGAGCCTGAGCAGTCCAAGAGGTGCAAGATCAGGGTGCGTGGGCTGAGGTTGTTTTCTTTTTCCTCCAGGAAACTACAGAATCTGACCCAAAACGCCTCCAAGGGACAGCATCTCCAAACAAAACACGGACCTCGCAGGCAACTGAGAGGACTTGGGATTTACACTTCTGTGGGACACGGCTTGGAGAGATCTTTGGGTTGCTCTGGTTTAAAAACAATAATAATACATCCTATACCTTCTGCGCTGCAGAAATGGAGAAAAAAAATCCATGCAATCTTTGCCATCTGTGCAATCACTGTAATTCCTTATTTTGGAAGGAAAATCGTGGTAATTCCATTTCCCAGGCATGCTTCTTTCACAGGCATTCATTCAAACTTGGGACACTTGGAATTACTTCACCTTGGAGTCAGGCCAATAGCCTGAGTGTGCGGCTGCTGCAGGGCAGAGAAACTTTGATGAGAAGATTTGAGTTCAAAAAGGCTGTTTTAAAATGATTTTCTGTTTTAAATAGTTTTCAGTTTTAAATAACTGTACAACTGTCCTCATTCATGAACCATTCCAGCAAAGGTGAATAGAACAAAATAGTTTTTAAATCCCACGTCTGCAACATCATTAATAGGAACATATTTCATGTTCATCTATTGTCAAACTTTTAGGACTCTTAAAATTGCTCCTGCAGGGCAGTATCCCAGTATTCCCAGTCTCCCATTTCCAAGTCTGCTATTTTCCTACTACTTGTAGCATTTCTGGCTTGTTATTAAACCAGCAGCAGCCTGAAGAAAGCCAAGACAAAGTTCTCCCTACTCTCTTCCCACACCAACAACACTGCAAGGCCCGACACTAATTCTGAAGTCCTCAGCAACATGAATCCAAGTTACTTACTGAGCATTGTGGTTGCCTGCCCATGCTGCCACAGTGGCTGGGCTGCCAAACCCACAGAATTTAAGGTCACTCAACACTACACACGACCAAATGGGAGCTCTGGTCCATGTTCATTCTACCTGGCTCATTAGTGCCCTGGTATGGTGGTACAGCAAGAGAAGGGAAATCACAGGAAGAAAGTAATCCACATTTTGGCAAGTCACTTCAAAGGTACCTCAGAATAGTTCTGAGCTGGCCAGTATTTGCCAACTGATTTATCTCAATACTATTTCTATGCCACATTAACACATACATTAATTACCAAAGCAATACCTGCTACACGGCTTTGCCCACAAGGAACCAGATTTGCTTTTGTGCAGCCTGAGTGTGGAGTTCTCTCATGTCAAAGAGCTTTAACTCCATAAAACCTGATACCACAACATGTAGTGCTTACTCACATGGGTAATCCATACCTGAATCCATGGGAATACCTATGGAAGAGTCCACATTCACACTCAGTGCAGTAGAAGAGAAAACAAATCAAAAAAACCTCTCAAGTTCTTCTGTCTCAAGGGCTTCCAAGACATAGCACCCTTCTTTGCATTTGTTTCATAAATAAATGTATCCTGTTATGCACAGATGTTCTGGGGTGAGTTTTTCAGCAGTGAATGGAAATTCAGACATACATGGTATATCCCATCAGGAGTCAATGGAGTTCTAATCATATTCTTGCAACCACCAGAATGCCTTAAACAATCAACCAAGACGACTTGTGAAGAACTATGTAAGGAAAAACATATTACACGCCTTAAAAGATAAACCTTCCCTTTCCCTTTCTCCTGGTCCCTAAATGCAAATGAATTCTGTACGTAGACTAGATCCATCAGGCAGTGCTCACAGGCCTTCTGTGTCCCATAAATAGTGGTCCACTAGAATGTCTCTTGTGTTTCCTGAGTCCAAGGCTGGTTGTTTTCTGGAACTGTCCGAAGGAATTACAGTGCATTCTTAACAAGGTTATTTGGAAAAAAAAAAAAATCAAAGTAACCAACTCTCCATCCAGTCTTGAAGAGGAGAAATGTGTTTACTTTTGGTGGCCACAGAGATAACAGCCCTGTCCCTTCAGAGGAGTGCTCTGTATCCTCATTTTCTCCTGGTGCAGCTATCTTAGATCACAGCAGAAGCTGCTGTGCAGATTTAGCTGAGCCTTTTTTTTTTCTTGTTTACAGGCAAAAACGCAATTTTCCCTGCAAACACTGGAGGGAAAAGAAGTAACAGTGGCTCTGTACTACCCTTAGGTGCTCCTAGGATTTCCATCAGTTTGTTCCAAACAACATGGGTTTAAGACCGTGCTTTTCCTGCTTTCTGGAACTGCTGGGTAAAATAGAGCAGGGCAGACAGCATGTAAACAGTTCTAGAGGGCTGGAAAAATAATAATTTAATGGACTGCTTCGGCACATTTTCACAGCTTCATTGTTCAATCCATCCCCATACAGGGACACTAGGAGCTATCGCTTGGCTGCTGCTGCTCCTTTCTCCAGGCAGTCTGCTCACATGGCACAGGGACATTCCCCTTCACCTTGGCTGTTAGAAGCCACAAGAAGCAGTTCTGCCATATTCTGGCAATTTACATGATGTTCTCCCGTTTAACGGCTCCTATTAAAAATATACATATGACAATCTGCCAGGAAGGCTTCAGTTAGGCAAGCTTTTTTCCATACAGTTGAAATAAAATTGTTTGCTGGACACACTTCCAAAAAGGAAAAATAAGGGTCAGCAGACATGCCAAAAATAAAGTCAAGGGCCAGCAGAAGTTTCGCTTCTCTTGTCCTTTTTTTTAAAAGCTGCATAAAAAGCATCCCAGTAGGATCTTGAGGATACTTCATGGTCACTGTGAATTAAACTCTCTTAAAGATTAACAAGACCTCCAAGATTTTAGTGGAAGGTAAGTGAGCATATACATTAGAACATACAGAGCCCTAGGATACCCCCACATCTGGGCTGTCAGGGAGGTTTCAAGGACAAGCAAATGGCACCATGAGACTCTTTCACTCGTGCTCTGCTGAGAAAGTCCTGGGTTTGGAGATGTGCACTTCGCTCCCACCACTCCCATTGGTGGTGGTCGTGATGATGTACTGGGTGGTTTGCTGCTGGTTGCTCGTCTGGGATTCCAAGGGATCTGTGTGGGCTGTGGGCTGGGAAACGCCCACCTGAACCTCGCTGGAAAGTGAAGAGTTTTGTTTGCCATCCAGATCAGGCTGACCTTCAGATATCACATAGTGAGTCTGCATGGGGAATATAGAAAATAATTAATAACCACTGTATCTTCTGTAACTTCTCTGTTCTAATAGTCTGCTAGCAGACATTTTGTTGTGAACAAGGAACTTTTAAACTAAGCTCTATTTAATTCAGAGCAACATAACACTCTCAGTCTTTAGATTTGAAGGACATTGGACTTACTTGGCTTTTGGTTAATTTAAAAATGGTTAAACTCATTACACAATTAGACCATCACTGCAGATTAAAATAGCAATTTTTAATTCAACTATTCTGAAAGGTTTTTTCCTGTATTCCACATGTTATAGCAGAAGTGGCACTCTCAGTGACCAAGATCAACACAGGCCAATGACCTGCCTCCTTATGCTGGATTGCTTACAAGGAATAGCAGAACTCTTATTTTCTAATCTTACAGATTACAGAAAGCTACTGAAATGTTTCCAGAAGCTGTTCTGAAATTTGGTTTAATGGATACTTCTTAATCATAAATATTTTTAAGACTAAGCAATACCACTAAATAATACTTTGTCCTTAATCACTAATGTGATTAAGTGAAGACTTTGAAGAGGAAGGAGTCACATATACAAGTGCCAGACAGCATGAGCCTTGTAAATGGTTACTGTGCAGTCTGCACCTCTTTAGGTACCTCCACGCTGTACCCCAGTCATGATTTTGGCATTCCTTAAACTTTCAAGCTGAAGAGCTTTATACCTGATAATACTCTGGATGAAAAAAAGGCCATGATGGTTTTCCTTACCTGAGTAACCGCTTTCACTTGCCCTGTGTTGACAGTGCTGACGGGGGTACCCACAGCAGTCTCTGTGATCACATACTGCCCTTGGGGGATGGTCATCATCTGAATCTCTGATGCTAAAAAAATGTGAATTGGATAATCAAGACCTCCAGTCAAACTCGAAGACAACCTTCAAAGATCCTGTCTTATGTCAGATTTGAATTCTGAAACAGTGGGTATTGAACAGAAATTCAGGCCTTGGAGAACCCTACAGGCCTCAGCAGAATTACATCAGTTAACACCGGCTGGAGATTTGGCAATTCATGCAGAGAAAACAGATCCTGTTCTCACTCAAATCATCACAGAATTACCATCCAGAACTGCATGGATATGAAAAATCATCTTCATGTCATGCTCCTCTTCCATACAATTCTTTCAAGCATGCATCCAAATTTGAACAAGTAGCTATCCAACACATAGATTCTTGCTGTATGCAAGTTCCTTGAAATATAGGAGCCCAGTGTGCCTGCCCAAACCATGTATTGGATCAGTATGGATGATAGTGGAAGAAGTGGCACAATCATTTGCATTTGTCTGAAACTTTATGCTCTTGATATCTATGAATATTAACCACAAAGCTGAATGAGCTCTGAAAACACTGTCCCATTTGGTAGCTGGAGGCATGGGGCATGTGTTAAGTCAGACACACTTGCCAGACAAGTAGAGCTACTGCTGACACTTACAGTAGCTCCGAAATGAGTTCCAGTTTCCAGGGAGATATGTCTGCTGGACTGAGGAGCCTTGCTGCTGCTGGAGGGCTTGGTTTGGTGTCGATGTAGTTGTCTGCATCTGTGAGGGGCTGAGTTCGTGCTGAGGTTGTTGTGAGGAGGGACTCAAAGGCTGACCCCCAATCTACAGAAAAAAAAAGGTGCAAGTGTTCTTGGTGTAGTAAGGATTGCACAGCTCTGTGCTGTCACAAACACAACCTTCTCATTAAAGGAAAACACAGGACAGGTTCAGAGCATATCAAGCACAAGAACTCTCCTCTCTCTCCTCCAGCTTGCTTCACTCTATGGTCAATAAGCTCAGACCAGGAAACTGAGAAAGTGATATTGTTGCTTGCCAAAGTGAGTCTATGGCAGAGACCTGAGATTAGAGGCTAAATTCTACCCAACAGCATGAAGAGCTGCAGTTCAAATATTTGAGAAATGCCAGTTTCCATTTACATCTTCCAACTGACAAACTTCATTTAAGCTGCGAATGTGTCTGTTTCCAATCATTTATCTCGCCTTTGTGCATACTATTGGGGGAAAAAAACCCCACACCTAAAAACTCACACAACAAATACCCAAACAAACCCACAACAAAACACCCCCATATATCCTGAGACATCTGGGCACTGCTTGATGATCTCAATGTGAGAGTAATTTCTCACATGTGGTCTTTTAAATGACAAAGAAAACACTACCCCCTGCATCAGCACATGCAATATGCCAGCCGAGCAGGCTGGTAGGGAAAGCGTTTCCTTAAGAGAAGAGGGACATACCTGTGATGATGACTGAGCTGCTGGTGATGGCTCTGTGACCTGGATGTGCTGCACCTGGATGGCATGTTGGGTGTATGTCTGGGGGTCATGGAGCTGCCCAACATCCACTGTGGAGTGCTGGGACTGGTGAGGTGAGGTAGCCTGGGGGAAAAAATTAAGCAGAGGTCTATACCTCAAATTCTTTACAAAGCAGCCATGCAAACCTCTTCTGGGACACAAGGTCTGGAATAATGAAGTAGGAGCCTTACTGGAACATACCTGTTGAACCTTGTTGAGTTTCTTTACACCCTGGGAGATAAAATACATTTAACAGACACAATGGCACAGAGATGGTTCTGTCTCAGTGATACCAATGGAAAGGACTTGCCTAATGTCATACAAGTTGTTTGTAGAAGTGGCTGGACTAAACCAAAGGGTTCAAAAGCAGGGATTAGTGTTAAATGCTTCTCTGTAAGCATCTTTCTGTACAACATATGTGTATACATACTCAAGATCGGCATATCCAATTCTGTAGTTTGACACAGCTCTGCATCAAGACAAGTACTCAGAGGTTTTTAAAGGTTTTTTGAGCAACACTTGCTAATGATATCAATTGCAGTAATTGAATTACAAGTCTTGGATTTTAATAAAATTAAGATCTTGCTAATATTACCTGCAGGAATCAGTGTTCATGCTCTTATATTGTTGCCACAGTCACTATCAACTGGGGCCATTGTTTAGGCCTTCATTAATCAAATTCATAATCTGATTTGTAATGAGAGGCCAGAGAGAACATGGAATTTCAGATTCAAATATAAATAAATGGTAGTTTCAGCTTCCTCCAGTGGGTAACAGGTTTAAAGACTATAGTGATTTCTTACAGCTGCCTAGGGTATTTTCCTCAGACTCTAGTGTAGCTCTAGTTACACTCTGGTTTCATTTTTAGGAGGCCGTTGAGTATCAGGAGAATGAATATTCTAATAGATGCTATGGAGGGAACAAGCAACCACTCTCTGTACTCCCAATTTTTGGCTCTGACTTACTGAGTACAAGGAAGTACAAATCAGTCTTGAACTGCAGAAAATGGGTCACCCACTGACCCACCTTTCCAGTTGCTGGAAAACATTCCTAGAGCAGACTTGAGCAAGGCTGCCCAGATGGGTAGAACTAAGTCAGGACTGTGTCAATATGTCTCCAAGCAAGCTGAGCAAGGCTGGCAGGAGTATTTATGCCCAGTACAAGTGTTTATGAGGGGAACCTTATGCCTTATCAGTTGATTTATCTGTAAAAAGTAGCTGCAGCACTTTTTGTAACTACCCCTTACCACATTTCTGCGTGCTAGAGTCCCATGAACACACAAGCTTGGTAGGAAAGGCGTCAAAAGCAGAGCAAGATCCCCACCAGGTTACTCACCTGGGCCACTTGAACAACCTGCACCTGTATGTGCTGAGGCTGCTGCAACCCAGTTGTGGATTGAGACACAGGGATGTACTGGATGCGCTGGTAATCTCCCTGGGGAGTCCGGTAGTCTGTAGTGAGGGTCTGGGATATCTCCGTCATTGCTTGGGTCAGTAAATCTGTTGTCTGAGCAGGGGGAGAGAGAGAGAGAGAGATACAGATCATCATCATATTGATGTACTTCTTTAGGGCTGTTGTTCTTTTATCTACTTACAGTGGGTCTGGTAATTTATTTACAAGAACTTGATGTGTACACAGGTTGGAGTCGTGAGCAGTCACCAGGGATCATCAACTAGAATTGCTCTCTTATGTCTAAATCCTAGTCAGGACCACTAAGGGCTAACTTAACATATCATAATAAAAATAATTATTTTCATCTTGTGACATACCAGTATTCTATTAAACAACAAAAGTCCTGTATTTGTGAAGAGTTGACTTGGTTTCCAAGTCAAAAGTGGTTCATGGACATATTCTGTTGGTTAGAAGACAACAGATGAAACACGCGGGTCACAGAGCAGCAGTGGTTTCACCAGGCAGGACCGACCAAAAGCCCTGCCCTTCTTTATTTACCTACTTTTATAGGTTTCTAAGGACAGTCAAAGATTGGTGAAAGGGGTTAACACCCCTGAAGGTTTATAGGACAAAGACATGGTCAATCATCTTTCTTCACCCCAGGGAAAGGAATGAAAAACAATTCCTCAAGTGTAAAACAATCTCAGCCGGTTAAGGAAAACAAGGACCATGTTTACAGAACAAGCATGGGAAACTATAGCTACAATGTTACAACTTATGGGGCCCTGTAAAACCAGGGCGACACATATTCCACCTTTCTTCCTCCCCTGTCAGAGTGACAACTGTATTTCTAACATGTAAAGACATTTTAGTACATAACTTAATCAGGTTTATGAAGCCAACAGCATCCTGATTGAACCTCTCCATTTTCAAGCAAAACAGTCTTTTATCCAGTTAGTCTTTAGATAGGAAGTTTTAAACTGTGATCAATAGGATTTTTAAAACTACACAGTATCCCACAACACTGAAGGACACATTTTCTAGTCTCAGCTTTCACTTCTGTGGCAGCTGATGTATTAACAGTAGAGAGATCAGTTATTGGAGATTCATCTTCCTCAGTGCTGTGCTGTCCAAAGATTACAAAAAGATTTGACTCCCTGAACACAGTTTCACCCAGTCCCCAGTCACTATTAAACTTGTCCTCTTGAGGCCAGGAACTGCATCTCTCACTTCAGGAGAAAATTCCCAGTGAAAATCTATGAGATGTGTGTCCCTGAGTTCATTATGTGGAGTCAGTAGGTCTGAATGAAAGAAGAAATGGATTTGGGGATAAAAGACAAATCATTAAAGCTCCAGAAAGAAATGAACAGCTCCTGGCAGTGCAGGCTCAAAACCAGAAGTGATCTCAATGTCCTAATACAGGTTTTAAAGTTATGTCTGCCAAATAAACCAGGGTTACTAATACCAGAACGCTCCTGTTCTGTTTGTTTCCCTGCACTGTCTTTGTGTGCCTCCAGCGCTTACCACAACAGTTTCTCCAGTCGTGCTGTCGGTGGTGAGAACAGCTGGTGTGGAACTGATGACGGCTGTCGCCAGTGGTGCATGGATTGTGTTCGGGAGCTGAGCAAACTCTGGGTGCTTCTTGCGGATGTGCTGCACCATCTTTGTCTGCAGAGAGAAGCAAAGGAGCATGGGAAGGATGGTCAGTAACTCTGCTCAGGGCCACATGAAATCCAATAGCCTGACCAAATGCAGCTTTTAGGTTTCCATCAGTAAAGCCGCATCAAGGTTCACACTACGAGATCTTCTGGTCCACAAATATGAAAAACAAGGATCACAAACCTGCTGCTGGCACTGAAGTATTGTCCTCAACAGCTTTTTACCCCAACATAGCCAAGTATTTTATGATTTTTTCCAGAGGTCATCTTTTCTGTGTTTTGTTTCCCCACTCATCTCCCCTGTAACTATCAGAGAGCAGTCTCCAAGCCCTTCCCTTCATGATCATGCTCTGGTAACTTTTCAGCACAAACCCTCTATTCATGGAATCTTTTGGCCCTAAAACAACCAGACTGTGCCTGCACTGTCAGCACACAGCATGAAACCAGCACTCTGACTGAGAAGAAGAGAGCTCGGCTTGTGGACAGACAGGTGACAGAGACCACAGTGAAAGAGCATCCCCAGGGAGAGGCTGTCTGAGGCCAAAACTCCCCATACCTTACTGCTGTATTGCTTGGAGCAGTGAGGGCAGCAAACTGGAGGGGTGGCAATGGTGCCTGTCAGCTGGGTGTGGGTGCTCAGCATGGGATCTGGCTCTCCTGGGCCCGCAGGACGCAGTTTCCGGATGCTTGGAGGTAGCTCAGCACCAGGGTGGTTTTTCAGGATGTGTGCTTTGCGTTTGCTAGCACTCTTGTACACCTGCAGGGAAAAGATTTGAAATTAAAATGGTGCAATCCTGGTGTCTGCACAGGAAACAGCTACCAATTATCTTGATCTGGAAGGTCTGCATGTTGCTTTAGAGAACACATTTAGTTAAATCCCCAAACAATTACAACAAAAGGCATGAAAATACACCTTCCAGTGTTTCGTTAACTAGTAAAAGCAACTGACTCCTTGTGTAGCACAGAGAAGCCTTTTGAGAACATATTGTATGCCACAACCAAACACCAAAGCAGGACAAGGAGATGAGACGAAAACCCTTTTTGCCATATTTGAAAATGCCCAATCAAATGCCCAATGTTAATTTGTCATGAGAGTTGATGTCTCCACTTGACACAAAGCATCAAACTGTTTTAGTTCAGTGATCAACATACCTTTTAGCTCTTTTTAGGCTCATCAACAAACAAATACTATCTAATAATTAAAACTACTTTTTCTCCCCTCAAACAAAAGTGAAGAGGCATCACAAAAAGACATACTGAGGATGAGGACAGTCAAAATACACTCCCTGGCATATAAAGGCCCCCAGGCATAAAAGGCAAAGGAGAATAAGAGCAAGAACCCAAAGGCACTGCAGAAGCAGCTTCAGGCTCCACTGACCACTGGGGATTACTGGCACATGACCTAGTAAGCAGCTTACTATAAAAGGGGTTAAAGACTAACTTTTAGAAGTGATATGGAAACCAAAAGTACTTACTGGCCAGGAATTATACACAGACAGGATACTCGGTCCTGGGCTAACACAAGACTAAGGGTCAGTGACTGTCTGCTGGATCTCAGTATTCAAGTTTTCCAATGCCAAACACAGCACAAAGGGGAAAGGTGCAGTTTTCAATTAGCATTCCACTGCCTTGGCCTAAGTGCATTTTGTCTTCATTTTTTTTTTGACAGTACTGCAGGAATGTTGCTGGCAAGCACCTCAGAAAAACTACAAACCCTGTCAGATATCTCTATGCAGAGACAAATTGGTTGCATCCAGGACTGGGACTGAGCTATCCTCTGAGGGGTGACTTCCCACACACCTTATCACAGTATTGACAGAAGTAATCTCTGTTGGGTTTTATGATGGGCAACGTGAGCTCTGGCACCTCTTCGATTTTCATGTCTGGATGTCTCTTTGATAAATGATTCACCTTAGGAGAAACAGAGAACAAGAACATATTACAGCTGGAAGCCAAACGATTGGTACTTCTCCCAGACATAGATAACAGCCAAACCAAAACTGAACGATGCAAGCCAGCAGCACTGGAAGCATTTGCTGTTGCAAGGTATTGTGCACTCACATTTAACTGCTGAAGGTAAATGTGGTCTTGCTAGATCTCATTTACAGTTTCTCTAACCAAAATTAGATAGGAAGGGGTAAAATAGTTTGCCAGAACTGTCTTATAGCTGATATTTGAGAGTGAAGTAGTGTAAAGGCCTTCTGCCCAGATCAGAATCCCCATGAAACTTTGGCAAACAGTCTCTTGCTGCAGAACAGCCTTTACCCAGAGGTAGTGACAAGACATGGCCAGAAGAGGCCCTCGAGAAGGGGGAGAAACGAACAGGAAAGACAGTCAGGAAAACTGAGGCAGTAAGGCTGAACAAGCCAGTATTTTCATCTCATGTCCTGTTAAATACAGTACATATCAGACAGCATTACTTAGTGTTGAAATATGGTACTGACAACCAGATGAACAGCGCAGGCAGTGAAATGTGCAAATTTGCTGAAAAGGTAAAATACGGAGGTTTAAAAAAATATATATCACCTCAACTCAGCTACAAAATTTGCTTCACAGCATCCTGGCTGGATAAGGCCAGATTGGATGGGACTTGGAGCAACCTGGTCTAATGGAAAGTGTCCCTGCCCATGTTCTACCCCTGCCAGGGGTAGAACAAGATGAGCTTTAAGGTCCCTTCCAGCCCAAACCCTTTTATGATCCCTGTGTTCCAGTGCTGGAATTCCATCTTTATTCCTTACATATTCATCAGAATAGAGTACAGAGGCTGTAACAGCACCCAGGCTCACCAACATGCCCCTGCGGCGGAAGCCCATCATGCAGAGGCGGCACTTAAACATGAAGCTCTCATAGTCAGTGGACGCGATCCGGGGCTTGAAGGTTTTGGAGCGGCTGATCCGATCAGCCTTCTTGGCCTCCCTTTCTGGGTTGTGCATCCTCTGCATGTGCTCTCGCAGCTTGTCCTTCCTCTAGGAAGGAGTAATTGGGGAGAAAAGTGTCAGCAGCATCACAGAAACTGCCATACTACCTGTTATGCATAAGAGCTACACTTTGAGTTGTTCAGGGATCTCTCTCCAGCTTTTCCTCTCAGAAAAATGTGTTCCTTCACCCAGAAGTATCCAGTCCCTCAGTGTCCCACCACAAACTCAGCTGACAGGCAGCAGGCTGCTGCCACCACAGTTTACCTGGCTCACAGTCTGCTCCATCTGTTCCGATGGGATTTGGAAAGGCATCTGGATGACATGTGCTGACAAGATGGATGCCACGGACACAGGCATCTTCACCAGGAATATTATTAATCCACTGGCATCAGCAGGAAGTTTCTTAACTGAACTGATATAAGCAATGTAACCCGAACACCTGGCAACGGAGGTGTATGATGTCCCAGTTCTTCATGAGCAGATAGAAAGTTCTTTTGCTATTAAATTATTAGGAATACGATCTGTTTGAAATAAGGTGCTGAGGCAACCTTGCCCCTTGTCCTTCAGAAATGGATGTCATAGCTCACACAGGACACCAAGCAATGCATGCAACTCACAGGCACGTCTAGTGTGTTTATTTGTGTTATTTTCTTTCACCTTTGAGAACATGAACTTACATCTTTGAAGGAGGGTAAGGAATAGTGGTTTTTGTACTAGTAATGATCCAGCCAAGAGCCACCTCACCTTGAACTGCTTGCCACAGGTGGAGCACAGGAAGTCTTTGCGGTCTGAGTGCCGCAGCATGTGGAGTCGCAGCTTGTCGGGGCGGCAGAAAGCCTTGTCACACTCTGTACACTGGTAAATCTTCTCAGAATGGAAACTGCGCACATGTTTCTTGACCTAAAATGGCAGATCACAGTAAAATGAAGTTTATTCAAGAGAGAAGTGAGTGGTAAAACAGTCTAGGAAACTCTTTGCAATATGAAAAAAAAGGAAATGGTTTTGAAGATGTTTAATATGCTTTGTTTAAAAAGTATTTGATCAGAACAGTTGACATCTCAGCAATAGTTTCTATTAAGTCATAACATCTTTATTACTCATCTGGATGGGTGATTTGATTTCCTCAAGTCTGATTCTTGAAGGCATCAGCTATTGCACAGTTGTACTTAATGGGCAGCAGAAGTCCACAATGTACCATTTGCACAGAATCACCCTCATGTTAACCCATTTATCTGAGGTTCATTATCTTCCTCTCATTTATAAGAAACCAAAACATGGGGGCTAATTCTTTTCAATCAGACATAATGAGCCCACAATTACAATTGGCAAAGGAAAAAAAAACTTAATCAGAAGAGCATTTGCACACCATTCCTGAATGGCAATTACTTCTCCATACTCTGGGACTGTCCTTCACCGCTTCAAACATCTGGAAGGGGTTTCTTTTCCCTCCCCCCAATAATGGAACTAAGGAGGTTTGACATTTGAAATACAAGCACTACTCAAGAAATGGATCTCTAATTAAATCCTTACCATCTTCTAAAACTGATCATACATGGAACAATTTGGCCTCTCTGCCTGTTCCACATAGAAGTATTTCAGCAGGCAGCAGTGACTAGACTTAATTATTCACATAGCAAGAAGAGAAAAAAAAATCATTGTTAAATGTCAAAAATAGAACTGACTAGTTGGAAAAAAGCCATGGGACTTTCAATCGTTCGCATGGGAAAGTTTACAGGTAATTAGGCTGCAGTACAGCATTTCTGAATCATCAACATTCTTCCTTGTTGAATATTTACAGAAGATAAAGGATGGAATTACATGAGTAAATCGCTTTTCCCCATTCTTTCCTCTTTAGCCTAGTGGATAGTCTATCCATTCCTACTACTGATCTAAACTGGATTTCTACATTTCAATTTCAGTCAGGCAGCTCAGTAAGGGCACATCAATTGCATTGTTCCTAGGAAGGATAATGAATATGTGCATGGTCCATCTCAGTTTTTTCTTACTGGACATGGAAATAGAATCTTTAAATTCTACTAATGACCTTGTCCCAGTGCTCAGCGTAGTGCAGAGTAGCTGCATTACTCACTGCTCCAGTGCAGTGTGCAGGGAAGGAGAATAAAGTGCCCAGCTGAAGCCCAGGGGGGAAGTCAGGAAGCAGAGTATCCTGATCTGTTCTGGCATTTCTTCAAGCTGTTCAAATGAACTATCCTGACAGAAAACAGGCAAGGGATTAAAGATGTAAAACTACTCGTTTTTTTTGTTCAGAGTTTTAATGACAAAGGGCAAAGTCTGTTCAAGTACAAGCTGAATAGAGCAAAAGACAATTCCTTTTCATGCCACGGAGATGTAGTAGTCAGGACTTCTGCTTCAGGCATTTTTTGGGAATAAGGCGCCCACCCTTCTGCAGTACAGTGCCTTCTAATGTCAGATTGAAGCATCACAAATGATGATTTAGTGGACAGAGCACTTCAGTGTCGTAAGACAACGTCTAGCAGTGCCTGGTCACTCTTCCTTTTCAATTTCTGACTGAGGTGGACCCCTGCACCTTGTGATGACGAACTGCTGTGCAGTTACACAGGGAGAGCACTGAGAAACCCACAGCCTTGTGAGAGACCTCCAAAGTAGTGCTTCAGATCAGTACAGCATCTCACCTGGATAAAATCTGGGAAGCGTTTCTTGCAGGTGGGGCAGGTGAAATAGCCATCATTGATGTGGATGGCCACGTGATCCTTAAGCAGATCCAAGCGGTCAAAGGACTCCGGGCAGAAAATGCAGGAGTACGTTTTCTGGTCCATGTGGAACTTCATGTGGCTCTCGAGAGCACCGCTGTTAATGAAGCCCTTGTTGCAGATGTCACAGGTCAAAGGACAGTTCCCTTCCCGCCCATGGAACCGCAGGTGCTGATCCAGTTTGTCCTTCTCCCGGAAGGCCTTCCCACACTGCAGGCATTTGAACGGGCGGAAGGATTTCCGGATGAACAGATGCTGCAGAGCTGCATTCTGAAAGAAACAGAATCCAAGAGACCATTAGCTTTCATTACCATGTATAGATTCTACATCCATATGTATTCAGGATTAAATATACCAGATGATCAGTGAACCTAAACTTCAAAAAATTATTTTCCATCATATGCTGCCTCCAATTTACAGCAGGGGGGGCTGTGGCAGGCAGAAGTCAGGGGACATATCTGCAGCTACACCTTAAGTTAGCACAACACAGTGCAGGAGTTCTCTCCATCCCTGATTTCTTCCTATTTAGCTGACTTGTTTTAGCATGCCACTTTTCTGTAAAATAAAACTAAGTCCTCTCTAAAGCACAAACCTGGGACTGAGAAAAGCTGCAATTCCAGCCAATTATTGGGCATCAGGTCATAAGTTCAGCCACCATACAAAGGAATGGTGAGCCAGCACCCTGTGTTTCCCTCAGAAGCAGGGCTTAAGAAATTCCACAGCCCTTTACAAGATCCGCTTCTGCATCAAAGATCACCATGGAGATGTGCAGCAGTGGTTTAGCATTGCCTGGAGAACTTGTACTGGAACGTAAATTCAAGAGATTCAGGTCTAAACTTTTTGACTATTGCCAAAAAGAAGAACAGTGTTTCAAAACATGATAGCAAGGGCAGAATGGCAGCTTTATGAGCAGCAGGTAAGAACTTGTGAGCAATTCTCCACTCCTACTGGGCACAACATCTCTTCTCAGCCCCTGTTTTGTTTTGGTGTATGTTTGCCTTCACTCCACATTTTCTCTAACATTTCATGATTGGTCTCTTTATTTTCTCCCCTTACCCTTCAGATAAATGTTATAGAGCCGTCCCAGTCCTGACCCAGCACTCTCTGCTGGAGGAACAGATGCTGCTGGATGCACTGCTTGTAGAAAGAGCAAAGCAGGTCCTGCACCTGCATTTCAATATTGGATGAGAACTTTCATATTGGATAGTTGCAAAGCTGGAATTCAGTCGTATGAAATCCCATAGCACATTGTCACGCATACTGCACTCAAAGTACACTGCAATGCTCCATTCCTCTGCAAGAAGTCTAAGCAATATCCACTCATCTCTCAAATACTTCTATAAACTAATATTTATTGATGTCTTCTCTTTTCACATTACACACAGAACCTACATCATGGTAAGCAGAGAAATAATGTGGAAGAACATAACGTTAGGTTGCATATTAGGAAAAAATTCTCAGCTGCGAGGGTGGCGAGGCCCTGTCACAGGCTGCCCAGAGAAGCTGTGGCTGCCCCATCCCTAGACGTGTTCAAGGCCAGGTTGGATGGGGCTTGGAGCAACCTGAGAGAGTGGAAGATGTCCCTGCCCATAGCAGGGGGGTGGAACTGGATGAGTTTTAAGGTCCGTCCCAATCCAAACTACTCTGATTCCACTAGAATACTGCTGACACTTCTGCTCACATGTGTTCCATTTGACTCACCTTTCCATGAGACACATTCAAGACTTCTACAACGAATTTCCCTGGTTTCCTGTGTCCTTTGCTTGTGGGAATGTGGCAAATGACATAACTGACATTTGCTGCGCCCCTTAAGTGCATGCCAACAGCTGACACTGAACAAGTAAAGTTGGGAGCTCTTCTGCTGGAATGAGGGAACAGCTTGAGAATACTGTGAAATACTGTGCTAAGAATTAAATTTGTGAACCTGAAAGATCCTTTACACCATCTGAACTGCAGAGGGAAACCTAAACTTTCATCCCAGGAAAGAAGAGGAGAGCAAATGATTTGCTACAAAAAAAAATTTACACTTTAATACAGGAGCTCCAAATAGGGCTTCCCAGGAATTGTCATCATCACCATTCTCCATTTTACAAGTGGAGACAATGGAAAGCACAGGGATCTGCTGTAAGTCACACTGGGAAAGACAACCATGTGCTGTGCAAAAACTGATGTGCTGCTTGGAGTCTAAAGGACATAATTTCCCCCTTAACCACAGGGATATGTTAATAAAAATTAGGTGAGAAGATGTATTTCAAGTCCTGAACTGCACTATTAATTTGAGTTTTTGAGTATTTAATTTGAGTTTTGTACCTTAGCAGGGAGCTGACTGCTAATACATAGCCCTGTTGTTATCTCAAGGGCTACAGAAGGTGAAATGTTTTACTGCTCTTTGCCTAGGTAATCTATCAACTATAAAAACAGAACAAAAGAACTAAATGTTGTCTCATTAACTTGTAGTATTGATCCAATACAAACAATTGCACAAACAAATCCTCCAAAACTTTAAGACTGATATTACAGCTCTTCATCCAAGCAATTTACTACTATAAAATCTATTTTAAATCTACGAAGAACTGGTATGAAAAGAACTAGAAGAATTTAAATTGTTATTCAGGTAACACTTAGTTCTGGACATTGTTTACCTAAAGAAGAATGTGATAATTTATGGTGTGGAGTCAATCAGGAAACACTAAACAGGTATTGGACAAAACAACACGGAAGGTGGTGTTGATACGTATCATTGGATTAGATACAGCAAAAACCCAATGAAACAAAAACCCAAACCTACCTGCAGCTCCAGCTGAGCAGGCAGCATTGAGAGAGAGAAAAATACTTATGTTATGCAATGGACTTGAAAACAGAAGCCTTGACTTCTGCAGGTCACTACAAGAGCTCTTCCAACTAGAGTTCACTGCTTTGAGGTTTTTGCCTCAGGAAACACTAAACAGATCTTCAAGGTTTACTCTGTAGTTAGTAACTGCTCAAGGGGAGCTAAAGGGCAGAGATAAAAACCACAGATAATCTTGAAGGTGTTTTGTGACCTTTCCTGTTTTCCTTGGGCTGATTAACAAGGATGCAATGTGCACTGAAGAACCATAGTGAGAACAAAATGCTTTCAGCAGAAGGGAATAATTAGGCCAGGATGACAACAGTGTAGGGATTAGAAGAGTGAAAAACTTAAGGAGAAAGGACTTTTTCTAACCTCATTTTACTAGCTATGCTCCTTGTTACACAACCAGTTGCATTTCTTTCACCATGAAGGAAGTGACCAAATCATATTCCTATCCCTCCTGTTTCTGGCATTAGCACACAGACACCCTACATACTTCCCAGAACTGAACTAAAAATAAATATTCATTTTGGTTGTGGACTACAATGTTCCTCTAATTTTCTACAAGAGTTCTTGAAGGGTGGGTGTATCTCTTTTCAATACTAGGGCCACAACTGCCATAGTTAAGGTCTGATCTCCAAGGAAACCCCTCAGGCTCCAGAGTAGAGGCTGAAAAATGAACTGATCCTATCAGGACTTGAACCCTGGTGCACGATGGATCAGTGCTTCCAGCTCACAGGAAAACAGTCTCAGAGCACCACTGTCTTAAGCCTGAGAAAAGCTGAGGCAATTCACAGAGAACAACTGGCTTGGAAAACTAAACCCTATCTAAATAATAAGGAAGAATTAGAGCTACACAGGTTTCCCAATCGTAACCAGGAGTCAGGACTTTCTACCTGTTCTTTGGAAGTGAATAATGTACCACATATCTAAAAACCAAAAGCTTGCTTGCTTTTATTATGAAGTGCATGTTATTGCAGGCAGGTGCCTAGGTGAATAGCTGAATTGAGTGAGTGTTCAGAGGGTGATTTTTCAGTGCTTAAAGAATGATGCTTCTGGTTTAGTCTTATCTCAAGTGCTCATTGCTCACAGTCTGACACAATATGGAAAGGTCTGTGCAACCACCCATCTGCCATTCTGCCAGTGTTCCTGGCTTGAAACATCTCCAGGACTCTGCTGAACATGAACTACCAGATACAGGGAAAGTTAGGAAGACTTGAGATATAAACATGTCACTGAACCACGACTGCACTCCTCTGAGCTGTCATCCATTTGTGATGAATTTACAGAGAACAAAAGCTAAGTCACAAGACAAAGAAGTTAACTTCAGAATTTCTGTCCTTCTCTTCCTACATTCATTATTTCAGAGGATCCTAAGTTCACATCTTGGGTTCAAAAGTTCAGGCAAATGGCCAACACTTTATTTTCTTACTGAGGATGTTGTAGCACACTGTACGCAGTACATCCCCATGCTCTGTCAAAACTTCAGCATCTCTCTCTGTACTCTATTATACACCCTTCAATAGATTCAGTAAAAAATCCCTCAAGCTTTTAATATATAAAAATGAAATCACTGGTAGAAACCCGTCATTCAGAGACTGTAAGCATTTTGTATAGTTACAAACTGTGCAATCCTAATGTGCCCAAGCCGAACTCTTCCTTCAAGACATGCCACTGTATTTTTGTGGTAACACCACCATTGGTCTTGCACATATATTGCTGAAAACGGCAAGCAAAATTTGGCTCAACATCTTCCTATATAGAACAGTTGCTCAACTCTTTTCTCATCCTTCCTCATCCCCTAAAAATGAACCCTTAGCCCCACTGCAGCTGTTTCTTTCCTTAATCCACAATTAACACATGGAAGAAAAAGGAAAAAATTTTAAGCTAAATAAACTGATCTCCCAGTTACAAAGCTTCAAGGATTATTTGCTTGAATCATTTCCCTCCCACACATAGAAGAGAAAAAACAGCTCAGGCAGTTAACACAGAGCTCAGGCTCAAAGTGTTTGCTCTTAACACAGGTTTTGCTCTCAAAGCCAGGGTTTTCTACCCCAAAAAAGGATTTTATCACTAAGTATCATCATCATCATCTAAGTCGATCTAAACTGAGGTTGTAGTTCCTCTTTGGCAATTATTTGCAAGACAGTTCTGAGAGACACAGATAGTGCTGTGAGCAAGTCTGTGCCACGATCTGCCAGCTGTTTGAAGCACCCCTGCTTGCCAGTTTGGATGGACTGTGTTTCCATGCAAGAAATACTGTGATGGAATTCAATCAGCTCCAGCTCCTGACCAGTTCTCACTAGCACCTATGAGATGCTGGTCCTTTATATGAGATTTGTCTTCCTCTCAGTGCAAAGAAAACTGATAGGAATGAGATTTTGCAATTCAGATATGGATACGACAGTAAAAGGAGGACCAGGACCAGCTGGCCCTGGCAGGCAGGTCTGGCATTCCCTGGGTTACAGTGGATGTGACTCCCCATCCTCTGTGCTTACCCTGATGCGCTTTGCTCGCCTCATGTCATCTGCTGTCATGGTGCTCTGTGTGGGCACTGTGCTCCCCTCGTGCTGCGGCTGTACATGGAGCGTGTGGTTTTCCTGCTGCTCCAGTGCTGCCTGCGGCTCTGGTGGCACCGGAGTCTGTTCCTGCTGCTCCAGCCCATTCAGTGAGGCTTGCCCAGCCTCATCAAACTGCCCCTTGCTGGAAAAATGCAGCAAGTCCTGAAATCGCAAATCATACAACCAGTCATTATTCCCCCCACCCACTGAAAAACACTTTGATAATACTCAGCAGACACAAGCTTTATAAATATTTAATCATAAACAAAACAGTGTAGAGTAGTGTCTACACTAACTCCTACAGTTCTCCTACTGCATCCACTGCTGCTTTCACCTTCACCTACAGCAGCATCACCGACAGCACCAGGGAAGCAGTGCTGCAGGTGGGTGACTCTCCATGGGCCATCCCTTTGTCTGACCAGCCACAGACAATCAGTATTATCCCGCTGTTAATAGCCAAGAAGGCTCTTCTGCACTCAGGACTACTTCTGGTTTAACCAAACTGACTAGTCCAGACCCAGGAAAGGAGAGAATTTCTGTCTTGTAAACTGTTGACGCTTTGAAACATTATCATGTGTCATTTTGCAGTGTCTTCTCCTTCCTAACAAACTATCTGGAGTGCTGAACTGGAAAGTGACAAGCAAGGTGATCACACTGGGCACTATGTTGTTTTTTTCACTCAGTTTCCAGCTCTGCACGCATCACTTCCACATATCACATGAAGCTGTTTTTCCTCCCCTTTTGCATTAGCATAAAAGGGAGGGTGTTGTGAGCAGGAAGCACATGCCAAAAATTGACATTCTCTCCCTGTAAGTTCCAACAACTCTTCTGGAATGGAATCATCTTGTATTACATGAAAAAACACACATAGATCATTATTTGACACCACATAATGCAACTGAAGAAACTTAAAAGTACAAGCTAGGAAACAGAGCACCCAAATTAATCTTGAATTATGTCAGCTGAAGGCTGGTGGTGTCAAAACACAAAAGGTGGTGTGGGAGAAAACCAAGGAATGAGGCCCTTACAGACTGTGACTGCTTACCAGAAAGAGACCCTTAGTAAACAATAAACCACCTCAGTGTCCATCCCAGGTCTGGGTGGCAAGTTTCCACGTTGCTGACACTCAGCTGTGCTCTCTCAGTATCCTGACTCTTCAGTTCCCAGGCAGAACTCATGCCCAGCTTTAGTGAGGTGAGCAGACCTTTGACGGCTTGGGACATCACCCTGCCCCACTGCACAGACACATGTGAGCCAGCCCTGGGCCATGCTCCAAGCTGGCAGGACACAGGCCACCTCCAGTCCAGAGGCCACTCACACACTGGACTGTGCTGAGCAAGTGCCATCTCCCCAGAGTGAAGGGCTTGGGACCAGCATTAGGTTTATTTGTCTAAATGAGGCTGGCATGTGTCGTGTCAGCCTGCAGAGAGGGTGAGCTCACAACTGCCTGCACCTAATGCAGCATTTAGGGCATTGCAGCAGGAATTCACAGGCAGCGTATACATTCCTCTCTCTGAGTCAGCATGGACCCATGACCAAGGGAGGTGCCAGAGGAAAATTACCACTCAAGATATCAGCTTTCAGCTAAGTCATAAACGATAGCACTGATTCCTTCTCTCACTGCTCGTAAAAGGACTTTGTGGTAACCTAAGCATGCTCAGCATCAGAGAATTTAGCTTTCTACTTCTATTCATCATATTATGTCCCTACAGATTATAACCAACAGCTACAAGCAAAAGAACATGCCTACAGGAGGCCCTTCTGTTAATATTAAAACATCATAGAGAATCATATCTCAAACTGATTTAATTCCACCAGCAACAGCTGTAAGAGCAGGCTGACCTCACATTCCAGAAAGGACAAATAGGAACCTATATTCCCATTACAGTTTTACTGTCTAAATTACTTCTGTGAGGCTGCGAAACTGCTGTAATAACCCACCTCACAGCTAAGTGCTTTGGAGTGAAACTTGCTGCAGAAATCCAAGTGATTTTACAGGTTTTATAGAAGGGAAGTAGTGTGCTCTCCTGGCAGAGAATTCCAGCTAGAAACCAAGAATTCCTCATGTGTAAGTCCAAAGCACACACTCAGCTGGCACTGATGCCCCAAATTCTTTTAGTCAAGAGTTTATATTCCATGTGGTATTTTTTTCCCTTCAACTCCAAGAACATACCTGTGTCCCTTCTTCACACTTTTCACCATTTTCACTGGTTACTTCCATGCGCATGAATTTGGGAGGGCGCCCGGGGCGTCTGCCTGGTCCAAATCTCCTCTTTCCTCGCCCACGACCTCGGCCTCTGGCTCTGCAGAACACAAGAGTGCTCCAGGTTAGATACAAAAAAAGATGGGTTTGGATTCTCCACTGATTTTATGCTTTCTTTCTCAGCATCTCTAATCACCCATTCAACTCAGCAATAATGATGCAGTAAATAATAAAACTTGAAGAAATTCTGGCAGCAAAAATAATGGGTTTCTGCCTGGTATCTATTTATTTTGTGCTTTATAAGAAATCAAAGTTTAGAACATATTAAAATTTCTATCAGTAATCATGGGACCAAGAGGACTACTTGCTTCCATCCAGCCCTCTGCCATGGTAAGTCTCCCACTTCCAACACCCCAGTTCATGGTGTGCTGGAAGCATGATGGAACGAACGCACAAGGAAACCCATTTAACATCTGAAGCCATAACATCCCTCCCCAAAAAGCACTCAGCTGTTGATGTCAGGCACTAAACAGAAGAGAACAATTTTGTGTCAAAAAAGCAAAACATCACAGGGTCACTTGCTACATTTCAGGGGAAAGAAGGCACCGATGTCTTCTGCTCTGTGACAGGTGTTTGTAGATTCAGTTTTAATAGGTCAGAATAAACTATCTTGCCAGGCCAATGAGAAGTCTTGTTTACCAAGCTCCATACTTCCATACCTCTGAGAAACCTCACTATTTCAGTACTGTGATACTGAAACATTAATGGTATTGAAAATCATTGCCAAAAAAAGGCAAAACAAAAAAACCTCACCAGTTTCAACAGAATATTTCTTTCTCTCAAGCTACCTTTTTCACAGAGTTTCTTATACCAGCCAGACTCCTGCTGCCATGATTTTTCCTTCTGGTGCCGAGCTGATCTCTCCTGAGTTGGTCACTAAGATTTGCAGGACAAAGCCCCTCTTTTCTGCATGCCTGGTGAAGCACCACAGTGATCCACAAGAGAAGCTAAGGCTGTCAGTACCTGCTGAAGAAGTCCAGCTTCTCATCATGGGAGTTGAGGTGCTGCTGGAGTTGCTCTGAGCTCATGAAACGCCGATTGCACTCGTAACATGGCCAGTTCTTTTCCTGCTCCCTGAGCACTATTGGAAATGTCAATAAAAGCATTTCACTTGCCACCAATTAAACATCTAATTTTTTTCCCCCAGCCTCTCTATCCTCTGTGGGCCGTATTTCTGCCCTGAAGGTTAGACAGGCTGCAGAATACCCAGCCCTGCTCCACTGGTTCTTTTTTGCTTTTATACCCTCTGCACTGTGCCATGACCACAGCTCATCACAGAAACATCACTGGGGACAATTCTCATGGACTGTCAATACTGTTAGAAATTCAGGGGGATTCTGAAATTCATCCTTGTATGGAAGAGCATCTACAGGATTGTGCCTCTGGCATAAGTTAAGGGAGATCAAGGGAAATTTCTAAATCTAAAGCAGTCATGCCTTGGTTTATAACACACAGTAGACATTGAGTACAGAAACAGACCTCTTCCTGGGAGGAAGCAACCTAATGCTTCCCAGAAACTGAAGCAAAGGCTTAAATTAAGGTAATATTCTCATGAAAAGAGTTATTGGAAATAAGCCCCAGTAACACAATCTAGATCTGGTTTAACTTCTCCCAACCTAGCAGAAATTTGGGAGCACTATGCAGGCCACATACTTGAAAGTAAGAAGTGCAAGTTGCAACTACCACCACATTGAAAGAAGATTCCAAATTACCCTTCCTTTCCTCTTCAGTTATGTCATGGATCTTCTGGTTCACAAACTCGGCGTAGGAGGCAGCATACCACACCTGGAGCAGGAGCACAAGGTAACAGGACACTTAGCTGGAGCCAAAACTAATGGAAATTCATTTGAAAATCAGTTTTAAGCAATACATTTACTTCACTTGCCTCAACCACAAAACTGTTACTACTCCTTTCATCCTCAATAATAAAGTCTGGTAACATCAATGTGCCCCCACTGAGGAATGAAAGAGCTTTGCTTGGGAAGTACATCCATTAAATTTTAAGGTCTAGCTTCCTAACATGAATGTTAATCTTCCACATGGCTACCAGTAGCTCTAAATGAAGTAAGATTAATCTCTTTAAACCCAACTGCATGACTGTAAAGGAAGGATGTCAGCAGAGTACTGATACTTCTACCAAGAGGAATGGAAATGTTATTAACTTGGGGGATTTCCCATTTCTTTCCTGCTCTCCTTACATAGACAATAGGCAGCACCATCCACAGACTCACTTAAAATGTTTCTGAGCTTCTGAAGGATTGGAGCAATATGGTCCTACTTCCCAAAACAAAGATCTGCCAGGCACCACCATGATGGACCCACTTTTGTCATACAAGGAATTCAAGCCCTCAGCAAAGACAACCACAAGAGGCAGGAAGACAAAGTTTATTAAAGCCTAAAAGCAGATGCTCACATTTAGCTGAGAATTCTTCCATCATTTCATCTGTTTGATGAAAAAGAGTGAATTTTAGAAGAGATTTCTCAAAGAAGGCATCAAAAGAAAAACAGCATGAAAAACTCAAACGAGTTTGAACTTGCAGTGGGCCACAGACAGCAGTGAGTAGGATTTCAAGGACTCTCCAGCAGGTGTGTTACTCTGCAGGAATCTCACCAGCTAGACTAAGACGAAAGCCTGGAGCTCCTGGACTACATACCTGGCAGACAAATCAGAACTTCCCAGCTTCAACTCTCTGATCTTCCTACTTCAGCCTCTGGACAAAATGTGCATGAATGCCCCACATCCACTTGAGGAGGACATCACGTTACCAAGTCTTTCAATCATCAAACCATTTTACCCCGAAAGACACTACTAACACATTAAGAAAAATGATGCTCCCACAGGGAGGTCTGTACAGATCTAAAGTCTGATTTCAAATTGTTTTAAAAACTGTTGAGAAAATGATGTTTGAATACACTTTAAATGGATTAGTAAGATTTCTAGTAATTCAGCTTAAAAAAATTAAGGACTGATTTCAGATAGTCCCGCTCTTAAAGGGTATAAGTAGGCTTTTGCCCTGATTTAATAAGTGTGCTACTAAACAATTGTTTTTCCAGACAAATTGTTGAAAACTACATGCAAGAAGAGATTTCCTGGTATCAAAAATTTTTGGTCCACCCCAGTGCTCCAAAAAATGTTGAAAATTAGGGCCATCTCAGCCAGCCACGCTGCTTTGAGCTCAAAGTAATCAATAAATTTTTACAGGGAAAAAAAAGCAAACACAGGGAAGTCACAATATCCTTTATCATTTTTTATATGAAAAGTTTCAAAAGCTCCAGGAAAGCCAGGTAAAGGGAGGGACCATATTCACTTAAGGCACCAGAAAACAAGTCAGGAGCACTTAGGGCTAACTGAAAAGGGCATGTAGGATTAAAGTAAGATTGCTGCAATAAAAATTAGATTATATCAGCAAGATACATGCTGTGTAAAGCATGACAGGGAGAGACAAATAATTTACATGGTTTTATTTTAAACTTCCTCATGAGCCAAAGCTCATTAAAATACCTATGTTGGTGACTAACTACTTACTGACTTCAGTAACATTCAATTCAGACCATCAGAGAAAAAAAGCCCTAAAACTATTCACAGCAGTAGTTCCTGGCACTTATTAGGCAGCAACTTTTAAGGTACAATTTAATCAGTAGAGAAAGAGAATCCTGACACACAAGTAATGCCATACCTTGAGTTCCTGCTTCGGCTCCACATTTTTAATGGTGGTGTAATAAATGTGGTGACCATACTGATAGGCCACCAGGTTCTGCTCCAGGTGGTTTTGAGCTGGACGTACAAACATCATCCAGTTACACAGAGCCTCGCTGGAAAGTTCAAACCACAGGTCCTCTTGCAAGTCTCTGTCTTTTCTGTCACCCTGATCAAGAGAAACCTGTAGGAAAATCCAATTACATGTGACTGTAACTGCCTGGCAGCACATTCAAAAGAATTTGAGTTACTAAGAAAATTACTGTGCCCATGCAACTGTTACATCAGGGGAGCAATGAAGGCGTAGCTAATTTTCTCTCTTTATTAACATAGATCCAGAAACAGGCAGAAAAATATTTAGCAACAGGTAAAGATTTAACTAGGTAGGTACAATGGATCCTTCCAAGGCTTTCAGGGGCAAGAATCATTCATTAAAGGGGTCAGGCACAGTATGTACATGTGGCTATAACAAAAGACGCACAAGTAGCTGTAGCTTTAGTAGGCTACAGAAACACCAGTCAGATATTTCTAACTTGCAGACACAGTTTTCCTTTCATTTCTTGACTCAAGATGTTGCCTCAAGCAGGAAGCAGCACTTCTTTAGCTGAATTTCTCTTGGTTTGCTGAATCTGCCTATGGTCACAACTTGCTTGTCAGACACTGACCATCAGAGCCCTCCTAAAACTGTGGATCTAAACTCCAACAAATAAAGGACCAATTTTTTATAGTGAAACCAGTAAATAAATGGACAAAAGTCACTCAAATTCATTTTACCCCATGCCAATTACTTGGCAAGAGGAAGGGAATAAAAATATCTTCATATCTGATGAACAGAAAGGTAAGATAAATATTTTGAACTGAGGTTACAACATGACACAAAAGAATGGCTGCAGAACATCCTCAGATGGGGCTACTATTTTTATGTCCAGATGCTGATTCAGCTCACATGAGAGTGATTCACAGCCTTCCATGTTATGCACCCTTTATATACATATATATATATATACTAACACCATAATGCCAGAACATTCACCAGATTAGTGTGTCACCCTGAAAAACAGAGCAGATTTGAAGACAAAGCAATCTAGGTATTTCTTCAGAGATGGAAGTAACAACACATGTCTAGTGAATTGATCAAGGTAGAGTGACAAATTAATGAAAATCAAAGCTGAGGCACAAACTGATCCCCCCCTTACCTTCAAATGAATATAGCAGTCTTTGAGCTCAGTCTGTCTGACCAGGGGTCCTTCCACAGGCCCAAACTGCGTACGCTTTGGGATACGCCTTTTGGAGAACACACCTCCCAAAAACCTGTCTATATAGAGCACCAGCGGAAGGCTGGCCCTCGCCCTGGTCAGCACAGGCCGGTTTGGGATGGGATGCAAAGGTCCGTGTTTCGGACACACTGAGGCATGTGCATTATTACACTCTTCACACCCTGCAACACAAAGGCAGAGAGGATGTGACTTTCAGGCAGACACTCAGACGCCAGCTCAGAAACAGCCTTATCTCTCTAAACATCTTTGGCTGAGCTATGGGAACACTTACGCCAATAATCCGTCTACATTTTAAAATATTAGACAGGCCAGTGTCCAGCAAAATATGAACAAAGCAGCTCAGACACTTCACTAAAGACAGAATTTTGTCTTTTCAGTAAAGCAGCCCAATTTAAGTTCACTTTTCTGGGAATAAAGACTCACATTTACTCATCACTGCTAAAATCTGAATGGTTTTTGCCTCTCTTTACTAAAGGGCTGATAGAGAGGGAAGAAAAAAGGGGAGAGCAGCTAATGCACTACATACTACTGCACATGCTTACACAAATCATTGGGATCAAAGGGTCGAGGTGGATCTGGTTCCCACTCATCCATGTCAGTGTCTTCTCCATCTTCATCCTCATCTTCATCCTCATCTTCTTCCTCTTTTGTTTCTATCCTTTCCATTTGATTCTGCAGAGGTGCTAAAGTATCAGAACCATCCACAGCCTCCATAGGAGGTAACACCTGGTTATGCACTGGTAATGATGCCTGAGGAGAGAATTCACAAATAATTCAAGTTGATTCACAAAAAAACCCACAAGGACAAGCAATGAAGGTCCTTGCTAGTCTACCCTTCCTGCTGCCTCTGGTAATGGAGAGGAGGACAAGGGAAGGTGCTAAATGACTGCCAAGGGATGTTTTGCTTGGCTGGCTGCTGCTGATGGCCTCACTCAGGACACCTGTATTACTCCCTGTCTCTACCCTGCCAAGGACTCGGTTCTCAAAAGAAACTGAAATCAGAGGAAGTTCTGGACCCTCATAGAAAGTTTGAAACAAAGTCCAGGCATTGTGAACATTACCTAGAGCCTAAAGCTGTATTTTAACTTCCTTTGTACAAGTGAGAGAATCCTGCACTTTGGCACATGATCTTCTCTTTACAATCCAACAAAACCAATCCCCAGAGTACAAAGGTAGAGCTCAATAAGGGGTGAGCTAATGTGAAGACTAGATATAAACTACGGGACATGAAGGACAGTTGAGGGCATTGCATTCTTCCACTAATTTTCCAGTTTAGCCTTTTCTTTCTTTAAAAAAAATGCAACATTTGAAGTTTGGTGCATATTCCATCACCCACACAGGTCTCTCAGATAGAGAACAAGAACTATTACACACCCAGAGCTGCCTGAAAACACCGGTGAGGAAACCAGTGGATGTTGCTGTGACAGTCAGCACTACACCTTCTGTTAACTTCACTTTTCAGCACTGATAGAATTTTAAGGTGGCTGCTCACAGAACCATCTGTGAAACAGGTGTCTCTGCATATTAAACACATGATCTCTCCTAAACCCCCAAACATTCCATGGTGAGACTATGGAAGACAGTACAAATCTGCACTTCAGCTTTCTCACATCTCCTCCCAGACCACTCAGCCACATTTCATCCCCAGAGATAATGGAGCAATGGAATCAGTGCACTCGTACATGGAAAAGGAAAGGGTGCCTGGCAACTTACTCTATCTGCTTGTGGCCCCTGCTCCAGAGCCACTGGCTGGGGGGGGTCAGCAACGCTGCCGAGCACAGACAGGTTGGTGGGATTCATGCTCTGAGCAGCAGCAGGCAAGAGCACCGTTACCTAAAATCACAGGCACTCATTTTAGCACTGCGGCATTTTCATCAGTCACTTAACATACAGGCAGGGCCCGGCATGCACAGCTCTTCGAGCCCTGCACTCACTCAAAAACAGCGGCATTCTCATGGTTTTGGGGGGTTCAAGTAGGGATGATGGGCTTGGACAAAACCTGCAGCTCCTGGGACAAAGGGAAAGTCTTCAAATCTATAGACTTAGCAAATTCTGAATTACCTATTACAAATTTTTAAATTAAGGTCCTGCCCAGCCTGGGTTCAAATTGCACTAAGAACAGATGTTAGGAGCGCTTTAGCTCTTGGTAGAATCAAGTGATTTGGTTTTACCAAATCTTTTCTTCTATGTCCAAATCTACTTCTGTTTTCAAGGGAAAAGGTAAAGAAAGACTAAGAAACATCTCCACTTTTTTTGACTTTTTTTCTCAAGCAAACCCTGCCCATGGCTGAGGGGTTGGAACTAGATAAGCTTTAAGGTCTCTTCTAATTCAAACCATTCTGTCATTCTTTGATCCAGGATCCACTAAAAAAACAAGATGGTGTATTGACCTCATTAGAAAATCAAGCTCTCAAAACAAGAGAATCTCAACAATTATTTTTGTTTCCATTTAGTCACATAGTCATTTTTTTGTGCTGTAACAACCAAATTAATGCATATTACCACACTGTTCTCATCCATTCAGCAATAAAACAAAGCACAACTAAGACCCTAGGAATCACCCTTCCTGCCTTTTGTTTCCTGCTTATCTATACAGGAATTTGCACCATTATTCCCGGTGACTTCTCATCCTTCTCTACAGGTGACATCATGTCGCTTCTAGTTTGTACCTCTGACTGTTAAGCAGCTTTTATGCTAAAATCCAAGCTCTTGCCTCTCTGCGGAGTGCTTAATAAATATCACATAAAACTGAGAACAGTGATTTGGGCCAGTAGTGAGGGAGCAGACAACAAAATCCATAACATAAGCACTTCGTCTTAGAACTCCTAACTAGTTGCTTTGTTTAAAGAGGTATTAAGAGTAATTTATTAAACTCCTGAAAAACAACAGCAAAAATACTTCAGGGAATGGTGCAACAGTGAGGAGGAAACCACCATGACAGTCTGGTGTTGACATTTCTGATGCCAAGTGGCAACAGAAGAGGCATCATTATTCCTTCAGTGTGCCAGTAAGGAGAGGGTCACACAGGCTTGGTTCTATCTGTACCCACTATTAGCATTGCCTACTACTAATCACACCAAACATACTCTTACTTGCACTTCCATATCAGGCACCACACGGATTATGGGCATTATTTTTATAAACCTCTCACTTTCTTTCTATAATAAAGTTTCTTCTGAAAGACAAGAGGAGCTTGAATTATTATTTTACCATTAATTGTCAGTTCAGGGATGTCCCACATGAAATGCTGATGTAAAAACAGCTGCAAAGGCAGGAGTTGATAAAATGAGGGATTAACCATTCACCAAAAAATTAATGCATGTGTTAGGACTGCAGCCAGTGCTGGAACAGAGGATAGGCTGAGGACACACAGACAACTGCTTCTGGGATAATAACAGCAGATCACCTCTGTTGTCACTGCCATCTTCACTGCACACAAGTAATCTCTATTTTTAATTAATCATGTATTTGTTAAATGAGCTTTAAGATAATTAAATAGGAATTTTTGGTTTCTTAATGCAGGGAAATTGATGGAGCAAAAAATTCCAGAACAAAACTCCAGAGAACGAGAAGAATAAGAAGACAGGTAACACCACTACTGTGTCATTGATTCCTAACCATTTAGAAGGTCTTTTAGCAAGAAAATTTGTTTCCAGCACATATCCAATCCCTCACTCTGCCCCAAGACTGTCAAAAAACACACATTTTAATGATGGTTTTGGTGATGATTTGGATCTAACACATCCATTCATACATGCCATTGAAGACCCAGGGAGCAGTAATGATCTTAAGTCTATGACAAGCAGAGAATTCTGACTAGAGAGGTCTGAAAGCACCTGTCTATACCTGATTACTACAGTGCAGTCCCCAAAGATACCAGTAAGAGTCAACAACAACAAAACTTGCCCATCCATGATGGATGTAAAAAGAATAAGGAAAAACCTTCATAACCTTATAAACACAGGCTGCAGTTTTATTCTCTTCCCAGCCCACCTCACACTGGCAAGCCCAGCACACCTGATAAGGGAGCCAGTCACTGAACTTCTTCAGGTTTTGCACTTAATTTCCTGTGAAATTTCTAGTAAACCTAGAATTTAATCCAATTTTTCTATCCCTCAAGAGCCTTTTGTAGACTTAAAGGCATTTGAATCAGAACCTGTATGAGGAAAACTGCAAACCCAGCCTTTCCAAAATGGCACAGTCAGATGACATCAAACACATCTACTTCAGGGACATGGTTGAAGGATTTTTCATGCTCGTTGGGGCAGTAAATAAGAATTCTTGTTGAATATGAATTAAAGAGAATAAAACCCAAAATCATTCTTAACTTTTATTGTCATTCATGCACAGGCTGGTCATTGATCTTGATCAGGGTGATAGCACAAGACTAAGATTGTCACTGGACAACTTCAGAGATAGCTCACTAGCCTCTTGCTCCACAACAATGTCCCTTTACCTTCCTTAACTATTCCCTCACAGTTTTAGCCCAAAATGAATAGCTCTTCCTTACCTGCTGGGTGGTAGCATCCTGTTGGACATAAGCCACTTGGGACGGATCTGTAAACAGAGTCTAGACAAAGTGAAAAAGGCTTATCAAACCAGCCCTGGGGTTTTTACTCCCAACTCACACAAAAGTTACCCTGCCACCATGAAACAACCCACATTTGAGCCTTTGTCACCTTCTAACCTGCCTGTTATCACAACAAATCATTTCAACTTCCTCAAGTGGACTTATACACACAGAAATTAAGAATTAGGTAATGCTCCATAAAGAGTTAATATATTTAATGTGGCACTTTGCATTTGTACAGCTGAAGTGTTTCACGGGGTTTATTTTTCTTAATTGCCAAAATCACTTTGTCAATTGTTGATTTGATAAAATCTACAGGATGAAATTCAATAGCTCTATCAAAACTGTGTAACACTTAAGGGCAGGATAGAAGGTAACTGTGAGCTTTTTCTTCCTGAAAATTCACAAGACTCCTGCATGCTTTCTTTTGAGGAACTATCATACACATGCTACAGGGGACTTTGATATGGCCAGAATGCTGTTTAATTTCATAGAAGCTATGCCAACTTCAATATTCTGCAAAAACAGCCCTGACAGAACCCTAGGTAAAGCAAGACTAAGGATTGACTGAGGCCAGCCTTACTTAGCCAAAACTTGAAATATCTGAGCTTGTAGCAGCCTGGCTACAACAAAATAAAGCATGGTATAATATAAATTCCTTTTAGCACTGGAATAATTTCATCTTAGATGCAGAAGAGTGTCTGAATGCTACACAACTTTTGACACAGTGACAGCATTCAGAGTCTTGGCGTTTGTTGGCCAGTAACTTCCTGGGAGATATCCTCTCAAAATATCCTCTCAAGACATCCCTCCACATAGAAACTGGTTTTCTGGGACAGCTGAGAGCTGCACAAGACACACTGTGGCACATGAGGCCCTGCCAGCATGGCGGGGGTGTCAGGTACGTGCACTTCGCAGCACAGCTAATCTGCCCTGTCAGCAAAGACATTATAAAACGCTCTCGACGAAGCAAGCCTATTCCTTTTTAATCTGTCCACACCGAGGCAGAGATGCATAGCATATTGTCCCCATATAAACATGTGCTGAAAGGGAATAAAGGCTATTTGAGATGATTATGCAGAAGAAAAAAAAATATAAACAGTCTATAAAATCAGCAACTCTGCAGAGACTACAAAATTACGTTGAATAAACAGAGATGCTCTGCAAAAAGACACAACTATTACTGTCACTATTAATTATGACAACTATACTACACAAAACAAAGACTCTACCAGAAAGAACACAGTTTTTTACTGGACAAGAGGCAGAATTTCTGGTCAGATTATCCTTGTTCTGGAAAACACCTTTGAGTAATTACAATCTCATCCACCTTCAGGAAAGTAACCAGCATTTCATAATTCATAGCTTCACTATCCTTTGATTAGCAGATTTGCACATCAGACAAATGAATAGCATGCAGTGCCTGCTCAGCAGTGGGCAGAGAAAACTTTGGAGTGACTGCCTGCTATTTTCCGGTCAAGCCACTTCGCTGGTAATTGGCTTTCATCCCAAACAAGACTGTTGTGTTTTCTAGGTGCCAAAACCAGAGTGGGCTCAGAACCACACGTGCCTGCGTAGCTTCCACAGGGTGGATGTAAACGAGGGTGTGCTCCGAGGTGTCCACAGAGGTGTAGGAGGTGCCGTCAGCCGTGTAAACCACCTGCTGCGCGGGGCCGCGCTCCTGCTCGTCACTGTACACAATCTGGGCCACTGCCCCCCCCTCGGGGACAAAGTGCACCTGGAGAACAAACAGATCCTGGACTCGCACCAACACAGGCCAGTGGGACACAGCCCCAGAGTCATGGGGTGCCTTGGAAAGTGGAGCTGTGTCCCAGCTAATCTGAATGCAATAAAAACCACACATTTCAAACCTCACTCAATTATTCTACCAATAGAAATCTGGACACAACTCCCATCAGTCTATGGTTTTACTCTGCACTGCAACTCAAGATGTATCTGCTACAAAGGGCACCCACCCATACTTAGTTCTTGCATGATACATCAAAAATTTGTAAGGGAACAAGTTCATATTTGAACTGATGTATCTATTAAATTTATTTGGATATTGTTTCTTGTTATGTTCATATCCCTTTCAGGATTCATGATAATGACTTCATTCAGCTAGCTCTGGTAGCTTCTTCAGTAGCTGGAGGTAATTTTTGCTGTCTGATGAGAGGTTAACAGAACTTATTAACTCTGATACTTCTCAAGTTATAGTATTGCAGTTCTCATAGGCAGCAGTAGAGCATATTAGAGTGCTTCTCTGTAGTATGTTTGTGCAGCATCACTAGAAAATTCAGCTATTTAAACAGACAAACATATAACTGAAAACATTAAGCACTGATTCCGAGGACTATTGGAACAAGTTATGTCTAGCACTTTAAATCTGAACAAGTCGATTTTACCAGAACATTATGATCATAACTGATGATCAGTGGCCTATATTAAATGAGCCAGAATACTGAATTCCAGTGAGAACAGGAATATGTTTAGCTTTTGCCATCCTTTACATGCTGGAAAGCATTTTCAGTGTATGGAAAAAACAGGATAGTGAGCAGGAAACCTAGTTTGAATACAAGTATTCACAGTCACATAATTCTTTCACATAAAATGATGCCACAGTTATATATTTTGTTTATTTTGTTCCACTTTTTAGCTTATGCTTCAGAAGACACCTGGTACTCCCCCATGGATGCTCAGTGCTTATTCTGTACAATAAATCCTCTCTCAAACACTACAGTTTCACATTTAGAGAGCGCTCTGCAAATACTCATTAAGCCTTAAAACTGCCATGTGCAAACAGCAGCATGGTTATCCCATTGTAGAGAGAAGGGAACACAAGCCATTGAAAACTGCCTTTCTTTCCAAATTTCAAAGCTGGAAGTTACTAAGAGGGGCAGAATTTCTCACCTTGTCTGTCAAATACCATGGAGCACCCTTTTCCTACCATACTTAAAGGAGTAAATAAATTTACAGAATTCTAGAAATTCCCAGCTGCGTTGTCTCAGAGGTAGAGGGACAAGCTGCATACAGCAGAACCTGACTGTATTAGTCACTTTCAATTAACATTTCTCCCTTCCTCACTACCCAGATGTCTGGCTGGAAAAAATTACTCATATTACTTTCCCCAAGGTCCACCCACAGTTCCAAGTGATTGAAATGATGCCATCAAAAGCAGCTGCCACAGAGCACAGATTTTGTTCATGTTCATTACTCTGAACACCCTTTCACTCTCCCACATGGTTATAAATGTATTCGGACACTGAAACTTCTACAGCTACTGCCTGGTTTTGTTCAGCTCATTTCAGAGCTCTGTGTCTTTACTGCTGCAGTTTGCACAGCTCAGTTTCTGAAGCTTCAACCCCAAATCACCACAGAAAAGTTTGTATTTCTGCTCAAATGAAAGCTGAGCTTCTAGACTCTCAATCAGGGCCAAATGGGAACTAACCCTCCCCACCAATCATGATCCAGCCCAAGCAGAGGCAGAGCTCTGGCTGATCACCTGAGCAGTGTTCTGTTCCTGTGCTGCAGACTCAGCCCACACCTGAGGACTTTCCTCTTTCAAGTCCATCTCCTCCCTGCCTGGGTGCTCCATAAGGAGAAAGAGCTTTACTGGAGGAATGTCTGGCTGATGGGATTCATCTGTTCACTGTGTTTCTGCTTCCAGATGACAAGGTGATCTTCAGCAACATGGCTGTAAAAAAACAGAGAACAGAGACTTTAAAATCAGCATGACACATGGCATGGAGCTATGAGGGATTTATTATTATCAGCTACCACACTTCAGTAACACAGAGTAAAGCAGGTTTCGCTTTACAAACACTTACTACAAGACCTAAACAACTCAAGTTATGGGAATAAGGGAACAGAAATCTCACTGAGCATGGTCAAATCCTGCTGTACACCACTTTCCACGTCCCATTAAGAAGGAAAAAAAATCAACCATTGCACCAATTGCATGGAAAGATTACACTGAATTCTTCCTCCATGTCTTTCCTTGGCAACAGGCCATCCACACCATCTTCCTCTCAATGTCCTTCTGGTACCCACAAGCCTAGAAATCAATAAATATTGCAAAAAATGGACCTGAGGCTTCCAGTAAGAAAACACTATGTTCAGAAATGCATCACCAGTTCCTCAGTTTGCCTGAATGACGTTTTGTTTGAGCACCAACTGGTTTTCCATGTGCAGACAGATTTGACCTTGGACAAAACCCCAGTCTCAGGTTAGTACAGTGTTACAATAGCCAGCTACTAAGAAGGAACAATGAAAGTTAAACTCTCAAAGATCCTGACAAACTGCTTCCAAGCTCGATTTTATTCACCTCTTGCAATTTTATTGGGGCCTCTCAATCTGCCGTTGGGATCCCAGAAGGGTAATTTACAGCTCTGATGATTGGTTTAGTCGGTGGTTCAGCACCTTCCCAGTCCTTCGTCTCTAATGTGATATTAAATCACAGGCCAGGAATTAGCATGAGGCTGAGCCCAGTTCATTTCTCAGCTACTCTAATTAACTTTATTTTATATCCAGTGCCTTGCTGAGCTGATCCAATGCCAGTACCCATCTGTGCACCAGGAAGAAAGCAGAAGGCTCCTTCCTGATGCTTTCATTCATTTGCATTTTAAATGCAAATTATTTTAGTCATAATTTATCCCTATAAATGCTAGTATTTGGCTTGTCATTGACAAACTGAAAAACAGATAAGGAGAGGCAAAAAAAGCAGCAGGCACTTTCTGTCTCCTCCTAATTTTGCCAGCAAGGACTAAGTTGTGCAGACCTGAGCACTGACTGTTCCACTGGGCCTTGCCAGCATGGATAAATCACCAGGCAGGGAAGTCTTGGGCTAACATCGCTGTGTGGTGGAGCAAAAAAAATATATTACTTACATATAGACAAAGAAAAACAGTGGGAAAGATACTTCTGGGCATTGCCAGACACCAAATCATGCTGTTACTAGTGACTGAAGTTAACACTTGCTGTCTCATGCTGAACAACCAAGCACACATGGGCCCCACAAAAGCAGACACTGAGGAACTGTCCTGACTTTCTCTTATATCCAAACATCTCCAGTTATGGGAATACAGGGACAGAAATCTCATCTCCATTAATATTGCTTGATACAAAACATCCCCGAAAAGCAATTAGGAGAAAAATTAAAACAAAATCTATGTACCAGCATTCAATGCCTGAGCTTAGTATGAACATATTAGTGGCAGGAAACATTTAGGAGTCATAGACATCACCCTTGTTCTCCAAGTGTGGAAGGTCAGGGCAATTTACAGATAAATATTATTTATTTATATATCCAAGTGCACACACGCTCTGGTCTATTCATAAATACCATCCATCCCTACAAAGAACCTTTCACCTAGCTACTTGTTATTAAGGATTAAATTAGGGATTTTCTCATTTCTAATCCTACCTCGTTCACTGACTTCACTCATTTTATCAGGTATATGTTCTTTGTTCACAGAATGAATATATAAATATATACATATATCAGGTATATTATCACCTCTACCCATGTGAAATGTGACAGCATTTATATCAGTAACACACTGTGAACAACTTCTTTGCAAAATTTAACACCCATCCTGTGGATATTCTTCGGCTGGTTTATCCACAACAGCTCTCTTTCTAGACTGCCAGTATTAATCAAGAGCCAGTTCAGGCAATTGCACTAACAACAGTAGCTGGTAGCTTAATCAATTAACTAACTGCTTAGAAAAATAAAAATAAAAACAAACATTAGAGGTTTCAATTTGGGGTGTTTTGATTTTTTAAAAAAATTTAATTACTCAGTTTAAAAGAATGCAATTACATTAACTACTAATTGAATTAAGGGAAAGGCACAGTTCTGGCTAATTCCACATGGTGGAACAAGTAGCAGAATTTTTGGCTGACCTTCCCCACCAGCAGACACTGAAGGTCTGAAGGAAGATGCTGACTCACTCCTGCACAGTCATTTTGGCATAGATAAGAGACAACTTGAGTACAGAGGAGACCAAAGGGTTCAGGCAGGGCCTTTAATAGACAAAATGGGGTATTAAGATTCATCTCTGAAAAAAGAAGTACCAAAAGTTGGAAAGGAAAGCAGAAGACAGCCATTTCATGGTTCTGAAAGTTAGCACTAATTTAAAATCTTGGGGAAAAAAAACAAGGCTGAGCCAAATTCAGGGGCCTAGTGCTGCAGATTCTATAGTGCTGTTCTTGACAGAAATGAAAATAATAAACAGCTCAGCCCAGCCAATTGTGCAGCAATAAGGGACAATAGTAGGAGCTGCAAGATTTGCTGATGCTTTCAACTTCTGTACTTTCAAATTCATCCTAAGATCTGCCACTGGTATGCATTCCCTTAGTACGTCTGTAATTATGAAAACACACTGAAAAGCACATTTCCCTGGAAACATGGATATGCTGAGAGCAGACAATGCAGGAGGAGACAGGCTGTGACACAGAGAGATTCCAAGGATGGGCAATAGAGCAGGAGGCAGGAGAAACTGTTGAAATTCAGCTCTGAAAGAAGCCCTGCAGTCAAGGCCAGGAACTGGAAAAATCTGATCCAAAGTCACTGACAATAGAACTGCCACAAAACACCAACACCTGAGCAAGTTTTCTGACATTGATGACAAGAAGACCAAACTAACTTTGCTCACTGGTCCTCCATAGGATGCTCCTCCTTGTTAATCCTGCACAGTATTATTTCCTTCACTAGATCCTGCCCTCAATATCCATTACAGCCCTGACACTGACAGCCATAGTGTCTTGAAATTTTAACCATTTCCCTGTGATCTTCTCTCTGCTTTGGTAGTTTTTTAGCAGAAATAAATGTGAAACTTTGGACATAAGCATTGCCAAACCACTGGCACGCAGGGAGCACTCTCTGCTTGCTCTCCACACTGTTTGCCCATGGATTAGCCTTCGCAATTGTTGATTTTTCTCACCTTATTGAACAGATCAGTCATTTTCAGACAAGCTAAATAAACACCAAGACATGCACCTCAACACGAAGCTCTGCCATGTCCAAGGGATTACGATAAGAATCTGTGTAACAGAAACTGAAACTCAATTGCAGAAATCCTAAAAGAAAAAAACTAATTGAAGATAAAAGGCATTTTGATAGGATAAACTCAGTTTTTTCTCAGTATGAAGAAAGTAGACTACATTTTGTAATAAAAATCCATATAGAGGTTTAGTAAAACAGTAATCCAAACAGCTTGCTTAAACTCATGTTACATTTATGTGTTATGTATGTCACAATTATATTCTCTCCACTATAAAATATAAGAGGTCTGGCTCAAATATTATTCAATATACCATCTTTTTTTGTGTGTGTGTGTGCTCATAGCAAGTACTTCAGTAACTTGGAGGATGATGAAATTTCACTTTTCTAGAAGTTGAAAGATTAAACAATTATGAGACGGATCACCAAATAGTTACCCAAAATTCTGCCAGCACCCCAATGCTTTCATACAACCCAATGAATATCACAAACATAAGCAAGAAGCAATGCCAGTGGGACATGTTAAAGCATTTACAGCAATTGTAGACACAGCATTTTCCTCCCTAAATAATAGGCATGCTTCACCCTGTCCATGCTGGGTGATGACACAAGCTGAAACAGTAATAGGCGTAACTAGAGAGTGCAAATGTAGCCTAGTATCACTCTAGTATTGCAGTGGTGAGGCAGCGACAGTCCTGTGTGTCACTATATATTGTGCAAATTGCGACACAACATGGTCCAAGAACCAGCACAATTCCTGTGACTTTGAAATATCTCCTCTAGTGGAACATTAGCTCATTCTGAGCTGCGCAAGTAAATTAACCATCCCTTCAGGACAACACAGGTTTGTCTCAGAACACCATTCACGTTTACCTTCCCTTTCTCAACACCTTCTGGAAGTTACTATGGTCATAGACCTTACAGCCCTCTCTCCTTAGTTTTTGCATTTTCCATCCAATCCAGAAAATGTCATTAATGACAAAACTTCTTCTCTGTTGCTCCTGATGCCTGGAAAGCACCATGGTGTCATTGTCTGACAGTTCTTCATTTTTTTTTTTTGAATCTTGCTTAAAACCTCCTTTTGACCTCTGCGACACTCTCCAACACCTCCCTCCTGTTCCTGTGGGATGGTGTTTTCTCTGGAGCTGTGTTATTAAATCAGCAGCTTCCCCATGCACTGCATTCAGATCCAGAGGATGGGAAAGCACTTCTCAGAGCAGCAAAGCACCTCCTTCCCTGTGCAACAGCAATGTCCTTGTTAGCTTTGCTGCCTCAGCATTAGACACCTTGAGCCACCACAGCTCCACATGTAGCCCCTCACAGGCGCATCCATGACCCCCCCACAAACACTGAGGAGCGTACAGTGCTGTAAGAGAAAACCACTAACAGCAAAACACTGCTGGTTTGTGTTTGTTGTCTGATTTAAATACAAGTTAAACCCAGTGAACTCACCTACGGCTTCAAACGAAAGCTCTGAAAGTCAGAAAAAAGCACTACCAAAAGAAAATCAACAATAACCATATTTTCTTGGCAAATCTGCTATTAAAGAATGACAATTTCTTTCAATGCTGTGACTACACAAGAAGATCCAGAGACAAAAATCACTGGGGACCTCATCTGCAGCAACCTCTGTGAGGCTCAC
This sequence comes from Drymodes brunneopygia, assembly GCA_013400955.1. Lineage (NCBI taxonomy): Eukaryota > Metazoa > Chordata > Aves > Passeriformes > Petroicidae > Drymodes > Drymodes brunneopygia. Next base: position 92,227 of record VZTZ01017998.1, read on the forward strand.
TAAGGGCATTCTGCTGAAAAATCCAAGCCAGTGGCTGCCAAACACTCATTTTTGTCCCTCCTCCGGGATGAGAAAGGGGGAATATTAAAGCTGAGCAAGGGGAAAAGCTCAGGGAGCAATAAAGCCACTCAGTATCTCAAATGAGAACCTGCTTCACAATAACGGTGCATAAACCAGCTAACGTGATTTACTCCCCAGTGTGAAAGAGCCTTGCCATAGCCTGAGGTTCCCCGAAGCAATAACAACAGGGACTATTGGCTTAATCCTCCCATGACTGGGCTCACTAACAACTGTGCGTCACCCCAGCCAAAAGCAAGGGCAGCAAGATTGGTACGAAAGGGGTTTTACGATTCCAAGTCTCCCTTCAGCTTTTAATATGAAAATGATTTATTATGCTCAAAAGGAACATCACACGTGCCTGCAAAAAGCTTTATCCCATACTTCAATTTAATTACCCCAGTTTGCCTAGAAGGCAGAGCCAGTGCATTTCCTGAGATCCTTTAGCAGGAACGTGCTTTTATTGCAGAAAGAAGGTTTCTAACCTCATTGAGGACTGAGTCAGGACTGTTGTCACCTCCTCTGCATTCCAATCCATCATAGGCACATAGTGTTTCAAGGAACTCTGGCCCTGGTGCATTTTGCGTGAATGTTATCAATCAGGTCATGTAAAACCACAATATTTATGTTTTACTGGTGAGTTAAAAATGAAAATCATACTAGGGCTGGGACAGCAAGAATTACTTATTTCCACAAAAGGAAAAATGGCTTCAATTTATTTTGTCCTATAATAAATAGAAGAGCTCAGCCAAACACCAAATCACTCTTTACCGCAATTGTGCATTATGAATCTATCTATATCCATATCCTTGTCACACCCATCATCAAAGTAACAATGAGCAGGAAGAGATCTCTTAGACCAAGGCCAGTCCTCTGCTGCTGTGCCCATCACACGTTACAGTCCTTTTCCTAAAGGGACAGTGCCGAGGCACTGAAGGTGACAGCACAACAGTCTGATGTAACTATTCTCTCACAACTTATCAGGTAAGTAGCTGAAAATCCACTTCTACCAAAGACTAAAAGAGCCTGAGCAAAGGTTAACATCCTCCTGGGTGCTACCTAGGCTGGGTTTAGACACCTACTCAGAGATGCTCCAAGGACATCTCTCTTGAGTCCTAATTCTAGAAGTGTTTCTCACACTATCTGTCCTCTCTCTCAGTGGGCAAAGAGTCAACTTCATTACTTTCTAAATATGCAAATACCTTTAGTCACCTTTCTTCCCATTTGCTCAACATCTACATATCCACTCCAGGAACCGACTTCTTCCCACCCTCAGCTTCCTGAATCCATGGCCACATTCCTCATGTTGTTGTCTCCCCAGCATTTCATTCTCTGAGATCCCTGTGATATCATGGGCTGTTGAATCACATACTGCAGTTTTTGGGCTCCAGCTGCTTGAGGCAATGACCCTGCCTTCCTAAAGATTTGGTTTATAAATCACAGAGAGAGAAGACTGATAAAGCAAGGAAGCAGGGAAAAAATGCATTTAAAGTACAGGATGACACAAAAGGAAAATAAATGTCTGTATCAGTGTCTGCTACAGTTCTGCCCACACAACATTTAAGATGGCTCTGTTAGGGGTTACTGAAAGAAAACAAACCATTCCCCCCCAGCTTCTTCCTGACAATTTTTTGTGTCCCATCCCTTCTCCTCCTCCAGCAAACTCTTCCCAAAAGAACTGTCAGTTGGAGGGGATTCTTCCCCTTCCTACAAGCAGGTGGTGCTGCTTCCTCTCTCCCTCTCCCACCCTCTGCACCTCACCTCTGAATTTAAATCGCCTGTCTTAAAATTCAAAAAAATAAAAACTACCTTGTTTCTGCACATAAAACCACATACCTAAGATGGCTCCTTCAGAACAGCTGCTGCTCTGCACTACCCCAGAGAACAAATGGACTATCTGCACCTTCAAACAGGTAGGGACTGACACATAGAGCCATTTCAGGCTTACAATACAACTGCATATTTTACTAGCAGGAGATAAAAGTGATAAATAGACCCAATCTCATGTTCAAGTCTAAACAAAATTCACCACACAAAACCAGCCCCCTTAATTAGCTACACTTAGAAGTCCATTTGAATTCAGTACACAGCTGCCAGCAGCTGCAGGTGGTCAGGAACACACTCAAGTGGCTGCTCATTGCAGAGCCATTTACCCCAGCAGAGCTCATCCACGGATTTTCTGCCCAGGGTAGGACTAAGGGTAGAGAGGAGAGCAGAGAATACCACAGATCTGTTTCTCCCTAAAATCAAACTGTCAATAATTCTATCAGATAATAATAATTACACCAATATCTCATTCTATAAACAAGGCAATAAACCTGTCTCTTTTCAGACAAGAAAAGCATCCATGTACCAAAGTGCCAAAAAACATTACAATTTCAGAGAGTTTTTCATTTAAGGACAGACTAGAGCAATACATGCTCTTGTATTACTTTTCCTAGAAATGAAGGCTCAAGACTGCCACTTATTTCATTGTGTCCACAAAAGATGCAAAGAATCCTCTTGTAAAATCAGTTGTTGATTCATTAGCATCTCATTTACTAACTGAACTACAAGAAAAAAAAAACTGAATTATTAAAAATCTAACAGAAGAAAGGCAAAGCTCAGTACAGTCTCTACTCCCATTGAAATTCACAGGAAAACACTGATAGGCATTTTACACACCCAGCTTTGCACTTGATTATTCTTTAATGGCCTGTAAGAACCATAAATATATAGTGATACGCTAGACAGGTTGATGCTGAGGGACCGTAACTGTATCACAAATACTGACCATTCATTTCGCTATCAGGACTATGACTACTGTCAGCAGCCTAAACCAAATTTAAATTCTAATTTAGGGACCCTCTAAGAGTCCTCCTGAGGCTCTGCAATATACAGCTGAGAAGTTGAGCATACACAGCTCTTTTGTACAGGGAAATAACCCCAAAAATGTGAATTATCCCTTTAGGATTATCCCTTTAGGATAAGTAATTCTGACAGGCACAGCATGAGGACCTCGTTCTTCCATTCCACCTCAGTCATTTAATGAACACACATCAACTCACTTTTAATGGAACGGGGACACAGGAGGCGAAACTGGACAACTCAACACCAGTACCCACGAAGCAAGAGAGCCTCAAGATCAAGCATCCACTTGCTACAGCCATACCCAAGACCACAGAACACGGTTTTTGGCACCAAGACCGCTGTCAGGAGAGCAGTGACCTCCACAGCTTCCACCTGCACCAACTGCAGCTACTCACACCGCGACCCTAATGAATGGAACCACCTGAGGGCAGTGGGGAAGGGCCTAACTTCCCTCTACACCAAGCCTCAGGGGCACCCAGCCAGGAGCCTTGCCTGCCGCGGCCACACTGGCGCCCAATGGGCCCCCTGGGGAAGGAGAACCTCATGAGCCTGGTGCCCCGAGAACACACCATACCACAGCCCCTCACCGGGCAGACTAGGAGACCCCCACCCACACCCCGATATACTCCCCATGGCCATCAACAGCCAATCCGAACACAGGGTGAGGCGCCCCCTCCCCTAACTAGGCCAATAGAAGGCAGGAGCGCGAGGCATGCGGCCAATCAGGACGCGTGAGTGCCCCCCCCCCACCGCCCGCTTCCCGCCGCCGCGCCCCAGCGCGAGGCGCCGCCGCGCCCCTCCA
>VZTZ01017998.1:96250-107755 GCA_013400955.1 Drymodes brunneopygia
AAGGACAGGCTCGGAGCGCCCAGGTCAGGGGGCCAGGGCGCAGGGTGGGGGGGGGACACCCCGATCCGCGGGGAGGGGAGCGGGGGGGGTCCTGTGCCTGGGTTTTTACTCCCACCTTCGGGTGCTGGAGGGCAATCAGAGCCCCGCTCTAACCCCCGCCAGGGGCATCTCCGCCAATCAGGGCGCGCTTTTCATCGCGGCGCTCCGCCCCCCCACTGAAGGAAGCGGTGTGGGCGCCGCGGGCAGTGCCCCCTACTGGAGGGGTAGGGCGCGCCGGGCGCTCCCTGGTGGCGGGAAGGGGCAGGGCAACGACACCTCGCACGCCCCTCACTCCGAATTTTCCAGGACAGGTAGGGCTGGGTGCATCCCCTGCTCCCTCCTGGATAAGGAGGTGACTCCCAGAGTTCTCGTGGGCTCTGCAGCCCCTTCAGTGCTATCTGGCAGCCCCCTGGAGTGCACTTACCTAAAATTGTGTCAGAGCGGATTCCACAGGAATTTTACTTAAAACTAATAAACTAAAAGCTGAAACTTGAGCTATTAATATCTGTCGAAGGTAAACCCATGAGAAAATGCCCCTAAAGGGCTCCTTCTGCCTAAAACGACCCTAAATGGTGCTATAACTTAGTTTTTTTTTTTTCATGGCACATGTCTGAGTCCTAAATGTCTACTCAAAGAAGGATAAGTACTGTTGTTCAAAAATGTAACTAATTAGTCTTTCCAGTGCAGTTACTGCTATATTTGTGTTGAGTATTTAACTATTTGTATTATAATGACAAGGAAAAACATCCCTTTCTTATCCCTCATTTGCCGTTAGGACACACTCTTGTAGCTCTTTAATCCAGTAGGTCAGTGGATATTTAAGCCAGACAATCCCTGTGTTTAGGACCTTTCAGTTTTATTCTAAATGGCTTCATGGACTGTGTGTAAACCACTGTTCACTGCAGTGTGGGCAGCTACAGATCCTGCAATGAGCCATTGTGGCCAGCGGACCAAAGCCAAGGAGGACAGGAAAGAGAAATTTGGGTTAAAAATTAATCACCACTTCTACAGAACTGGTTCTGCTCAGTCTCTGTGCTGGGAGAACAGCAAGAAGGTCAGCTCTTGGTGCCATTAAGTGTAACTCCATTAGGTCTGTTCTTTTAAAGCCTGGACTAGTCTTTTAAATCAAGAGCTGCTGTTGTAAATTGAAATAATCCCCTGCTCTTCTGATCCTCTTCCATGAGCAATCAAAATTTCAAAAACAGCCCACAGAAATACAAATTTTCTACATTCTGTTTATGAACTTGATCTTAAAATGTTAGATACGGGTTTTAAAGCTCAAGTCAGCAGAATTAGTTTAATTTAGAAGTTTGTTGCATTTTTTCCCCTTAACTATCCTTCCTTTCCCTTCTATTTGGGATTTCCAAGAGTCTCCCTAATGTTTTTGAAGACTTGCTGGCTCCACCACAAGAGATGTACTCCCACGAGGGAAAACAGAAGTGCCCTTTCCTGAAACAGCATTCATATTGAAAGTTGTTCCACAAGTTCTTTTTCTCTTTGTAGTCAAATCAGTGCAAGTTCACCATGGATGCACCAAGCTGCAAGATGCTGATCTGATTCATCCCCTGCAGTATCTGGCATCTGATGTAATGCCTATTGTAATTCTCACATTTCATGTGTTGTTTCTGATGCTCCAGCACAGGCTTTGTTTCCCCCACAGTCTTGTGCTGGCAGAGAGAGAGGCCTTCACATGAGGTTAATGTATTTATTTCTAATCTGCATAGTTCAAGTGAACTACATGAAATAACCTCCTTCACCTCCAGTCTGGAATGTGCTGAAAATCCTCCTTTCCCTGCTCAGCTCCCAGGCCATCAGATCCATGTCTCCATCCCTGCATCATCTCATTTGGATGCTGCTGCTACAGCAATTTCTCTCATCGTGCCTGTTCTTTCTCTTCCCTCTGGACACTCCAAGGTTCAGGTCTCCACTAGTTCCCACGTGGAAGGAAGTGTACTGACTGTCTCTTCCCCCTTTTTCAGATTCCAGGTGGAAAAGGACACTGGAACTCCACCCCATTTGATTTACTCATTATACTCAAGAGTATCTTTTTGCCCTCTTTCCCTTGGACCTCCTCACCCCTTCCTTTCACCTAGAAAAACCACTCCTAAGTCTCTGCCTTATAAACAAGCTTTCCACACCTGGACCCCACTCCCTAAAGCTGCTCCTCAATCCTCTTTCAGACCCCCTAGAAAGATTTTCTGGTTTTTCCCCATCCATATGGATGTTTCAGATTTTGTTGGGGTTATTGGATTTTTCTCCATGACATAATCCCATTGTGAGGAGCACATAGATTAAACATGACAAAGAAAAATGCTCAAGTGCTCTAAACTCATTTGAGTTATAGAAGCAGCCACTGCCTTCCTGACCCTGGTGACCTCCCAGTCTCATTCTGTGCATGACAAGTAGGTACTTAGGTCTAGATTCCCAAATTAAACTGCGCGTGGAATTGGGCTATGCTTTGTGGCACCCACTTCTCACCCCTCATGCAAGTCAGCAGCTGGCTGTGATTTAAAACTCCAGTCTAGAATATGGAAAAACTTCATCTCTGTCCCTGAGTCTGTTACAACCTACTAAATTATAATGCAACTGAAATGTAATTACTTTTCATCCTGCACATAGAATACAAAACATGAATTCAGTAGTTTAGAGTAAGCCACAATAAATTTAATTAAAGTGGCCTCATGTAAAATACATACAAGTACAATATAGTTATTTTATTTTGGTTCTCAGGATCATTCCTCCCCCAAAAAATCAGTCTGTTTTTTTTAACATGCTGAATTAATCCTTTTAACTGCAATAAAAAAAATTGACTGAAACAAGTTTGAGGGTATTATAATAGCATCTGCATCAACTCAAAATTTTAAATTTTATTTTAGATGAGAAACATACCAACAGCTGAAGCATTTCACCTTATGCATTCACTATTGGCTTTCTTTTTGCCTGATTTGTCCCCAACCACGTGGCATTTATCCCCTGATATTTAATAATAAAGAGGCATAGAAATAAACCAGGAAACAACTTGCATCACCCTCCCAGCCCCCAAATCTTCACTGGTCATTTGGTAAAAGATACCGCAAGTTTTAGGAAAAGGCAGCTTTTCAGTTCACTGAAAATCTATTCAGCAAAGCCCTGCTGGGGTGTTGGGATAGGAAAAGCGAGTCCTGATGCCAAAATGCCTGCAGGAAAAATATTTTGCCACTCACACACCAATATCTCCATGACTCCATTAGAACAGTATTTATAAATGCAGCTGCTGCTCCTGATCATGCCTTGCGATCCCATGGTTTTAAGGAGACAGAAATCAACTGGGAATTTGGCATTTCACAGCTTTTGTTGCAAACTGTCTCTTTGCAGGATTAGAAAGGGATTTTTCCTTCTTGTGCTTGACTGCTCCTGTGGAGCCCCAGCCTTTTTGCAGGCAGCGTGTTGTGGTTCCAGTCAGTCCAGTTTAGGCAAGTACAGGTACTCCAGTGCAACCCAGTTCTTTTCTGCATTGCCAGACTTGTTCATTCTTGGAGCATTTCCCAGAAATCTGCACTGGACAGATGTCGTTCAACCTCAAATCCAGGTCAGCTACTTCTTTAGCTGGGATTAGTGTTGATTTAGTGCACACATTTCTTCTCTGGGAAGGATCTCAGCTACCATGATCCTGACAGCATTGAACTGCCAGCATACAACATTACTGGCTGATTTCCCACTGGAGTTCAGGTGTCTCCACTGCCCAGTCCTGCCGTAGGCGAGGGGAAGCAAGACACAATGACCCAATATGAGTGATAAGCAAGCTTCCGCTTTATTTGTGTTACACACGGCTTATATCCCTTTAGCGTTAATTATGCCTACTAGTCATCACACCATTGGTCAGTTCTACAAGGTTTCATTTGCATTCCCCTCCTACATTCCGTTCTTGTTTTCAATATTCAGTTCTTGTTTTCAAGGATCTTCTTCATTCTATTATCTACAACTCAGCTTCTCGGTACTTTCCTCAGAGCTCAAGAACAGTGTGTCCTTCAGCTTAAGTCATGTACGTGTGAGGCCTACACTTTGCTTTGCTCGCACAAGGCCTCCAAGGATCCATGGCCCTGCTCTCGGAGCCATTCTGCAACACAGTCTGGGTTGTGTAGAAGCATTGCCATTAGTAGGAAATAATTTATGCATCAACTGCAAAGTAAACACAGAGGGTGTTTGGGTTTCCTTTCCATTAAGCAGGCTAGAATGACTCAGGAAATTCTCCATGCTTTGGGATATTTCTGAGTTCACCAGGAAGTTAAATAAAGGTTGAATATTCTCTATTAAAGTTATTCCTATTGTGCATTATAAAAGATTTCTAATTTTTCCAGAAGATTTGTCTCCAGCACTGGGAAAGGATTTGATACAGCCTTTGACAGCCTTTTTCAAAATGTGGTGATGACAGTCAGCTTTTCCTCACCTCTGTTGGGAAAGAAGGGATCTTCAGAGATCTTCCTTCTGCTTCTGCGTACATTTGGTAGATGAATAAAAGAGGCAACATAAAAATGCATTCAGTGATAACTTATGGTAGATGTTTAGACAGCAGCCACATTTTCTTAAGAAAAAAAACGTATTTTAAGATTTAATTTAGTACATGTACTAACTCTATACTCTGTTTATCTTGGCTTTTTATAGAACAGCTAGAAGTAAGTCTCCTAGCTGGGAAAACTCCGTATCCTTTTTCAATATGTATAAGGATAAAAATACTTACCAGTCAGATGGCCAGTCTTCCTCCTTCTGCAGAAGTTAGAAGTCTGACCTCATGGATGTAGGAGCTGGCAGAGGGTTTCCAAGCTACCAAGTGCTCTCCATCACAGTCACCTCAGTGTATGACCTGAGCTGGTTTTCCGTGATGAGAAACTGAGACTTTTATTCTTGCAGTTTTGAACAAGAGACTAAAAACATCACAAGTTGGGTTTTTTCCTAAAGTCTATTTCTACTTATTTACTTTTAAGTAGGGTCTTTATCCTTGCCCCAGTGTTTGCTCTCCTGATGTATTTATAGACAGCAGTCACATCCTCCCCCAGGTTTGTCAGACTACACAAACCATGTTTCTTTCATTTCCTCCTGTCTAACACATTCCTCATTCCCAGCTGTCTGCCCAGCCCCTTTGTTTTAGTGGGGCAATCGGGATTTTACAGATAAGATTTCATCATAGATGATGCAGTTTTAGAAACAGATTGATTTTTAAGGGCAAAAAACATCCCTGGGATATCTCCAGCTATTATCTAAAAGTCTGGATTTCCAAACTTGTGGAAATACTCTCCAGTTCTCATTTCATCCTTCAGCACCTGTAGAGGATGACTAAAGTTCATCTAGAGATGGTATCTAGAGAGCATTCAAAAATACAGGTCAGCAGGCAAGTTCAAGAGGACAAGGCAGACCTGAGTCCAAAATTAGAATAAAATTTGTATGTCATGATATAGGCTGGTAATAAAAGTAAGACAAAATCCATTAGCAACTTATCTAGTCCAAATCAATAGCACAGATTCAAGATTCATAGCCAGTTACAATTGATACTAAGATGAAGTATACTCCTCTGGAATTACTCAGACAAGGAGCAAGGGCCCTGAGCTTGGCTTAAATAGGATTTCTGGGCTTGTGGGGGGAGAAGGAGGGGGATGGGGGGGTGGATGGTCCCAGGTGAAGATGCTCAGGATCAGGAGGATTTATTAGTGGCCTCAGAAGTCTAACTTAGTGCTGAACTGCTGTTCAGGTGCTGAAGGTGGAGCTTAGTTCTGACTTATCCCTGGGCTCTTGGAGAAGTTTGTTTGGCTTTTTTTCATAAAAGTGTAGTTTGAGTCTGTTGTAAATCTAATATTTATATCATTACCCTATTTGTTAACAGCTAATAGGACTGGTGGAAAAAAAATTATAATATTGGTTGGGGTTTTTTTTCTGAATTTTAAGCCTTTACTTACCATGGTCTCAAATCCTTCCTTAATTTTTTATCATAACATGTTAAAAATTAGGTCTTTGGAAAGAAAAACACTGCTGACATTTTCTTACAGCATTCTGGGATTTTAGGTGGAAGAACATGCCCCTTATAGCATGTGGGTGGGGTTGTGTTGCTTGTCATCACCTTGGGGACTGGGGTTTCCTGTGAATCCTGACCCTGCAGCAGGTGCTGTCTGAGCAGACCCTGGGACTGGTGTAATTTTGCACTGCATTCAAAGTATTTTTGCAGCGTGGTCCTTTGCAGTTGGATGTGTCCTTCAGGAGGGTGGTTGTCTGGGTAGAAGAGAGACATTTGTTTAGTGTGTGATTAGTTTAAAAGGAGGGAATGTTTTCCAACTTAGTTGGAAGGTAAGTATATTCCACCCACGCTGTAAACAGATACCTGAATGCCTTTGAAAACAGCTGGTTTAGGAGAACAGGAGGAATCATATGGAGCAAGTGCCAGGATTTGTCAAGGAGTTAATGCTACCTTATCTCTGAAGCTGATAAAAACCAAATGATATCATTGTAGATAGCCATTAAGACTGAAGCTGCAGCCTCTGCCCTGGTGGAGATGGCTACAAATAAGAAACTTCTGTAGTCACATAGACAGGAAAAACATAAGAATGTGCTGTACAGGGGAAAACCACAGAGCTGCCCAGAGCAGGGAATTCTGGCAGGGCTTCTGCTGTGCTTCAGTGAAACAAGACTTGAGGGATGCAGATACTGTAGCCTGGGAAGAAATAAATTTGCTTCCCCAAAATCTTTTAGTGAACACCACATAACCTAATTATTTTGAGCCAGTCTTTTTTTCAGGAAATAATCCTCATTGTCAAAGCTCAGGTGATGTTACCTAGGTGCACCAAATGTTATGTATTCCAGGTGTGCCCAGGCATCTGGCCAGCCTGACCTCAAACAAAGGTGTTTTCTTCAAAGCAGCAGATTTACATGGTAAAGTTATGACACGACTTTGCTTTTCTCTGTTATTATGGAATTGTTCAACTGTTACTTTGAACTCCTGTAACCCCAGCCAACCCCAGTGGAAAAATTCCAGGTCTGCTTGCCTGAGCATGAGGCTGCAGTTCACAATAAAAGGTTTGCTACAGTTTCATCTGACAGGGCTCGTGTGTCCTGCATCATGTCAGGTTTGCTCTGCCTTCATTTTGCAGGGATCTCCCTGGAGACTTGTTTTCAGGGTTTTGCTGTTAGAGTACAATTGGTATTTCCCAGGGCTCTAAAATCTGTTTATTTGGGAGGACTGTCTCTAAAGCCAGTATACCCCAGTGGGAGCTTAGGTAGGATCTGGACTCTTCAGGTTTATCAAAAGATCTGAGACTTTGATCCCTGATTTCCAAAATCTGCTGCTTAGTGAATTTGCCTGAATAATAGAGCATGGTAATAGCAATGGCATTTCTCAAAGGAAATTTGGAGTACTTTTAATCAAGAGACTTGCCAGCTGCACGCCCAGCCCCTCAGTAGCTGATTTTTACACCGAAATGTCTTTGCCACTGTGGTAAGATTATCTTGAAAGTTATTCTTAGAGTTGCTGAGGTATTCAGGAAGGCAAAGGACAGGAATAGGCCTAAGATGACACGGTCATTTTTCACTACTCGGATCAGCTTGATACAGGCTGAATTAATCTCCCTGGTGAGTTCTGTTTCACCTGAGAATACCCTAAAAGTTGAATGAGCTGCTTCACATCCTAGTAGTTCTCCTCAACCTCAAAAGGCTGTAAATGTGCAGAGAAGAGAAGCTGTGGCTGCCCCATCCCTGGAAATGTTCATGGCTATGTTGGATGGGGCTTGGAGCAACCTGATCTAGTGGAAGGTGTCCCTGCCCATGGCAAGAGTGGAATGAGATGGGCTTTGAGGTCCCTTCCAATACAAACCATTCTGGGATTCTGTGATTTCCTGTATTCATCTTTGCACTGAATTCCACATCCTGGCTCCCCTTCTCTGCTCTTTCCTCATTAACTCCTGGTAGAACTTTTAGGAACCATGCTGGTGATGCCTCTTTCCCTTTTTCCCCCCATCCACTTACTGTAGTGGTTTGAGTTTGCCAATCCGAGTTTCTGGCCAAATGCCAGCACACTTACCAGAATTTACCCAATTTTGCTGTGAGATAAGGATTAGGAGTAGGCAAAGCAGTCTCAAACTTGAGAGTATAAAGCAAGTTGATTAACAGACTTAAAAAGAAAAAAAAACGAGAAGCAGAACAAAACCCTCAGAACACTTTTCTTTCCCCTACTTCTCCATCTCTTTCTCATTGACAACATAAAAAACAACACTATGAACTTTCAGTCAGTTTACCACCTCTAAAATAGTCTTTTCTCAGCTCACTTAAGAGAAAGGAGTTTTCTCTTGCCCACCATGATGTTTTCTACACAAGAAATAAAGTTCTCTCATAGTTCCAGCCTCACAACAAGCAGCTGCCTGGGAGAAAAATCTGCATGATGTGGAAGTCCCTCCCATGCTTGTAGCCTTCTCACAGCTACAGTGGGCTATCGTGGTTTGTGGGGTACACTCTTAAAGATCTACTACAGTAGCAAAGGATTTTCTTCTTCTATCACTGGCAACATAAATCTTCTTTCATTCCTGGGGGCAAAGGGATTGGACCACAACTCCTCCTCGCTCTCTGTTCAAACTTCTCATCAGGTCCCAATTAATTCAATATCTACTCATTTCTACATGGTGCCTTGGTTCACTGACCTTAGTTAGAACACTTCCCTCTCCCCATTACCTTGATACGTTACACAGAATTAGCTTAGTCCATCACCATAGCCTCACAAGAGAAGTTTCAGCCTCAAAGTTGCGGCACTCGTCATCTTCTCCCTTTCTGGACATCAGCTCTGCTTCCTTCACTGACTTTAAGGTTTCTATGCTGTATTTTCTATATTCACTTTTCTCTCTCTGTGTAGGGGAGGATGGATGTCTGCAGGTTTCTTCCGGGTACTGAGAGGGTTACTCTCTCTCGGGCCTCTGCAAACATTAGGTGGTCTCTGTGGCGGTTGTTTGACTACAGCATTTCAGTGTCCGAGCCGGGGGCGGGGGAGAGAGCAAGGNCTGTAACCCCAGCCAACCCCAGTGGAAAAATTCCAGGTCTGCTTGCCTGAGCATGAGGCTGCAGTTCACAATAAAAGGTTTGCTACAGTTTCATCTGACAGGGCTCGTGTGTCCTGCATCATGTCAGGTTTGCTCTGCCTTCATTTTGCAGGGATCTCCCTGGAGACTTGTTTTCAGGGTTTTGCTGTTAGAGTACAATTGGTATTTCCCAGGGCTCTAAAATCTGTTTATTTGGGAGGACTGTCTCTAAAGCCAGTATACCCCAGTGGGAGCTTAGGTAGGATCTGGACTCTTCAGGTTTATCAAAAGATCTGAGACTTTGATCCCTGATTTCCAAAATCTGCTGCTTAGTGAATTTGCCTGAATAATAGAGCATGGTAATAGCAATGGCATTTCTCAAAGGAAATTTGGAGTACTTTTAATCAAGAGACTTGCCAGCTGCACGCCCAGCCCCTCAGTAGCTGATTTTTACACCGAAATGTCTTTGCCACTGTGGTAAGATTATCTTGAAAGTTATTCTTAGAGTTGCTGAGGTATTCAGGAAGGCAAAGGACAGGAATAGGCCTAAGATGACACGGTCATTTTTCACTACTCGGATCAGCTTGATACAGGCTGAATTAATCTCCCTGGTGAGTTCTGTTTCACCTGAGAATACCCTAAAAGTTGAATGAGCTGCTTCACATCCTAGTAGTTCTCCTCAACCTCAAAAGGCTGTAAATGTGCAGAGAAGAGAAGCTGTGGCTGCCCCATCCCTGGAAATGTTCATGGCTATGTTGGATGGGGCTTGGAGCAACCTGATCTAGTGGAAGGTGTCCCTGCCCATGGCAAGAGTGGAATGAGATGGGCTTTGAGGTCCCTTCCAATACAAACCATTCTGGGATTCTGTGATTTCCTGTATTCATCTTTGCACTGAATTCCACATCCTGGCTCCCCTTCTCTGCTCTTTCCTCATTAACTCCTGGTAGAACTTTTAGGAACCATGCTGGTGATGCCTCTTTCCCTTTTTCCCCCCATCCACTTACTGTAGTGGTTTGAGTTTGCCAATCCGAGTTTCTGGCCAAATGCCAGCACACTTACCAGAATTTACCCAATTTTGCTGTGAGATAAGGATTAGGAGTAGGCAAAGCAGTCTCAAACTTGAGAGTATAAAGCAAGTTGATTAACAGACTTAAAAAGAAAAAAAAACGAGAAGCAGAACAAAACCCTCAGAACACTTTTCTTTCCCCTACTTCTCCATCTCTTTCTCATTGACAACATAAAAAACAACACTATGAACTTTCAGTCAGTTTACCACCTCTAAAATAGTCTTTTCTCAGCTCACTTAAGAGAAAGGAGTTTTCTCTTGCCCACCATGATGTTTTCTACACAAGAAATAAAGTTCTCTCATAGTTCCAGCCTCACAACAAGCAGCTGCCTGGGAGAAAAATCTGCATGATGTGGAAGTCCCTCCCATGCTTGTAGCCTTCTCACAGCTACAGTGGGCTATCGTGGTTTGTGGGGTACACTCTTAAAGATCTACTACAGTAGCAAAGGATTTTCTTCTTCTATCACTGGCAACATAAATCTTCTTTCATTCCTGGGGGCAAAGGGATTGGACCACAACTCCTCCTCGCTCTCTGTTCAAACTTCTCATCAGGTCCCAATTAATTCAATATCTACTCATTTCTACATGGTGCCTTGGTTCACTGACCTTAGTTAGAACACTTCCCTCTCCCCATTACCTTGATACGTTACACAGAATTAGCTTAGTCCATCACCATAGCCTCACAAGAGAAGTTTCAGCCTCAAAGTTGCGGCACTCGTCATCTTCTCCCTTTCTGGACATCAGCTCTGCTTCCTTCACTGACTTTAAGGTTTCTATGCTGTATTTTCTATATTCACTTTTCTCTCTCTGTGTAGGGGAGGATGGATGTCTGCAGGTTTCTTCCGGGTACTGAGAGGGTTACTCTCTCTCGGGCCTCTGCAAACATTAGGTGGTCTCTGTGGCGGTTGTTTGACTACAGCATTTCAGTGTCCGAGCCGGGGGCGGGGGAGAGAGCAAGGGCCCGGCCCTGCCTGGCCGTGGTTGGAATTTATGGCCGAGCTGTGTCTGAACTGAAAGGCTCACCTGCAGCTCCAAACACCCCTGAGTGGGGGTGGGGGACAGGGGGGGAAGAAAGAGGCCCAGTCTTACCAGAGAGAGAGCTTTTTCTGGGAGCAAGAGGAAAAAAATGGGATCTTTTCCCAGGTGTCCCCTGTTTATAAATGGTCTTTTTTTCCCCCCGAAGGCAGAACAACTTTTAATTGGTTTGCATGCCTGTCAATACTCAACACCAGCTGCCCATTGGTTTTGGCAACCAAAAAAGGGAGCTGTACTACTTCCCACAGGATAGATCACTTCCAAGACTGACTTTTCCTGGTTTACTTCTNACCAAAAAAGGGAGCTGTACTACTTCCCACAGGATAGATCACTTCCAAGACT
>VZTZ01018000.1:0-17641 GCA_013400955.1 Drymodes brunneopygia
CTGACACAAATGGGATGAATTCCCATCAAGTACTAATTTTCAAACCATTCTTCCAGTGGAAATCACTTTTTTCAAAACAGGTCCATACCTAACTCTGTTTAAGTTCCCATACGTGCAACATAGGTCTATGGCTTGGATATCCTTGCCTTTCCTCCATCCTCCAAAATTTGAAAGCACCTCAGAAATTTGAAAATCAGCAATAACTCAACATAAGAGCTAATGGAATGAGTTTTTTGGTTTAAGTTCAGTTGTTCCTATATTTTACCTTGAATGCTGTTTAAGTCACTGCAGCAGTAATTATCTAAAAAATGGATTTTAAATTATGATCTTGCAGAAGAAAGTGAAAAAGTGAAGAGGATAACACCTTCTAAAGAAATGGATATCTTTCACAGACTAAGTATTTATGTAATAACAGTAGTAAATAAAACTTTGTAAGGAAGACTATGTAAGCAAATGTATGAGAAAACAGCAGAAAAACACATATTTCATAGAAAAATGTCATTCACAGCAATACGAATGGTAGTTAACTTGCAATTAAAAGCAGATTGGTTCAGAAAAGGAGAATGAATTAGAATAGGGCACCACTTTTCAAATGCTAGCCATAGTTATTTGTGCCTTATAACTCATCTCTTCTTTATGTGGATGCCTATATTAAAAGCCTATTTTAGGTGCTCATTGCCAAAAAAAATGGACTAACTCTAAATTGAGGTTAGATGTATCTATATTTGAATGCTAAAAGAAGGAAATTGTGAAAATTGATTGCTTTAGAAAATACACAAATAGCAAAAGTACACAATGCCATTCTATTAGAGTGTAATAATTTCTACAAGAATGCATTTCATGGGGGACACAGAATAATCATGGCAGCACATAAAGACATCAGGTAGAGTGGAACACATAGCTGTACAATGATGTCAGAAAAAGGAAAATGTGCTGATTCACTGGCTATCTTTCCTAAAGGGATAAAGAAGTCAACTAGCTTAAAATAGTGCACAGCTGGCTTTCCTTCTTGCTTTCTTAAAAAATGAGCTAAATGTGATCTGGTAATTTTCTTGAGCTTTGAAGTTTGGTTAAAGTTCACAAATACAACATACCTAATCCAAACTGGAAACCTAGATCATGCTAGAAAACATTCTATAATTTTAAAATACCTTTGGCCACCTCCTAGTTGAAACCACTTCAGATCCCACAGGGAAACTGATACAAACTTCTGTGCATCTACATCTTCACAAACTGTCCTAAGTTCAATGAGAATAGTTTAAGCAATTTCTTTTCAGAGAGGTATTTTATGGGACACACCACCAGAGGGAAGTACTGAACACTCCTGAGACACAGCATTTGAGCAAGTTTTCATTCTTGAATGAAATGCCATATGGCTGGGGGGTTGGATTTGCATCTCTGAGGAAGCTGTGACAAGTGGCAAGATTTATTTTTTGCCTTAATCATTCTATGGTTTCAATTCTTAAAGCAGGCTTTTCTCGTGAAAAAGAATTTTAGATTTTCAGTCTCAAGAAAAACATTAAATGTTGCTTGTGAACATCTCTGCTGCTGTTCACATTTGCCTGGACTCTGTGCAGCCTATTTCTAGATCAACAAGAAAACAACCTCTCAGTCTTGATAGGCCAACATTTTAAGAAAATCAACAATATTTGACACAAGCCTTCCACAAAAATAATTTTTCATTTATTGCCAAAAGAATAAAGAGATTGTGCAGATAGATGAGACAGGAAGATTCAGGAATCACATGAATTCAAGCAGAATACAGTATAGAGGGGTCCATGTGTGGGGAAGAGCATCTTTGGTCATAGGCTTACCAAGCGGGTGAAGAGGGCTTTAAACTAAAGTTGCTGAGGGAAGGGAACCTTAATACATCCCACACCTACTAGTTTGATGCCAGCGCCAGCAAGAGATGCCCAGAGCCTGGAGAGGGATTGCAGGTCATCAGGAGAGCACCTAAAGAGAAGCACAAATTCCTGCCACTCCAGCCAGCAAATTGACTTCATAAGAGTCCGACTTAAATGCCCCTATCAAACACATATGAAATGAGCAATAAACAGGGTTTACACAAACCATCAGGGCTACAATCTTATTATCACTGAATTGTGGTGGGGTGGTTCCTATGACTGGAGAGAAACCCATGCAATAAAACCCTGTGGGGAAGAGGGGCACAAGAACGCTGGTTGATATTCAAGGATCACCTCCTCCAAGTTCAGGAGGCCACATTGGATGGGGAGTTGAGCAATTTGGTCTAGTGAAATGTGTCCCTACCCATGGTAGGGGGGGTTGTAACAAGATGATCATCAAAGTCTCATCCAACCCAAACTGTTCTATGCCTCTATGATTCTATACATTCAAATTGTACCTCCTGCAATTTAAAAATATGCTTTGTCTGGTAGTACAACTTAATCAGAAAACCTTTCAAGGGTGCAACAACTTTAGTGATCCTAAACACTTAACAGAAACAGCACTTATATGACAGCAGATGGCACTCTAAAGCTGTTGGCATGTACACGTATGACTGCATATATGTATACATGCACAATCAAAAAACGTGTTTCTTTCCAAATAATGAAGTCTTAGAAAAGTCTAGGATCTAAGACTGTGATGCTATTTTTCTCAAAAAGTATTTGAAATACAAAATCTCTCCATGTGAGATTTTAGAAACATTTTCACATTGGAAGATCTCCAACAGAAGGGAAACAGAATCTATTTCTAATATTTTACTTTATCTTTACTGTCTTCCCATGCAATAAAAGTCATCTTCCTTGAAAATAAGGGTATATTTATTAATGGATGAAAAAAATTTTACACAGATGTGGGGTTTTTTCCAAATACCATGCTGGAGAATCTGCTCAATATTTACCACAGATTCCAAAAAGTATTTAAGTTGTTAAAACTGCATTAAGAAGACAAAAGAGAGGAAATATGGAATCCATTGTTGACTTCTTTGCATATGCAAGAAATATGATAATAGCATTGTATGAATTCTGTCACCTCATTTTGAAGTTTTGTCAAGTTTTATTTTCTCTTACATAGAAGGAGAAAGAAAAATAATTAGTAGACTTAATAAATTATTAAAGCTGGAGAAATCTGAGAGAAGAACAATAATTATTCAAGCAAGAAGCAACAGTGGCGGTAAGAGAACAATACCACTTGAGAATAGATTGTAAGTGGATGCCAAATTACACTACTATTTTTGACCATAGTGGGTGGCTCTGCTTGAATAAGGACTATAGTGTTAAAGCCAAATATACATGCAATACCTATGTTTGAACAACCAAAACTCTTGAGAGTTTGGAGCACAGTCTTTAACTGGATGATCAGACCTAACTTCCTTTGTAATGTAAACACTCCTGGAAAAGAACAGGCCAGCTCTTATAGTAGCTGTGTTAATGCCAAAAAAATAAAGTAGCCTCAGTGGTGACTAGGAGAAAAGGTTTTTTGGTTATTCTCGTTTTCAGGAATCTCTAACTAACCAAAGAGGCTCTAGCAGCCAGTCTTGAAGTACTGAAGTACTGAATTCACGAAGATAATATTCAGCAAAAGGACTCAGAACAGTCATGATTCACATGTAGGGGCATAAGGACATGTGCTTTCATCCAGGTACAGGTTTTATTTGATCCATAGTAAGAGGAGAACATTTGAGACTGTGATGTCTCTTATTAAGGGTTCAAGTGGGTACCACGGTGCCGAGATCAGACCATTATATATACAACAGGTTCTTTTGGGGTGATACTGCAGAACCAGCAGTGACTAAAGGCTCTGGGCATGCGAGATGGATCCTAAAATCATCTATTATGTCAGGACCCATCTGCAATCCAGTCTTGTATGTCTTTCTCCACACTACAAGTAATTCTAGGAATAAGATATCCATGGTAGTTGAGAACCCACTGGACTTTACTCTGCTGCCTGACATGATACTTTGATGAAGGCATACACATTTTTACTTCATTTTGGATCAGACCTACTGAAGAATTTAAGCATTTAAAGTCTGAGCTGGGATCCTAAATTTTTCTGCAGTCCCAAACAATGGCTCTGTATACATCAGTTTTGTTGCTCTCTAATCCCAGAGGTGACAGATTTGTAGGTCTTCCTCAGTATTGACTTACATTAAAAGCTTGAGGCATAAGGCATGGCTGAAACTGTGACTTCTCCCTCTGTGTTTCTAGAAGGAAATGGCTTGGCTAGATTCCTCCTATCACCTTTAAGCACACCCCAACCAGGACAACAAAAAGGTCTAATTTTGCTACTGTTTCATTCTTTGTCACTGTGTAATTACTGGAATATCCATAACAAAATGAGAAACTTGGTTTTGGGGCACAAAAGCACACTAAGAAAATATTTTAATGCTCCATGTAGCCTCCTATAAGAGTGTCTGGGTTTATCTGGAAAGACGTTTAGGGAGAAATAGAAAAATTCTGGAGGATGTTATGATGAAACCAAGCTGTAGAGTAATAAGAAAATGAGGATAAATTGGATTGGAACATTAGAAAAAAAAATTAGAAAAATTTGTCTTTGATTCATAGTTTAATGGCTAGGACTCTGGCAATATCTGAATCCTAATCCTTTTCCAAACAGTCTTTACACAGTGATTGTTCCTTAAATCTTTATAAAGCCTCTGACCAGGACAAGAAATCTATATAATTGCCTCTACGGTAAAATACAGAAAAAGCAGTCTTGCTTTGTGTTGTGTCTTGCTTTCATTGTACAACAATAAATCTTGTTTTCTTTTTCACAGTAAGAATGCTTCAACAGGAAGAGCAGAAAATGTTCTCTCTTTCTCCCCTAGTGCATTTAAGTGTCTATAATGGTTGAGAAGCACTAGAAAATACTGGTGTGCATGCTGTTGGGTAGACAAGAGTATGAAATAAGCCTTTTCTTGCTTCTAGATGAGAGCTCAGGTTGTATTTCCAGAAGAAGTCATTTATCTAGCTGTCAACCAAGAAAGTCAACTTTATAAATTTTTTTTCTGGAGTCTGTTGTATGCTGGATACACTGTAAGGTGGCTTGTGAAATAGCTGCTGAGCTACCCAGGGACACAGGAGGTGGAACATATCTGGGCAGTCAGGGACGTGCCCCTACTCTCTGGTGGCATCTGAGCTGGGCAGGACTTGATTTCAGTTTTGGACATTAGCACCAAAAGTCATTTTTACTGGAGTGCACTCTTTTAGGTTTTTCACTAACATGTGAGGCCTTGGATGCAGGATGCTGGGGACTGAGGGTCTGATCCAAACCTTTAGTGGTTAAAAGCCATTGACAGCACTGAGTTTTTGATATGGCTAAAGCCACTACAACTCTTTTCTAGAATACATTCCACAGAACATGAAGCATTTGGAAATTGGCTGAGGAAACCAGAATGGTGAAAATCATGCTTGCATTCCTCTCCTGCAATTATTCCCAAGTCCTATTTTCAATCTGCATGCTGCTTATTTTCAGCAATTCCCCCTAGTGTGCAATTCATCTGGCTTGGCAGCTGCTCTGTGTGCAGTACGTTTCAAGAAGGAAGGGGACAGAAGCACAGGCATGTTTCCAAGAAAACAGATAAACTGCTTTGGTGTCACTGATGTGGAAAGTGGGTTAGTCACACCCTAAAACACTGGTATTCCTGATTGGTTTTGCTTGTCCACAGCAACACATGACTGCACTAGCCCACCACTTGGAGCATAATTCAGTGGGTCTTCCCCTTCTCTGAGAGTAGAGCAATGAACTTAGATTTTGGAGTTTACTATTTAAATGATGCAAAGTATTCCGCTGTTTTAAGGCAGCATGTAAAGCTGATTTAGGGATTACTGTTATGTCGCTTCTCTTTTTTTAGATACACTAAGTATTTATCTATACATTTAGACCTTTATCCAGACAGAGAATAGGTAGGCAGATTAGATAATAGAGAGATAACAATTTTCACTGTTTCAAGTACCAAAAAACCATTATTCAATTGGCAGATTTAAGAGGAATTTAGCAAACTTGTGGTATGGAAAGGTTAACTGGAAACTAATTTTTTGGGGACTCAGATTTGATTACAAAAGCTAACACAGTATAATCAAAACAAAAGATAGCAGATATATAAGATGATGATATGAAATGTGTATAGCTGTGAGTTGCAAAGAAAAGGAAGAACATGAATTATCATATTTAATGGACCTGAAAGGCAGGAAGAATTTTCTTTTTGCTTTTTAATATTCAGACATGGGCTTAGCATTTACCTGACAAAAGTTAGTAATTTCTTTGTCCAAAGAAACACAACAAAAATGGAAAATCCCAGAGTAATAAAATTTGGTAAGTTTTGCAGTCATATATCACAGGCTTACTAAACTTAGGTGTATATAATGATTCTGCTTAATTTCTCTCTCTCTCCTCCTCCCACTTCTGATTGAGTTGATTGGTACAAGCTTAAACCGAGAAATGGATGACTCAAGGAATCACAGTACTAGATCATGAAGACATTTCATTTGTGCTAGTTTTATATTGTTGCATCTGCTTCAATTTCAGTGAAGATGCTTTACACTGGTGCAACAAGTTGATATTTCAGTCCAGGAATCTACCTATGCAGAAGGTGCATATTCCATTTTCAAATAAATAATAAATACTCCTGGTTGAAGAATTGTTGTGATCATGATGAAAAAACAAACCCTGCTTGCGAATGCAAAAGTCTGTCTGGTAAATTTGAGGAAGATCAGCAGACACAAGAAAAGGAAACAGCTAAGAAACTCTAAAGCAAAAGGAGAAAAATCATTTGTCAATCTATTTTTTTTCCTTTCTCTGAGAGGTCATTCACCCAGAATGAGCACACTTTCAGCTGTACTGGAAGCTGTGACGGGTAGGTCACTGACTGTGGGATATGACTTATTACATTGTAAAAAATTAATGGGTGCCATAACCACTTTGAGCTATGCACAATTATACAACTGCCCAAAATCATTGGATATGCTGAAAAAATGCAAAAAGCTCAGTAGACGTATTCACACAGTCCTACACAAATGCTTTTTGCTCTTCCCTCAAAGCCAAACCCTGAAGACCACGGAATGAGTGTCACAGAGCATGCCACCTGGATAAATCCAGGAGGCACCATAGGATTTTCTTCATATGGGAATGATCCATGGGATACAAACTCAGGCCTTTGGTGAGAACATACTTTTATCTGCTACTACAACCAAAGCACAACACCCTCCCAGCTTGCCCCTACCCCCAAGCCATGCTACAGGGTGCTGCTCTGTGTGTTGGCTGCTGGCAGGCTCTTCCAGGCTCCCCTCCACCAGCCCCACCAAACCTGCAGCCTCAGGGGTGTGCAGCCCACATGGGCGCATCTCAGTAGCAGGAACACTGCCTTTCCTGAGCAGGTAGACAAGAGTGTGCCGCACACCAAAATTTTAGAAAGATGACTCTTAACTACAGTCTCTGGGGACTTTTCATTATTTCTGTCGCAAGAACAGAATATTGCCACTCAGACACATTCTATCATATCAAGAGTCTTCACTTGCCTTCACAAGACTGTTCACCCGACAGAGGCATCTACCTGCAATGAGCAACCTGTTTACCTCTACTTTTGGTAGAAACTTGACACCCTTCAGGGTCAGCCTGACTACAAGTAGAAGGAGGAAAGGTGGGTGAATCCTCTAACTAGGCTGTAGAACATGTTTGAACCTCCAGTTACCTAAGGAGAGGCAACTGAAATAATGCATTCCTGAAATTGCAGGATCCACCTGACCGTGGATTTCGTATTAATAGTTCTCCTTCTTATTTTGTCCCTGAAAAAATAGTCTTTCTCATAATGGCCTCAAGCACTGCACATGTATCTTGAGCATAGAGGTTGTGCTGGATGTGCAGCTGCTCATCTATGAGGCTAACATGTGCCATGGACTCAAGGGACCACAGCACTTCAGAAAAGAATGGCAGCTAAGTGATTTCCTCTATAATATACTCAAAAAGTAAAACCTTAAACCTGCATGACATATTCTTATCCTGACAAGTCTATGACAGAGGATCAAGAAATACAAACCACAATAAGCCTACAAAGGTCCCTGTACAGGGATGCAGGAGCCACAGAGAGGATGGATGGGCTCAGCTGCAATGTTGGCATGTGTGCGTGACAGAACAACTTGAGAAAAAACACTAAGGCATTCTTATTACTAGGCTTTTAGGAATCAACCTTGTCCCAAAAATCATGTTGACTCTGATGCACACAACTCTGAAATTTATCTATATGAAGGGAAGGGTTGGAAATTAAAAGATTAGCCAAGTGACCACGTCTTCTGGGATCAGCCTGAAAGTGCCTTTTTGATGCATTTCACGTTGGCTGTAAGCACTTCTTGCTGATCAGCTTGACTCAATAGTGATGTAGTAGCAGGCAGAGGCTCAAATTTTATCCATTGTTTGGCAGGAAGGTCTGAGAAAAGATAATGGCAACAAATGTGAGACAAGGGAGAAGATGAGAGGGAGTTAAAAAGTCTCATTTGATTAATACTTATATTAAAGTGTTTATTTATGCACTAATAAACATATGAGAAAACACAGCACCTGATGAAGGAGAGCTACCCAAGTCATGACCTCTGCCCTTCAAGGTGATAATTGAATGAAGGCTGTAAACTCATGCAAAGCCTTATTAATGCACTGTTAAAGGGATGTTGGAGAGATAGAACTACTAGGATTAGTGGATTATAAATGTAGCTGTGCTCTATACTGACCTTAAACTGCTGTATTTAATACTGGCATTATTTATGGAACTGGAAAAATGGTGCTGTCTATGACCACATTTATAGTTTTACCAGCTACTGGTTTCTTAGAAATACTTCCTCTGCATATGATGAACTAACTCTAAAGGGAAAAATGTGGGTAAGATTTTATAGCTATCAAGAGACACTACTTACTGTAAAAGTCATTAGCTAAAGGTCATAACTGTATTCACTTTAAATGCTTGATTTTGAAATATTTTGGAATGCTGCTTACCTTCTAGAAGAACCTGTAGCTATGTAGTTTCAACAATCAGACATTATGCCTACCCGTGTACTAATTTACATTTCAAATTATAGCAAATTCCCTTTCAAAACACCAGAATTTCTCTGTAACTATTCATGTGTCCAACAATGGAAGCTATGTAGGGAAACATAAAAGATGTCTAAAGCCTCCACGATTTTTTTCTCAATCATGGCCATAATTCTAGTCCTGAGGGAAAAAAAATTAAAGCATGAATAGGAAAATAAAGAGAAAACAATGCAACTTATCTTGTGTGGTACTAGACCTGCATAAACAGTTAGGAGTGGGTTTGATTTTTTTTCTAAGTGAACATTACTTCTTATGTTCCTTAAGGAAAAGCAAATCCCCTCTTGTAGCTAAAGAAGCAAAGAACTGTCTGAATAAAATGGTTATTTTTAACAGTTGTTAATTGGTTTTGGCTCTGTTAAAATTTTCTACAAATTCATAACTGAGAGGCTTTGTCAAGCTAGGAATAAAAAGTTAATGCACTCTACCAGCAAATTTGTTTGAAGATTATTTTCAAATGGCGATTTGAACTTGTCACATAGTTATAATTAAAGAGCACATAACTCAATTTTCTTTTCTTCTAATAGGTAATCTTTGTTTCTTTATACTAAAGACACTGTGAAAGAGTTTTTGCTTCTCCCTCTAAAGGCTTTCATTCTCTCCTATTGTTAAACCACAGCAATATCAGCAATGTCATGCAAGAATGATTTATTAACAACCTTTTTAGTGCAATTCACATCTCTGCTGATTAAAACCGAAGGAGAGAGAACAAGGGATGTCAACAGAAATGTTCACACATCCTTTTATTCCCGAGTATGTATATGTACGTGGGTGCTAAAAGGAAATATTCAAAGTTGTTTCCATCAATGCAAAGGAAAATCACGTCTGTCTGTAGATGTAGTTCATCTGTAGATGAACTGACTGTTTTCGGAAACTGGAAAAAGAAATATGCAGAAACAAATATGAATTTTTCATTATAGAAAACCAAGCACTTGTTGTCCACCACCTTCCCTAAATCTGTTTTGTTAATATGTAACAAGAGAATTAGTCCCCTTTTTCCACATATAATCTTTCAGAATTCTTCTATGTACTCTAAAGAAAGCAAAAAATCTCAGACTCCTTCCTTTCAAACCACTTATAGACTGCCCTTAAAAATGTTATTAGATTCCAGTTATTGCACTCTAGTATTACAGTATTTTATCACAGTGTTCTCCTTTCTTAATAATTCTAAATAAATTGGGATTGATCTTTTTCACTTATCCTTTCTTTCAGACATGTGGTGTGGATGCTGTTTTACTGGTGTATGTGAAATGCCAACCTGATTTTCACAACCATAGGCTACGCTGCATTTCTCAGGTATTAGAGGCAGAAACACACAACCTGAGATTTAATATCCCATGTGGATTTAGATGGGAGACAAACCTTTACTGGGAAGTCCAGATATGAAATTGCTGAATTACATGTTAGAATTGCTTTCTCACTCTTGTACCATCTACTGTCAAAGGGAAGGGAACAATGACAACACAGTTAAAAAATTAAAAAAAAAAGATAAGAATTCAAATAAACAGGATCACAAACTGAGGAATATTACTTTCAGTCCAAATCTATTAGTAGACATTATATTAATAATCAAACAAATAAACATAATATAATTGAGGAGATTTAACCTCTGAAAAGTAAATTTATGCCTCCCAGATTGGAAAGGTGTGAGTTCTTCCAAGGAGTCTGTAATCATGTGGAATTTCTCAAATAAACCATTTTGGATTTTCAAAGACGGTTGCAATGTTTTTCAAAGAAACTGACCTCTCACGTGGAAAAGTAGTGAGCTGTCTTATGGATCAGTACTTAGTGGAGAAGCAAATAACAAATAACAACAATAAAGGCTCATTTGCCAAAATGAAAAATAGAGAGGATTCTTAGGGGAGTCCCACACGGAACTTAGGAACCAAGCATATTCTTAAACAGTCCACAAAAGAGACTGAAATATCACACAAAAACATGCAAATGATACAAAAATAGCCTCAGAGATCAAAATTAAAATGGACCATAATGTTCTGAAAAAAAAACCCAAACATTTTGTAATGCTGAGCAGCAGATTAATAAAATGGAAAATAGATTTCATTGTCAGTGATTTTCATAATTGATATGGTAAAAACACCCTCAACTATACATACAAATGATGAACCGAATTAATTTCTACCACCAGAGGAAGATATATCTAAGTCCTAGGTTTTAAAATTTTCATAGTAATGCTTAATCAAAAGGAAAATTGAATGCCAGGAATTTGTAGAAAGATAATAGAAAATGAAACAGAAAACTGCTGTATTGATGTAAAAATTCCTGATGTTAACACCTTTTAATTATTATGCCTTGTTCTGGTCACTCCACCTCAAAAAAGATATAGTAGAAGATAATAAATGTCTTCTGCAAAACTCATGTCACAGTTTGTACCATAAGGAAAATATCACAGTGAATTTTCCTTCCTTATCCTCTTTTCTAAAATAGCCACTTTGTTCATCTTTACAGAGAAGGGAGAGGGGGCTAATTTCTCTATGCTGGCTGAAGCTTCCAGTGCCCTCAGGTCATACATATAAGCAGGAAAAATCACCCTGGCTTGTTATAAGCATGGTGAAAGAAAGCTGGTTGAGTTTTCCTTTGAAACCCATGCTACATTCAAGGTCCGTCCAAACCTGTTCACCCCAACAGGACTTAATGGGAATAAAATCACCATACTAACAGTCGAGAGTATTTGGCAGTATGCTCAGTGCCACAGGTCTTACCTTTGTGACTACTGAACTACAGAATAGATATACAAATATTGGCATGACCACCTGACAGAAAGGTGTCAGCCTTTCAAAGGGTAGTGCCAAAAGCTAACTGAAGATCAAGTCTGGTTTTATTGGCAAATTCTTTAACTTCAGAAATTCCTTTAGAAAATAACACTGTCTATAGTTCTTTCTGATCTTATTTTTTAGACAACTATGTTGAATTCAAGGATTTGTTGAGATGAAAGACTCTGCTCTTGTAAGGAGGTTGTCATTGTCAAGGGACAGCTCTAGCCATTAATCCGCATTTCCAAACTCTCATTATCAAGAAACAGGAGTTCTGAAGACAGAATTAGGAAAGAATTAGGTCTGCAAAAAACTTTGCTAGGAATTCAGCAGATTTGTCTTGCAACACGTCATAAATCTAAAAAGCATGACATAGTATCTTTGAAAATTTGGAGAATTTTACCTTACCTCATCTGATAGGTTTTATACCATAGTCAAAAAATCACATAGGGGTTCAAAAAAATCACTGTGCAAGAAGACCAAGATACAAGAGAAGGCAGTGATTCAGGAATGATAGCTATAGATATTTAATGGTAACAGTAAAAAATGCCATCTCTTCATGCAGCATCTGAGTACTGACCTAGATGTTATTGGCAATGCTGGGCACTAATGCACCTGCACTGCATCTCCACTAATGAATGACATGAACTGGGTAGGCAGACTGTATGTCTACAGCTGCAGTCTTTACCAGTCAATCGAAAATTATTCCCACAGCTTCTCTGAGCCCTGGAATTGCTGCAGCACAAAATCCACCCCTGGCTGCAAGAGCACTACTGCATTGGAAAACCAAACAGAAATGGTTTGCAAGTACTTGTTTGAGAAAATAGAAAAATCTTATTTTTGCTACTTTTAGTTAATGCAGGCACACTTTCAAATTGAGCTTTGCAGACTTAAATGGTGTTATCTCTCAGGGCTGACTTTTAGAAATGCTGAACTTTCACCTCTCAATGGAAGCCGCACACTGGCAAGAACTAGATTTACACTTCTCCAGCTTAGAGTCATCATTTTGGTTGCTCTGATAAAATCTGGCTACAGTTAAGACAACAACAAGTCTCATTTTTGACTCAGTAGTACCAACATTCTTCAGAGACAGAAGAAAACTCCTTCAGTCCCCTGGTAGACTATTTATCAACTGGCACTACTTTAACTTTTCATTCCCATGTTCATTCTCACACATTTACAGGAGAGCACATATATTTCCACACATGACCCTTCATGTATGTGTCTGTAGTACTCTTCTAGTCTGTGCTGGTAGATCCTCCCCTGGATATCAAGGGTAGGATTTTTCATACCTAACTCTACCTCTCTTAGAGCAGTTGAGAAAGCATTTAAGAAAAAACTTCCAGAATATAACCTGTAATAGTTATATTTAAAGTTTACATGCCAGTCCTCTAAAACCAGCTTTAAATGTCATTTTATACAACTGACCATTATCTCTGAGTCATCACAGTAGACCTTGAAAAGTACTTAAAAATAAATTACATACTGCACTTTTTTTATAGCTAAAATTACCTGTAAGGATGATTTCAGTGAATCAAATCATAGCAGCTTTCTTACAGACAAATAAAAAAATCCAAAGCTTTTTGAAGCTGGAAACAGGTATTAGAACTTAAATGGCCAAAGGCCATTTACTGAAAAGGCTCTTTTGAAAGTGTTTGGAAACCTGCTAAAAGCGTATCATAGAAGATTTACAGTAAGTCCCCTAGAAGGTGGGTACCACTGATTATTACTACAGTAACAATTTGTCCTTTTTTTGATTAAAGATACAATTTTGCAATTTTGTCTGTATATTTTTTGCTGCAATGTTAAATAATATTAGGTTTTTCTATCTCCATTTAAACACTGGTTTCACACTGCGTATAAATAGAATTAAGAATATAATTTATTGGTAGAAAAGATGTGAAATAAATAAGAGCACACGAACACTGTAATTATGAAAAAAATCAAAATATCCTATTTTTTTTTCATTCTACTTATTTGTTCATATCAGTCACTAAAGTCATAATAGCTGGGTCAAATAACAATTGAAAAATCCAGGAATTTCAGATTTCTAGTAAAACAGGACTAAAAGTTTGAAAGACATCAGGTACTAAAAATTCTGTGAAGTGTTTGTGATGCAATAGAGTGGAAAATTTTAAAATGGTAGGTAAAAGAAACAAGTTTACATTACTTTTCTACTGAAGGAAAACAAATCCTATGTCTTGAAGGCAACAGGCTACCAGTAGCTGTTAATGAGATACATTTTCATTCAAATACAATTTTAGGAAAAAAGAATACTTTGCTAGTCTCTGTGCAGATGGTCAAGCCTAGCTCTAGCAAAATTCTTCCCATCGCAAGTTTAAATGTCTTCCATGACAAAAGTGAACGATTAATTTTGGGAAGGAAATAGTTTTGTGCATGGATTAACTACAAGAATCTAGAGTCATAGTCTCTGCTCAAGGATAGGGGTATTTTATTTAAACCTCCTGCCTGAAAAGAGGAAAAAACCTGCTCAATAGCCTATGGATTTAGCTGTAGTAAAAAGATTTGCGAACCAGTCTTAGACTATGGATGGAGCCTGTTTCTTCCTAGTTCACTGTTAAAGTGAAATGCATAGGCAACCCTGAAATGAAGAATTGAAGGCTTCTGTCTA
The DNA here is from genome assembly GCA_013400955.1 of Drymodes brunneopygia. Classification (NCBI taxonomy): domain Eukaryota; kingdom Metazoa; phylum Chordata; class Aves; order Passeriformes; family Petroicidae; genus Drymodes; species Drymodes brunneopygia. Next base: position 14,440 of record VZTZ01018000.1, read on the forward strand.
TAAGAGACCTTGTCACATAACATGTACCTTTCTATGGCTTAGGGTTTGGCCTTTCCCACAGAGACACATGGGCTCTCTGAGCTGGGGGAGAGTAGAGTTTAGAGCAGGGATAAGGTACACTATGCTCCATGACCTCCATGACCATGTGCTAGACAGCAGTCCTGAGCACAACTATTTCACTGGTCTAGAAGTAGCCACTGTGCAGTATTTGTCACTACTACCCAAAGTGCCTCTGAAAGAAAGAGATCACTGTGAAGAAGAAGTGCAGAGCATCTCTGGCCCTATGGCTGCATGTCCATCAATCTCAGCTGTACCCACAAGAGCAGAGCATGTCTGGCATCTCTGGTCACACAGGTGACAGCGGGAAGCATTAATGAAGCATTTCTATCACAAGAAATCTTGAAATACAAGGCAAGGTCTGCAAAATCCCTGTGATCAGGATTTGCTTTAGAAAGAGGATTCTGTTGAAAATTTAGGTCTGCAGTAGCCCCATTTTTAAAATCTGTATTAATGACTTACATATTTAAAGTCCACCTTGGTCCCACTAAAACGCTTCAGTATTTGGCTCTGGCCCTTTGCTGCTGTGTGTGGATGTGTTGGCTCAGCAGCGTTAACAGGAGTAGAAGGCAATAAAAGTTTATTTTTGTTTTAAACAGTGTAAGCCAATCTGCCCTAGAACACGCACAGAGAGTTGTTACATTATTTAACAAGGTGCCACTTTTACTTGGTCACTTTTTAAATAATAACTACATTATGCTGCTAGATGTGCCAACTAACATAAGTTTTCTTTCCTCCAACTAAAGATCACACTGTGAGGACTTTCTTTGCCAGAACATGGGATTATTTATATCTAGTAAGAACTTCTATGAACTAGTCACTGTTGCCAAACACTTACTCTTTTGCTGCAGATGGCTATGCTAGGGCAGAATTACTCTTTTTAAAGTTACTTCTATACTTTAAAATATACAAGAAAATTAACAAGAGAATACAAATTAGAAATAAACCACAAATGTAGTTCNTCCCTAGCTCAAATGAGTAAAACCTCATTCATAACAGAGGCAGCCTGTAGCACGAATCTGGGGCAAGGTGTAACCTCAGACCTCTGCTTCTGCATGTAGTGAGAAGCTTTTTACCTCTCTGTTCCTGGGTTAAAGCTCTGCTTAGCATTCTGGGGGAATACATGATTGCAGGAACTGAGTGCCATTTTTTGTCCTACCATAGGCAATGGTAAAATGGAGGCATACACTGAATGTAAAACAGTGTAAATAATTAAGTATGTTTGTGTGATTCCCCCTTTAGGTTTAGTGCTCTTGCTGCTTCTCTAGCAGTAAAAAGAGTCTACATGAAGTGTAGCTGAATGCATGGAACTTGTCTTGTGGCATTTAAAATATCTTTAATAAAAGGCCTTTTTAACTCCTGTTTTGAATTATGAGAATTGCTCGGCATTTCTGAAGGAGAACAACTGAGGCTCAAACTGGACATTAGAAAATACCTGTCCTGGGAGCACAAGGTAACATTGGCAATCAGAGAGGTTGTAGGATCTCCATCCCTGGAGGTTTATTGAAAACCTTTGGGAATTTCCAAGATTCATCTAGGAAAAGTCAAGGCTGATCTGATCTAGTTTTGGCAATACCCCTTCTGTGATTAGGCTGTTGTGACTTATTTACCTGAAGACTTTAATAATCGAATAGCTAATAAATATAATATTTAAGTATTTTTCAGAGACTCTAAAGTATGACTAAGTCTCACCAATTAAGTGGTTGATAATGGCTGATTTCTCTGCAAATGAAAGAGTAGCAGCAACTGTTTCCTAATGTTCTTGGCTGTCTCTGGTAAGAGTGCTCAGCACACAGAGTACAGCCTGTAGATGCTATCAAACTGAGTTTTGAAAAATAAAAAAGACCTTGTCTCCCTGTGTGTTGCTTTAGATCTGTTAGTAATAGTACCCTTTTTTTGACTGCTCTTTGTAGCTTTTCGGTCGTAACTGATATTTTGCACGCAATGCAAAATCATTTCCAATTTGAATCCTTGATCAGCTCCTCTTGTCCATTGATGATCACATTCAAGTTGCTTACATTCACCCTTATCTACACTACACTATCCATACTTACCTTTTATTTCTTCCCTTTGCTCTTAATTATCCCAAAGGCATACCTTTCCTTCCTGCTGCTCCTATCAGTAAAAAATAATCAAGAATATTTGTTATTTGTTTTATGTTTCTGTCTTCTTTATTAGCACATATTAATTTAATCCCTGTTTTGTTTTGCTTTTTTCCCCCTCTCATAATGTATGTATATGTAAAATAACTCCTCCCCTTATTCATGGAAGGAGTTATTTTGAAAACAATGCACTTTATTTTTTCTATTTGTGATTCAGGATTAGAACAGTAGAGCCTGTCAGGACAGAAATAATCCTTAGATTGCACTTCTTTGTCTGCCATTCTCACTGAAGCACATGCCATTGTCAACTAATACTTAGAACTTTTCCCTATACTCATGTTCCTACATCATCTCTCCTAACATCTTCAGGTAAATCTGACCATGACTTTTATGTTTGCCTTAACAGTTATTGAGTCCATTATGTTTAGACCTAAATGTTATATTAAATATAAAATCTCTACCATTTCGTATTTAACTTGAATGTGATATGTTTGATATAAATGAAACTGTTTCAGATTTTAAGCATTTTGGGAAACACGTTGTTCTGCTATGCTTTATTCAAATGTGGCTCACACTTGTGATATTCTATAAATTTTAAAAAGTCACTTCAAGTTTGGTAGGACTTGTTCTTCAATCTCATCTATTCCTGGATTTGAAAGGAGAGAAGCATACTGTACACTTAGACTGCTGGGGTGCCATGCCTGACAAATATAAGCTTTTAAGAACAAAATCCACCTCCGTTTAAGCAGGATTCGTAAACCTGCCAACTGTTTGCTTGAGTCAAACAGTTCAACCAGTCTTCTTTTAGACAGAAGCTGTTAGCTTTCTTAAGACCACCATGGCACTGAAAATTATAAACTGTCTGATCAGCTGCCAGATGCCAGCCACCAGCTTATTGCAGACTAGAAGATAACTAGAAACTCCACCCCTAGTTTAAGGCAGTTTCATGCCTACAGAATGCTGGGTAGCTCCAGCAGGGGTTTCTTCTTCTAAACTCACCTCCTCCAAGGGTCTTCACCAGTATACAGTCAAAAGTCTTGAAC
>VZTZ01018009.1:0-11573 GCA_013400955.1 Drymodes brunneopygia
TAGAGGTGGTAACCTCTTTAACCGATCTGCGATTATCTTTAAAAAGATATAAATATGAGAAAATAAAAAAAGGCAGGCTCCTTTTCTAGTGCTGCCTGAGTAGTTCCTGACCTGCTACTAAAAAGTCTGCGTGTTTCTTTTGTGTCCGTCAGTGCGACACTCGGGGATGCATCTTTGCTGTTTCTGTGAGGTTCTGTCCTGTCTGTGTGCTGGGATTGAAGGGATTTTCACTGCACAATGAAGGGCTTTGCACTTCTCCATCCTGTGCCAAATCCATGCCCCTGTGTGAACACTGCAAACCCCCCTGCCTGGAAAATGATTCTCTTGCACCCCTCAGGAACACGGCTCGTTCTCTGCGGGTCTTTCCCTGCCAACATTTCCCAGCCCCAGCTCTCAAATCGCTGTTTTCCTCTCTGAGCTGACAATTTAGCTGCAGCTCAATTTCCTGCAGGGTCTCCATCCCTGACCTTGCCATGATTGCAATGTCAAAAGGGAGGCAGAACACGGAAACGAGAGCTGGGATTGCAGCTTGGCCAAGCAGCACTGGGGCTTTCCAAGCTGCAACCAGAAAAACACTTCCCGCTCACTCAAACACCCAACATTTCCCCCACTTCATGTTTTACAGGTGTCTGTGGCACTGATAACAGGGTAGCTTTTGAGAAAATAACCTGTGTCTGTGAATTACTGCAAAAATCACCTGATTTCTCTGTTTATTTTAAGCTGCTTTCGCTTTTTTGGCATCTTTTCCTCCAAGTATTTTGTGCTGTTACAGTGACCTGGTGCTGCTGGTGACAGACCTGTGGCTGCTGGGTGTGTCCTCCTTGTCACAGGGGTGTCACAGCTGGCAGTGGCCCTCTGTTGCACAGCTGGCAACAGAAGAAACACGCAGGTTCCAGAGCAGCAGTTTGAATCTCCAGGCAGGACCAACCAAAAGGGCCCTGCCCTTCTTTATTCCCTTATTTTTATATCTTTCCAAAGACAATCATGGATTGGTGAGAGGGGTTAACACCTCTGTAAGTTCACAGGATAAAGACATGGTCAATCATCTTTCTCCACCCCAGGGAAAAGGAATGAAAAACAATCTAAAAGTTCCAAACAATCCCGGCCAGTTAGGAAAACAAGGACTGTGTTTATAGAAAATGCATGGGAACTTCTACTACAAAGTTACAACCATGGAACCCTGCAAAAAGCAGGGTGACAGCCCTGGGGGGCTGTGAAGTGCCAGCTGTAACCCCAGGATCACACAGGGTTCAAAGTCAAACTGGTTTCCACAGCAAAAGCCACAGCAGCTGCTGGTGCTGCAAAGCATTTTGGCTCTGGGCTGCCTTCGTGGAGCTTTGTAAAATCTCTGCTGAATTATTGGTGAAGATTGGAGCAATGGGAGGACTCTGAGACAGGGATCTGCTTCATGAGGTGTGGGCAAGTTCTGCTCTCCTGAATGAGGGTGGAACCTCCAAGGGATGAGGAGGCAAAGCTTTGCTGCCTCTGCAGAACTACAGAAAATATATTGCAAAATTCTGCAGCTGCTGCTGAAGCAGCCCCTCTGTGCCATCCAGCCCAGATGAGCCTTGGGTTTTATCTGTACAAACTCATCCTTCCCTGTTAAATTTGAGTTTGTGGAGGATGGACACATCCACTGCATCCCAGAGCAGCAGGACCAGTCCCAGGCCTGATTTCAGGAGTGTTGGGTGGGAATTTCTGTGGAAAGAACCCCTGGACCTTCTCCCCCAGGCAGCTGCTCAGCTGGAGAGTGCAGCTGTCCCCTAAGAGGGCTGCTGTCCCAAATTTCATATGCAAACAGTAATTAAAGCAATAAATGCTTTGAATGCAAATTCTGTTTAGAGCTGGCTTTGAAATTCTCTCTCTTTTCTGCTGCAATGGGGAAGGGAGAACAATGGAAGTGAAAACCAACATTTGCACAGAAAATTCTTCGTGAATATCCTTGTGGCTCTAAAGGAAAACAGAGCACAAAAACCACAAATACAAAATGCTTTGATTTCCAAGTGGAATTGAAATCTGTTTTTTCATATCTAAGCAAAAAGGGTGAACATCAAGAGAAAACAAGTCTCAGTCCTTTTTCTCCCCCACCAAATGCTTTTCACTCGGTGACATTTCACCAAGCAATCTCTTTTTTTTTTCCTCCCTTGAATTTCCAGTAAGAGAATCTAATGTGTGATTGGTATTCCTGGAAATTGGTCACACAGCCTTTCCAGGCAAGTTGGGTGATTTGAAGCGAGCTCAGCTATTAGAGACTGACATTTCCTCCTCTAAGAGCTTGGCTGTGTGCAGAATTCAACACTTGTAACTCCTCCAGGGCTCAGATTTCCAGAGAAGTCGAGGTCAAGGGAGAAGTGGTGAGGGAGAAGTCACATCTGTAACTTTTGGGGTTGTTTTGATGAAAAATATCTTCACATAGAGCACTTTAAGTGCTCAATTCTGCCATTCTTGCTCATGATGAAGAAGAAATAAAATTGGATTCCTGGCCCAGAACAGAGTTGGTAAGTGTTAAAGAACATTTCTGTGGGTAAGAACAGTTCCAAGTGACCCCCAAGTGTAGGAAATAAATCCATTGCTGCCTTTGTCCAGCAGAAATTATGACCAACAAATTAAAAAGTCAGCAGTGTGATCTCCTAGGAGGGAGATGGGGTTCCTGTAAAGTCTTTCTCCAGTCAGATAAAACCTCCTTAAATTTTTCCAGTTGTGGCAGGAAAATGAGAGCAAAGTGAAGGTGTCTGGAAGGAGCAAGGATTGGGGGAAAAGGGGAAAGACAGAAATGGCAGTGCTGGAAAGAGGAAGGGGCAAAATGAAGATAAAATGAGGATAAATGAGGAGTGGAGACAAAGAGAGAACAACAAGTGTGGGGGAAACTTAGAAACTGGAATTGCAGGAGAACAAGGGAACTCAGCTGGGGGTTAAACACTGCAGCATTGAGAGGCACCAAATTAAACACAGACCCCTCACTTTAGAAAAATAACCACATTTAGTTCAGCTGGTGAAAGAGGTGAATTGTTCTAAAAGCTGCCCGGTTTGGTTTTTCTAAGGAAAAACACAGTTCTAAATGGAGAGAAAGCAGATTAGGTTTGGTTTTTCTAAGGAAAAACTCAGTTCAAAATGGAGAGAAAGCAGATTAGGTCTGGTTTTTTCAGAGGAAAAATGCAGTTCAAAATGGAAAGAAAGCAGATTAGGTTTGGTTTTTCTAAGGAAAAACGTGGTTCAAAATGGAAAGAAAGCAGATTAGGTTTGGTTTTTTTCAAAGGAAAAATACAGCTCAAAATGGAAAGCAAGCAGATCAGGGAGAAGCAGCTCCTTAGTTCCCACTGTCCAGCAAACCTGAAATGATGAACAATGACATCAAAAAGCCTTTTTGCAGCAAAACCTTTAGTCTGGAGCAGTCAGGGAGCTGCCAACCCCTCCCTCTGTGCGAGGAGCTGCCTGTTTTGTTTAGGAGAAGTGAAAGCAGTGCCTGAAACCCCTGAAGCCCCGGGGATGAGCAGTGACAGGAGGTGCCAAAGGGCCCGTGTGACAAAGCTGTGGTGACACTGCTGATAAGGGGACGCCCTGGTCCAGCACGAGCCTCTCCAGCTCAGCAAATTACCCAACAAGGGGAGAAGCTGCTGCAGAATTAATCTCTACCTGGGAAACAATTTCATGCTAGGCTAAACAGGGATTAAAAAAAAATAAACCTCCCTGGGCTGCTTCACAAGCCAAGCTTTGGGTTTGGGAAGGAATAAAAGAGTTATCTGCAGGTGTGACTACAAATCTGGCCTGGAAACAAGGCCTGGGCTGGGGTGGCCTGACCCAAGTGGAAATCTACAGGACACTTGGCTGTTGATCAACAATTTATTATTTCCTGCAGGATTTTTTGGGGAAATCTGCAACTTGAGTGGGTGGGAAAGGAGGGAGAATGGGAGAGCATCCAGGGGGAGTGAATGGAAGGGTTTATCAGTCCCTTGCACATAAGGGTGGAATCCAAAATGCAGATGTTTAAAACCAAGTTCACTCATCCTGCAGAGTGTTTGAACCTGTGCCTGGAGGGTTTTATTTATCGTTTGCCTGGAGGAGCACATGGACAAGGATCTGAACTGCAGCTTTTGAGAGGATTAAATGGTCTCTGGGAGTGACCATTTTGGGGCTATTCCCAGTTTTGCTGGATGGGAATAACAAAATAAACAACCCATGCAAATTTATTGGATGGGAACAACCAACAATCCCTCCAAACTCACTGGATGGGAATAACCAACAATCCCTCAGAATTTATTGGATGGGAACAACCAATAACCCATCCAAATTTACTGGATGGGAATAACCAACAGTCACTCCAAATTTATTGGATGGGAATAACCAATAATCCATCCAAACTCACTGGATGGGAATAACCAACAATCCCTCAGAATTTATTGGATGGGAATAACCAACAATCCCTCCAAACACACTGGATGGGAATAACCAACAATCCATCTAAATTTATTGGATGGGAATAACCAACAGTCCCTCCAAACACACTGGATGGGAATAACCAACAATCCATCTAAATTTATTGGATGGGAATAACCAACAGTCCCTCCAAACACACTGGATGGGAATAACCAACAATCCATCTAAATTTATTGGATGGGAATAACCAACAGTCCCTCCAAACACACTGGATGGGANTACTCACTGGGTGGGAATAACCAACAATCCCTCCATACTCACTGGGTGGGAATAACCAACAATCCCTCCAAATTTACTGGCTGAAAATAACCAACAATCCCTCCAAACTCGCTGGCTGGATGGAAACAGCTTTTCCTGAAGGAGTTAATGAGGGAATATCTGCTTGAATCTCAGGTTCTGTGCTGAAACAGCAGCTTGAACCGAGTGCTGGCAGGAAATGTTTTGTCCAGGTAGAACAGGAGGCTCTTAAATTTGGGAATTCTGGGTCTCTGGTCCCTGCTGTGCTTTAAATGATTTTTGGCCTTAGGCAAGGCACTAAAAGGAGGGTCTGGGAAAGCTTTTAATGTTACATCCTAAGGCACTGCCACTTCTGGGAGGTAACTGGGCAGCCAGTGGAGCAGAAACCACTCAATTCCAGGTTGTTTTTCTCTGTTTAAGCCAAATCCAGTCAAAGCAGTAGGAAACTTGTGTAATTCCATAGGATATGGCAGGTGCCTGAAGGGTTGGGTGTGTGCCTTGGATAGAACACCACAGAAAGTTCTTCCTTTGTTGTACTGTTGGATACGAAAGAAACACACAGACTTCTCAGCAGCAGTCAGGGACCACCCAGGCAGGACCAGAAAAAGGCCTGCCCTTCTTTATTCTCTCATATTTATATCTTTCTCAAAACAATCATGGATTGGTCAATGAGGTCACCACCTGTATAATTTCACAGGATAAAGACATGGTCAATCATCTTTCTCCGCCCCAGGGGAAAGGAATGAAAACAATTCAGAAGTTCAAAACAATCTAGGCCAGTTACAAAAACAAGGACTGTGTTTATAGAAAATGCACGAGAACTTCTACTACAGAAGGAAAAACATAGAACACTGCAAAAATCAGGGCGACATTCCTTCATGTATTTACATCAAATGTGCCTCAGCATCCCAGGTGTAAAACACATTTGGTGCCCTGACTCCCAAGGCCGTTCCTGTGGGGAATGCACTGGGTGAGAGCAGAGAGTTGGTAAATAAACACAACAGCTCTGAGAATGTGCTGAAACGCTGGGCCCTGCCCTCTGATCTTGGTTTTCTTCTGCTAAAAAGAAGTAAGAAATGTTCACTGAGAAGTGTCGCGCTGCCGGACACGACAGAAACACGCAGACTTCTCAGCAGTAAGTCAGGCCTACCCAGGCAGGACCAAAAAGAGCCCTGCCCTTCTTTATTCTCTCCTTTTTATATCTTTTTAAAGACAATCATGGATTGGTCAATGAGGTTCCCACCTCTGTAAGTTCACAGGATAAAGACATGGTCAATCATCTTTCTCCGCCTTAGGGGAAAGGAATGAAAAACACTCCAAAAGTTCAAAACAATCTTGGCCAGTTGGGAAAACAAGGACTGTGTTTATAGAAAATGCATGGGAACTTCTACTACTGAAGTGAAAACATAGAACACTGCAAAAAGCAGGGTGACAGAGAAGCACCAGGGTTTAGAAACTGAGAGGGTTTTTTTTTCATGTCTCACTTGGCAGAATTTTCCAGAGCCACTTTCTCCATTAGAAGTGCTGCAATTCAGAGATGAGTCCCCTGTTCAAATCTCTTTCTTCCTTATTTTTTTTTCTTTTTTTCTTTTTTAAAGCCAGTAAAGTGGATCTTTGAGGGGAAAAAAGTTAAATGAACTTCCAGGCAAAGCTTAAATAAACTTTTTAGTGCTGCTTACTGAGCGACAGTGACTCACCAGCACAGAAAAATAAAACAGTTTCTGGAGCATGGCCTTAGTTCCAAGGAATAGGTGATTTTAACAGTAGCTTTAGAGATGAGAATTTTCAGAAGTTTCATCTGTTCAGTTCCCTGGATGCAGCTCCGGTGCTAAAATTCCCCCTGGAAATGGGGGTGAGTTCCAGAAACTCAGCTTGCAGAAAATATTGCAGTGGAAAAAGGGATCTGAGAGGTTCTTGGAAGAATGGAGTCAGCACGACTGGGCCAATCTTTGGGTTTTCAAGTGCTTTTTTCATAATTGCTGAAGCTTCCTGACACTCTCCAAGCAGGTAAAAGTGAGATAAAGAGGCTCTTCAAGTGTTTAAGCTTGAAAATGAGAAATAATGATTTTTGGGCAGGCTGTGGAGAATGAATCAGGAATGTGGATTTAACACTTTTTTATCCCCTGCTTTTATCAATTCCAGTGGATGGAAGGCACCTCTAATTCAAACTGTATTTGTACAATGCTGGCTCTATAAAATTCCAGGGATAAATAAACATCCAACAGCTTTGTTCAGGGCTGAGAAATGAGTCCAGGCCACAAAACCCTGAAATTGGGGTGATATTGGCTTATAAAGACAGTGCTTCCTGACAGGAATTCAGGTTTAACAAATGCCCTTTAGTTGCAGCTCGACATTGTGAGAATATTTAATATTTTAAGCTTTCAAATGAATTCCTGGTGGGATCCAGCTGGCCTGGGGTTTTTCCTCCTGGATGGACACGTTGGTTTCATCTCTCCTGTCCTGTCAGAGCCACTCAGTGCTTTAATCTGGATCTGAGCATTCCACTGGAAACATCTCTCCTGTCAGGAGTTCAGGATGAAGAGAGGGAGCGATCATTAAGTGCCTCTGATGGGTTCTGTGAGCTCCCTCAATATAACACTTGCAGCTTTTGATAAATCACCAGCCTGATGTTTTGAAAGCCTTTTTTCTCCTCTTGTCCAGAACTCCTTTCAATCATTTCATATTCCACTGCTGGCACTCACTTCAGGCTTTTTTCTCTTTCTAGGCTCCGGCTCTTAAGCTGCCAGCTTGGCCTTGGAGACTTCTGCCACAGCCCAATTTCCCTGCTCAGACCTTCTGCAAGGTCTTGGCACGGCTTAAAAAGAGTTACTCCTGCTGCTGCTGGCTGACAGAATTGATCCTGCTTTTCAGAGGATCTACGAGCCTTTAAACTTCTCTGTCCCCTGCAAGAAGAGGCTTTTTTGATGTGCAGTCACCACCCTCGTGGCAATATTGAAACCTGGGCTGCTTATGCTGATGCCTTTGTTGTGTTCCCTACTCCTGTGATTTTATTAATTAAGAATGGAGGCAAATAAATAATGTCAGTGGCGGGGGGCACTTTGAAATGAAAGTGCAATTTTGTAGGAGTCAGCAGCTACCTCTGCTTTTCTGCTGTGGCAGCACTTTGGTTTGCCAATAAAATGCAGAGCAGGGTCTCTCAAAAGCAGATCTGGTGCTGGTTGGAGACTTTAAACTTGTGATATTTCTGCCCTGAGGGCTAATTTATCAGTGTGTGGAAAGGGTTGGGTTATTTGGACTCCAGTTCTTGAGTCTTGTAACAGGCTGGAATAAAGAAGCAGGAAACTGTGATGTGATTTCTTATCCCAGCCTGACAGGAGCTGAGATGGGATTAATCCTCATGTCCAGGGTTCACAGCTGATATTTGTCACCCTGCTTTTTGCAGTGTTCTATGTTTTTACTTCTGTAGTAGAACTTCTCATGCATTTTCTATAAACACAGTCCTTGTTTTTGTAACCAGCCAAGATTGTTTTGAACTTCTGGATGGTTTTCATTCCTTTCTCCTAAGGTGGAGAAAGATGATAGACTGTGTCACTATCCTGTGAAATTGTAGAGGTGGTAACCTCATTGACCAATCCACAATTGTCTTAAGAAAAATATAAAAAGCAGGGAATAAAGAAAGGCAGGCCCTTTTTTCAGGTCCTGCCTGTGTGGCCTCTGACCTGCTACTAAGAAATCTGCATATTTCTTTCATGTCCGACAGTGTGACACGTAACAAAGTTCGGTGTGCAGTGGGGCAGGAGACAGAACTGATCCATCAACAGGTGAGAAGCAAACCAAGGGAGCCTTGTGTGTCTGAGAGGGATCAATGAGGGCTTTGAGGAACATTTGTCACCGGGGCTCTGAACAGCTGGGGTTCAGAGAGCTCTGCCCAGCCTGGGCTGCCTCTGCCACTCTCACTTCAGTGCTGGGAGGTTTTCTTTGTACAGCAAATTTGTGTCATTTGTCGTTGGTTCCACCACTCTCTGTCACAGCTGAGTTTTATGTAAATACATCTGATATGGGACCCTGCTTTTGCAGGGTTCCATGGTTGCAATTTTGCAGTACAAGTTCCCATGCATTTTCTATAAACACCCTCCTTGTTTTCCTAACTGGCCAAGATTGTTTGGACCTTTTAGATTGTTTTTCATTCCTTTCCCCTGGGGCAGAGAAAGATGATTGACCATGTCTTTATCCTGTGAACTTAGAGAGGTGGGAACCTCTTTCACCAATCCATGATTGTCTTTAGAAACAGATATAAATGAGAGAATAAAGAAGGGCAGCCCCTTTTGGTTGGTCCTGCCTGGAGATTCAACTGCTGCTCTGGAGCCTGCGTGTTTCTGTCATAACCAGCTGTGTCACAGGTTGTATCAGTGCTGTCAAATCTCAGCCCTGTGGAAATCCAGCAATGTTTTGCTGTTGGATTCTCTGGATCTACAATTTCCCCCCTTGTTTTTGCCTCCCCTCCTGCTGCCTTGCACTCCCCAATTCCATCAGCTTTCCATGCTGCTGGAGATGTCTGGGAAAGCTCTGCTTCATCTCCATCTAAACATCCCTGCAGCTCTGATTTTCTGTGTTACACCATTTGATTTTTCTCTGTGTGCTTTATTGCCATTGTAAATCCAGTATTTAACCGTGCAAGCTTAGTAAGGCTGAGGTTTAACATGAATAATAAAGCTGAGCTGTGATTTTACACTGCTGCAGTTTATTCCACCAGGGGAAAAACTTCCAATCATATCTTGGGTGTGTGTTGGCAACCTGGTCATGCCACCCCTAAGGCATGGGGTTGAAACCAAATCATCTTCCAGGTATTTTCCAACCCAAAATATCCCTAATCTTGGAGTTTTTTCCATATTAAACCTGCTATTTTTTGTTCTCTGTGCTCAGATTGCCCTAGGACTGCCCAAAAGGAAAGTGGCCTCAGTGGCACTGCAGCACCTCTCAGGAAATCTGGAGGGTTTTGCATTGGTGAGTGGGGTTCTTTTGTGATATTTGCTCATTTTTTTCTCTCCAGGTCATTGGGATGCACATGTGGGAAGCTCTGGAGCTGCCCAAAATCCCTCAGTGGGCTCTGGATGTGTTTTATGGGTGGCATTAACTCGCAGAGTTATTTTTATGAAGGGGGTGAGTATTTCTCCAACTGCCTGCAGCAAGGATGTAGCTTTGACTTTGCAGCCTCAAAAGGGGAATTTTAATGTATTAACCCCCAGAATTCAGTCTGTGTAATAAAAAGAATGAAAAAAGGAGGGAAAGGGAGAGGGAAGCACAGGAGAGGAGACTCCACCTCACCCCTCACTGCCATTCCTGATATTCATTTTATCAAACAAAGGGGTGGCTCAGGAGATGAAATGTCCTTCCTGCTGCTGTGCAAGAAGTTTTGATTCAAAATCACAGATTTTTCCTTTTGATTTGAAAGCTCTGTGAGCTGAAACTTCTATTTTTACAAATAAGTAATGAAATAATTCCCAATGTGATTTCCAGCTCGTGCTTTTCCCCCAGCTTTGAGCTGTCTCTGTCCTTTCTCCACATCCCCTTTTCACCTCCACACTCGCCGTGGGTGAAATGAGATGTGCAATTTGGGGCATTTGCATATTTTTCATTTAGGAAAGGGATATTTTCTCAGGTTTGATGGCTGAGGAAAATTGCCTGTGTGGAAATGGGAGCCAATTTCAGGATGAGTGATTGGAGCTCCCTGCGAGGCTCCAGGTCATTCCTGTCCCTCCCAGCGTGTTCACACCCAAAATTCTTGCTCTGAGGAATTCCTGCCCTTGGGCTGCTGCTGATCCCACACCTGGGAGGTGCCACTGAGCTGAACAGAATGAGTTTTTTGGGGTCAAATCAAGAAAAATGGTGAAGGACTCCGAATATTTCAGGGCTCACTGGTTATTTTAGGATTGACCAAACAATTCAGGAAAAATCAGAGATTTCCAGACACAGTCAGGGCTGCAGGAGCAGCATCAAGAGGAGAGATGAGTGTGTCAGTGCTGGAAGCTGAGCTATTTGTATCCCAGAGGGATGAATATGCTGAATCTTGGTCACCCTCCAACACCTGCATGGAGAAGAAGACATTCCTATTTATTTTCCTTGCTGGAGCCACACTCCCATCCCCGTGGATCGATTTATAATTCAATCTGTGTCCATTTGTTTGCCAACAGAAGAGGATGAAATCAGAGCAGTTTTCTTTACAGCCAGGAAGAGAGAGCTGAGTGTGGAGAGTGGAGGGGGTTTGGGGATGCTTGGGATGAAGGATGCTGCTGCTGCTGCTGTGTGGAAGCAAATCCCAAAATCCTGGAGTGAGTCCCAGGTCGCTGCTGCCTCTCAGGGCTTGGATTCTGTGCTTGAGGAGAAGCCTTCAGGGCAGATTTTCCTTGTTGCTGGCTCCAGTGGAAGTGGGAAGGTTTGAAATGGGTGTGGATGGAGCGGATCAGGACCTGCTCTGAGAGGTTTTGTGCTGGGAATTGGGAATTCTCAGGGGGGCTATCCCAGGTAAGGATGTGACATCCAGAGAGTCAGGAACCCTCAGAGCTCCAGTGGCTGATCAGAGACAGGAGAAATCAGAATTTCATCCCTCAAATGAGAGCACAGTTCCACAGCTGACCTGTTGGGTTCCACTGTGTGTGTTGTAGAAAATCTGACCTGCAAGGGCCAGAGCTGAGCCCCTTCCCCAGACCCAGAGGGGAGCAGGAAGCACATCCAGGTCACCAGGGATGGACATGGCAAAAGAGGATCATGGCTTTGTGGCCTTGTGCACCCATTGTGGGAGAGGATTGGACTTGGGGACCTTCTAGGGGATTGTTTATCTTTGCTGTTTATGGGATGGCACATCCTGGCTGTGGGATGGGATAAAGGGAATTTTCACTGCGTGGTAGAGGGCAGTGGCCATTGGGCAGTGGCCATTGGGCAGT
>VZTZ01018009.1:11623-23303 GCA_013400955.1 Drymodes brunneopygia
CAAGCAGTCCCAGAGTGATCTGGAGCAGTCTCAGTCTCTGGCTGGAGAATAAAGAACTCCTCACACTATCACAGTCTCTCTGTGCAGTCTGATGCCCCAGTGCTGATCACTGCACTGACCCTTCCCCATGCTCCAGGGCTGCCACAGGAGGGAATCTGACCTGTGAATTTTCTCTGCCCAAATCTGAGAATTCCTCCCTGCAACAGGAGGGAATTTGACCCATGAGCTATCTCTGCATAAATCTGAGTATTCCATGGTTAATTAGGGAACTGGAAACCAGACAAAGTGAATCAAACCCTCCCTCTTATCTTTTCAGCCTCCTATTGCATCTTCCATCTTCTCTGAACTTTCTGAAGTACAAGGGACGAGCAGGTCGAAAATGGGAAGAAAATGAGCAGCACTTGGCCTGGTGCCTGCCTTTACACTGTGTTGATTAGGTTTTAATTGGCAATTCTTGCCTGTAATAGAAGATAATTGCAGAGATTTCCAGGAACAGTTGTAGAATAGGAAGAAAAGACACATCTGAGTTCTGCTGGAGGAGTTTGATGAAAGACTTTTTTCAAAGTGCAACAGATGGTGCTTTGCTGGGTGGGATGATGGGTGCAAGGCCTCTCTGTGGACTTGATGGGATGGTCAGAGCTTCTCCTGATGCCTGAAGGATTTTTTGCTTTTTCTCCTAAATCCCTTTCCCACAGTTCCCTATCCCCACAGGTATCAGCAGGCACACTTGTGATGCTTTAGGGGTGAGAACTCAGCCTGGGTTCTGGGTGTCCTGCAGGAGCCCAAACAGCCCAGAGCTGCAGAGTCAGGAGAGCAAACATTCCATTGCTGGGAGAACTCAAGGGCCCCTCGTGTTGCACAGCTGGCAACAGAAGAAACACACAGGTTCCAGAGCAGCAGTTGAATCTGCAGGCAGAACCAACCAAAAGGGGCTGCCCTTCTTTATTCTCTCATTTATATCTTTCTTAAGACAATCATGGATTGGTCAATGAGGTTCCCACCTCTATAAGTTCACAGGATAAAGACATGGTCAATCATCTTTCTCTGCCCCAGGGGAAAGGAATGAAAAACAATCTAAAAGCTCAAAACAATCTTGGCCAGTTAGGAAAACAAGGACTGTGTTTATAGAAAATGCACGGGAACTTCTACTGCAAAATTACAAAGATGGAACCCTGCAAAAAGCAGGGCGACAATCAAAGGGTTACCCCGGAAAAGGAAAAATGAGCGGATAGTGAACATTCCAGGGGAGAATCCTGATTCAGTCAGAGTTCATCTGGATCTTCAGCTTCCAGCAAAAACCTCAAACTGCAGAAAAGAGAGGGAATGTTCCACCTGGAATGTTTCACCTGGGAGCTGAAGGAAAAGCAGATATTTGTGACCCTGCAGGGCCCTGTTCTCAGGGTGATTTTGGGCAGCCAGACAGATCTGAGAGGTGGTGACAGGGGTACTTCCAATTTTCCTCCTGGATGTTCCAAGGGAGTTCATGATCTCCCGTTTGAAGGAGTTCTCTCACATTTCAGCCTCAGCAGGGAGCTCCCCTGGGATGAAATCTTTGTCCCTCTCCCCTTTCTGCAGCTCGGGTTCCATTTCACTCCGGGCTGGGGTGGAAAGTGATGCCCTGGGAGGGGTTGGGTTACCCTGAGCCTCAACAAAGGCAGCACCAGCTGCTAAAGAAACATTTTCATCAGAAATGATGAAAATTCCTGAGCTTTTCCTTTTTTAGGAACTGCTCCCAAGCTCCCATGGCTCAGGCTTTGAGCTGGCTGCTTTTGTTCTGGAGCCTGAGGATGTTCCTCAGAGGTGAGTGGGTGATTTGGTACAGGCAAACTTCAGTTTTTATTTGTTTTGTTGTTTTTTTGTTGGTTTCGTTTGTTTGTTTGGCTTTTTGGGGTTTTTTCCCCTTTGTTTAGGTTTTTTTGTGGGTTTTTTGGCGTTTTTTTATGTTTTTTTGTGGGCTTTTGTTTTGCTTTTTTGGGTTTTTTCTTTTGATTGGTTTGGCTTTGTTGTTGTGTTTAGTTTTAATTTTAATTTTAATTTTAATTTTAATTTTAATTTTTGTTGGTTTTCTTTTCTTTTTTGTTTCATTTTTGTTTTTAATTCTTGCTGATGCTGTTACCTTCTCAAAGCTATAAAGCACTAAAGATGTCATGTTTTAGCTCATTTTCATCACGAAGTGTGGCTGCACAATCTTTTTAGGAATTCACTCAGGAGAGAAGGCAGAGCAGGTGGGGATGCATTCACCAAGAGGTTTTAATTTTCTAAAAAGAGGGAAAAACCCATGAAATTTTCAGTGTGCTCTATTCACAATAATCCCAAAGAGTTCATTAGGGTGTGAAACAGAGGGAAGAAAATCCTGTAATTTCCTCCCCACCCTGCACACTCAGGTTTGATTCCCTGGGAGGAATTTCCTCTGAAATCCTTCCTTTTAAAAAACAAAGGAATTCATTGGGACAGGGGCATGACAGGATCTAAATCTGAGAGTCAGAAGTGCAAAAAGGGAGATAATTGTTTGTTCCATTTTTAAGTTCAGCTTTCAGGTGTTCCCCTCTTTGTGAAGAATTTATCACCTTCCTCTCACAGAATGGGACGTCAGGAGATTTCTTGAAGAGGGATTGGGTAAAACTTGGTTGAAATGATAAAATTATGGAATTACACAACACTCAGCACCTCCCTCATCCCTTGGCTCTCTCCTTCTGTGCTGTTTGCACTCTCTGAAAACGGAGCTTTTCAACTTCCTGGCAAAAAAACCAAAATCAAACCTTTCCTAAAGCTGAGCAAGGCATGGAAAAGGCTCCCTGTTTCTACAAGAAGTGGATGGATTAATGTGATAAAACATCTGAAATTGGGGTTTCCCCCAGGGTCTGGAGCTCAGACTATTTCCTCAGAAATCTCAAGGGAGCAAATTTGAAACTTTTCCCAATTTTAGCCATCAAAACTTGAGGATGAGTGTGAAAACAGGGAAATTAATTTTGCATATCAATTGATACCCCAGTGATATTACACCATGGTGCAACAATACCTGGTTTAGCTTGGAGTCTTGAATATTTCTTAATTGTACCTTAAATTTATTTGATTTTTATTTCTTTTTCCTTTCAGGGGTCTCCTCCCTCTCAGCTGACTGCAGCCTGGACTGCCAGAGGCACTGCCTCATCCACTGCAGGCCTGGCCATTATTACACAGCTGGCAACTGCCTGGAGTGCCCAGCAGGCTTCTAGTAAGTGCCCTGGAAAAAAGAGAATTAAACTCTCAGGGCATCTGAAATTCAGAATATTCTGAGGATTACGATGCAGGGCTGGAGGTGAGGCACAAAAAAACTGTCCATATAAAGTCATTCCTTATATGTGAAAATTCAGCTGAGCAGGAAAACCACTATATTTGGGTTAAATCCATGGTTCTGTGGCTACAAACTTTTTTTTTTTTGAGCAATGGATGAAGGGGGATATTTCTGTCTGATTGGGGATGGAATTCCAAAGAAATTAAAGAATTTAATGGTATAATCTCATTATTTTTGATCCAGTTGCCCTGGAGGAAAAGCAGCTCCAAAGGAATGCCCCCCATAATGTCATGAGCAGGAAAAACTGAGCAGGAAAGCCACTATATTTGGGTTCAAATCCATGGTTCTGTGGCCACAAACTTTTTTTTTAACAGTAGATGAAGGGGGATGTTCCTGTGTGATTGGGGATGGAAATCCAAAGAAATTAAAGAATTTAATGGTATAATCTCATTATTTTTGATCCAGTTGCCCTGGAGGAAAAGCAGCTCCAAGAAAATGCCCTCTGGGAACTGCCAATGAACTGACCCCCATAATGTCATTTTTTTTATATATGACTAATCAGCTGAGAAGGAAAACCAGTATATTTGGGTTCAAATCCATGGTTCTGTGGCCACAAACATTTTTTCTTGAGAAGCAGGTGAAGGGGATGTTCCTGTATTTACACAACACCCACACTGGCTGATTTGGGATGGAATTCTGAAGAAATTAAATAATTTAATTTTATTATTTCATTATTTTTGATCCAGCTGTCCTGGAGGAAAAGCAGCTCCAAGGAAATGCCCACTGGGAACTGCCAATAAACTGACCCCCACAATATCATTTTTTTTATATGTGACTAATCAGCTGAAGAAATTAAAGAATTTAATTCTGAATTAAATTCTGAAGAAATTAAAGAATTTAACTTTATATCTTCATTATTTTTGATCCAGCTGCCCTGGAGGAAAAGCAGCTCCAAGGAAATGCCCCCTGGGAACTGCCAATGAACTGACAGCTCAGGGAAACCTCTCAGCCTGCCAGGTGAGCTGAAGAGAGCAAGCAGGTAAAGTTCTTTTTGCCTCTACTCCTGTGGATTTTGAACCACCTGATCTCAGGTTTCTCCTCAGTTTTTTTTTTTTTTTTCAGTCTGCTTTGAAGTTTTTCAGGAAATCCCTGCACTTTTGGGCTCAGAAAATGCAGGGAGCCAGCAAAGAGCTCTGCCTCTGTGCAGAAGGGAAAAGCAAATGTGGGGAACTCAGGAGAGCAGAGATGTCCCACTGCCTGACACGAAAGGAACACTCAGATTTTTCAGCAGTAGGTCAGGACCAGCCAGGTAGCACCAGAAAGGGGGGCCTGCCTTTCTTTATTTTCTCATTTTTATATATTTTTTAAGAAAATTGCAGATTGGGTAATGAGGTTATCACCTCTATAATTCCACAGGATAGTGACACAGTCTATCTTTCTCCATCTTAGGAGAAAGGAATGAAAACAATTTAGAAGTTTAAAATCATTTAGGCTGGTTACAAAAACAAGGACTGTGTTTATAGAAAATGCATGAGAACTTCTACTACAGAAGTAAAAACACAGAACACTGCAAAAACCAGGGTGACACAGCGAGACTGAAAACAATCCAAGATCCTTCCTGCCAATGGAGCTGGGGCTCTGTGCAGCTGCAGGTTTGCATTATTTGTGTGAAATCTCAGTGTTTCTGTGGCTGTGCTGCTGTCCCTGCAGGTCTGTCCCCACGGCCACCTGAGCCTGGCCAGCAGGGCCGGCTGCCGGCCGTGCCCCGAGGGTCACTCCTGTGACCCCCAGGGGACACTGAGGGGCTGTGGGCCCGGCCAGCACTCACCAGAGGGACAGCTGGACTGCAGGGAGTGCCCAGAGGGACACGTCTGCCCCGACGGACGGAGCACTCAGGTACAGAGGGAGAAATTCCTGCTGCAAGGGCAATTTTCATTCCCCTGCACACACAAGGGGGTCTTGTCAGGAAGGAGAATTCCCTGGTTTAACAGTGGGATGTGGGTCTTGATTCATCAAAGTAAAACATTCAGAGCACTTCAGTGGTGTAGATCTAAGACTCATAGAATATTCCAAGGTTGAACAGACCCATCAGGATCATCAAATCCAGCTCCTGGCCTTGCACAGACACCCCAAAAATCCCACCCTGGGCATCCCTGGGAGCTCTGTCCAAAGGCTCTTGGAGTGAGGGCTGCAGTATCTTGGTTGAAATTATGAAACTCCTTGTGAGGAACTTCCTCTGAAATCCTCATGCTGAAACTCACTTTTAGAAACCAAAGTAATTCTGGAGTGCCCAGAGGGACACGTCTGCCCATGTGGATGGAACTCACAGGTACAGAGGGNTGGATGGAACTCGCAGGTACAGAGGGAGAAACTCCTGCTCCAAGGGCAATTTTCATTCCTCTGCACACACAGGGGGGTCTTGTCAGGAAAGAGAATTCCCTGGTTTAAGAGTGGGATGTGGGTCTTGATTCACCAAGAAAAGAATTCAGAGCAGTTTAGAGGTGTAGATTTGATTCCTCAGGACATGCAGGGCCTGAGCAGGAAGGTGTTGTCAGGAAAGAGAATTCCCTGGTTTAACCGTAGGATGTGGACTTGATTCATCAAGAAAAGCATCCAGAGCACTTCAGTGGTGTAGATCTGAGACTCATAGAATATTCCAAGGTTGAACAGACCCATCAGGATCATCAAATTCAGCCCCAGACCCTGCACAGACACCCCAAAAACCCCCCCCGGGCATCCCTGGGAGAGGTGTCCAAAGGCTCTTGGAGTGAGGGCTGCAGTATTTTGGTTGAAATTATGAAACTCCTTGTGAGGAACTTCCTCTGAAATCCTCATGCTGAAACTCACTTTTAGAAACCAAAGTAATTCTGGAGTGCCCAGAGGGACACGTCTGCCCATGTGGATGGAACTCACAGGTACAGAGGGAGAAACTCCTGCTCCAAGGGCAATTTTCATTCCTCTGCACACACAGGGGGGTCTTGTCAGGAAAGAGAATTCCCTGGTTTAAGAGTGGGATGTGGGTCTTGATTCACCAAGAAAAGAATTCAGAGCAGTTTAGAGGTGTAGATTTGATTCCTCAGGACATGCAGGGCCTGAGCAGGAAGGTGTTGTCAGGAAAGAGAATTCCCTGGTTTAACCGTAGGATGTGGACTTGATTCATCAAGAAAAGCATCCAGAGCACTTCAGTGGTGTAGATCTGAGACTCATAGAATATTCCAAGGTTGAACAGACCCATCAGGATCATCAAATTCAGCCCCAGACCCTGCACAGACACCCCAAAAACCCCCCCCGGGCATCCCTGGGAGAGGTGTCCAAAGGCTCTTGGAGTGAGGGCTGCAGTATTTTGGTTGAAATTATGAAACTCCTTGTGAGGAACTTCCTCTGAAATCCTCATGCTGAAACTCACTTTTAGAAACCAAAGTAATTCTGGAGTGCCCAGAGGGACACGTCTGCCCATGTGGATGGAACTCACAGGTACAGAGGGAGAAACTCCTGCTCCAAGGGCAATTTTCATTCCTCTGCACACACAGGGGGGTCTTGTCAGGAAAGAGAATTCCCTGGTTTAAGAGTGGGATGTGGGTCTTGATTCACCAAGAAAAGAATTCAGAGCAGTTTAGAGGTGTAGATTTGATTCCTCAGGACATGCAGGGCCTGAGCAGGAAGGTGTTGTCAGGAAAGAGAATTCCCTGGTTTAACCGTAGGATGTGGACTTGATTCATCAAGAAAAGCATCCAGAGCACTTCAGTGGTGTAGATCTGAGACTCATAGAATATTCCAAGGTTGAACAGACCCATCAGGATCATCAAATTCAGCCCCAGACCCTGCACAGACACCCCAAAAACCCCCCCCGGGCATCCCTGGGAGAGGTGTCCAAAGGCTCTTGGAGTGAGGGCTGCAGTATTTTGGTTGAAATTATGAAACTCCTTGTGAGGAACTTCCTCTGAAATCCTCATGCTGAAACTCACTTTTAGAAACCAAAGTAATTCTGGAGTGCCCAGAGGGACACGTCTGCCCATGTGGATGGAACTCACAGGTACAGAGGGAGAAACTCCTGCTCCAAGGGCAATTTTCATTCCCCTGCACACACAGGAGGGTCTTGTCAGGAAGGAGAATTCCCTGGTTTAACAGTAGGATGTGGGTCTTGATTCATCAAGAAAAGCATGCAGAGCATTTTAGAGGTGTAGATCCAAGAGTCAGAGAGTAACAGAATATCCTGAGTTGGAACAGACCCATCAGGATCATCAAATTCAGTCCCAGGCCCTGCACAGACACCCCAAAAATCCCACAATGTCCAAACCCTCCTGGAGCTGTGGCAGCCTCAGGGCTGTGCCCATTCCCTGGGCAGTGCCCACCACCCTTTTCCTGACCCAAATATTCCTCTATTTAAAGAAATAAACACTTTTCCTCTAAAGTCTGGCAATGTTAGAGCTCAACTTATCTGCCAGTCTGCCGCCCTGCAAACCCTCAGCTGAGAACTCAGAGTTTGAGGTACCATTCTTGCATCTAGAAATTGTCATCAGAGAATAAATAGAGTTAAAGCAGTGCAGGACAGAGAAGAAAGAATGCAATAATGGGGTTTTTCGGGATTTTCCTGCCTCAGGCCTCCCTGGGACACTGCTTTTGGGCCCAAATTGGACCTTTCTCTGCTGTGAATTTGTGTTTTTCCTCTCAGCTCTGCCCTGCAGGTCAGCAGCCAAACCCTGCTCGCACCCTGTGTGTCACCTGCACTGCTGCTGCTTCCCTGTCAGCTGAGGACACTGGGCCCTGCCAGCCCTGCCCAGCAGGTAAATGCAGCTCCCAGGTGTCCCCTGTGCTCTTTGAAATACAGGATTTAAAGAGACTGCAGTGGTATTTTGCTCTGGTAGCACTTCTTTGACTTAGCAGAACAGAGAGAGGCCCCTCGTGTTACGGAATAAAATTGTAAAAAAATTGTAAAATTTTAAAACTGGAGGTTAAAATTAATTCCTGAGACAAATCAGCTGCAGAGAGCTCACAAAGGGCAGGAAGGAAGGTGAGAGAACAGCAGGAATCACAGCTGGTTTGGGGAGTTTATGGGAGAGGTTCAGCTGATGCAGCCCCTGATGGAAACCAGAGCGTGCAAATGTTGCTGAGCAACGAGGGAAGCGTTTGGGCTCTGCTCTCACGCAGAAAGCAGAGCTCTCACCCTCTGATTCTTAACTGATCATCTGGAAAATTGATTTACGTTCCCTCCACTCCAGGCCTCGACTCACTGGCTGTCACAAATACCATTTACAGGGAGAGCTGTAGGCATTAGGAGCCAGAGAGGGGAACGCTGATTTTCTTACCTAATTTCCCTTCCTGCTTGACACCCTCAAAGAAGCCCAAACAAGCCATGTTTAGGAAATTGCTGTGTGCTGTTGAGGCTGTCACTGAGATGCACAATGAGGCAGCAGGGGAATAGACTGAGAAGGTTTTGTTGCAAAATCATTGCCTTTTGAAATTCTGACTCTTCAGCAAGAGGGCAGGAGAAGCCTTCCAGCCATGGGCCATAATTTCCCCATAAAAAGAGAGTTTTCTGCAGGATTAAAATCCCTTCTACATCCCAGACAATGAGCAGAACCCCGTGAGAGTTTGGTAGTCCAAGATTAGCTTATTTTTTTGTGCTTCTTTTCTCTGAATTATCCCTCCAAGCCCTCCCTATAAATCCTGTGCTATCCTCCAGTGCAGCCCCTGGCAAGGGAAGTTTGGGGCTGCAGGGAGCAGCAAAATCATCAAACACTCCCTTAAATTTAAACCCCATTTCCCAGAGCACCTGAACCCTTGGAAAAGGCCTGATGGAGAGTGGGGTGTGGCTGTCAGTTTGTAAAAGGAGCAGCAGTTTGAGGGCAATTTCAGGCCCTTCCTTGCTTTCCCCTCTCCCGGATTGCCACAGGAGAGGATTCCAGCTCCAGGCGCCTCCTGCAGAGCCACCGAGCCCAGTAACTCAATTCTGACATCTGTAATTAGAACCCCTCCTATTAAATAATGAATTCCTGTGCTCTGGGTACCTCACCTGCTGGCCAGGAGGAGGGTGAGTGGAAGAGCAAAAGAGATCAGGATCTCAGTTATAAAACGTGGGGGAGGGAACAGAAACAGGATTTCTGTTGTTCCCAGTGCCTGGGGTTGGGTACAAACACAGAGCATCCCATGCTGGAATTCACTTAATCAAATCTTAAATCAAAGCCCCCCAGACCAAACCCAGAGCCCTGAGGTGATGAGGAGTTTGGATTCCATCCCCAGCCTGAGATCCCCACGTTCTTTTCCCTGCTTTGACTGATTTTAATGACACATAATCTGTGTATTTAGCACTGCCTGCGTGAGAGGAGTGCACAGCTCTGGATTTCAGCGTGGCAGGGGCTCAGTTAATCCTGCTTTCCTTTCCTTCCTGCTCTTCAAATATCCATCTGCAGTTTAGGAAACCACTTGGTTATCAAATTCTGCAAAGCTTTACTTGGGGAGAGCAGTTAATTTGAGCATTTTGATGATGTATTTTGATGAGCATTTTGTCTCAGTGTGCCACTGGCAGCAGGATTTTAACAGGAAGATCGTGTACTGGACTGGAGAGAGGAATGTGGTGCTTGGGAAAATATTAGAAACACCTCAGCTGATTTTTAATCTTCATGATCTTGGAAAGAGCAGAAGAATTGGAGTAGAAAGAGAGAACAATTAACTCTAACCATGTTAATAAAACTAATTCAGCCAGAAATTTCACTGGATGTTTTGAATTTAAAAACATCATTGCGTGTTAAGCATTTGAATTTCCTCTGCCAGCTGTTTTACAAAAAGAAAAACATTTTTAGGCAGGTGGAGCCTGAGCTGCCCAGAATGCTGGAATTTTCTTTTGAATTCTCTGCAGGTCACTTCTGTCCTGATGGCCTCGAGGTCCCTCCATGCCCAGCTGGGAGCTTCCAGCCCAAGGAGGGAGTTCCCAGAGCCAGCAGCAGCTCCTCGTGCTTGCCAGGTCTGTGTCATAAAGCATTTTCATTTTGGGCCTGCTGAGGTCACCCAGCAGAAAAAAACCTCATAAATTTTGTTTTTAAACTTACTCAACAGCAATTTTGCATGGGAGGCACTTTTTAAACACCATTAATGACCTTTCCAGCACAATCTCCTCACTCAGACTCCTTTCCAAGCTCTCTCCTGAGTGGGAATGGAGGAGTAGCACAATTAGAGCTGAGAATCCCCTTTTTCCTTGGGAAAGGGTTTTTTAAATTTGTATTTGAATTATAACAGTCCTCAGTCCTTTCTTGCAGCCAGGGGAAATGAGGTTAGAGATCAGGGAAAACTTTTCTATTTGCATTTGAATCACAACAGTCCTCATCCCATTCCTGCAGCCAGGCGAAATGAGGTTTAGAGATCAGGGAAATTTTTCTATTGTAACAGCAAAAAACCCACTGGAATTTCTGCCTTCAGAAGCTGCAGAGGCCCTGCCCTTAAATGTGAAAATGCCAGGCAGATGAAGGAGTTGGGTGATGTTTGTGATGTTCTGAGTGCTGCAAGGCAGCAGCACAAGGCTTCCCCAGATTTCCAGCTGTGATGCTTCCTTCTCAATGTTTTTGTTTTGCTTTGGTTTTCTGAGCCAGTAGAACTTTGTTGTGTACACACAGCACTGAGTCACCCTAATGACTGGGAAACGTGGGGAAAGCAGTGAGATTTTAGTTCAGTTACAGTGAAAATGAGTTTAAAAGGCAGAATAATAGAGGTTTGTTAGTGTTTTCTGGTGTTAAATCTTTGCTTAGGCGTGGAAAGGGAGCCCTGGTTTTACAATCACACGTGGCTGAGGCTTGCTGTGCCCAGGTTGGAGCATTTCAGAGCATCTCACAATGGTATAAAAATCCCTCTCTCTTGCCTTAAAAACTCTGTACAAACAGGAAAATAGAAGGAGATTCAGGGAATGAGCTCAATCCACCAAAGCAGACCTTAGTCCAAGCCCAGGATGTTTTAGCCAGGGTCACAAATCCCAGCCAGCAGCACAAACCTGGAGTTCAGGTGCTCAATTTCCCTTTGCCTCTCTTGGGTTCTTTCCCCTCACGTGCTCAGAAAATAATTATCTCCTCCAAATCAAGCCAGATCTTTGTCTATCTGATAATTTCTTTTCCAGCAAATGACTCAGCTGCTAAAGTGTCTTGACTGCTGAATGATTTTTCTTTACTCCAAAGGCAAGTCCAGGAAATTGCAGCCTCCCACCCACTCCTGGAATTCAAACCAGGAGTGCATTTCCGTGGTGCAGCAAGGAGCAAACCTCCCTGTTGCACTGCTGGACATGAAAGAAACACACAGACTTTTCAGCAGCAGGTTAGGAACTACCAGGCAGGACTAGAAAAAAGGGCCTGCCTTTCTTTATTCTCTCATATTTATATTTTTTTAAAGATAATTATGGATTGGTCAATGAGGTTACCACCTCTA
>VZTZ01018009.1:26279-37813 GCA_013400955.1 Drymodes brunneopygia
GGGTGTGCTCAGTGCTTGGGAATTTTGTAGTCTGCAGAAATTCAGATTTCATCCTGCTGAGGTTTCCCAGCCCTGTGCTCCTCTGGGCTGTGTGGTGTAAATATAAGGATGAAATAATGAGATTTCTCTGAGGGGTGACAATGAGCACGTGGGTGATGGCAGAGGGGGAGACAACCCCAAAACTCACTTTGCACCCTGAGGAATCCCAGCCTGGCCCTGCACCTTCAATGTGTGGAGGGGGAAGCCTGGATTTTAATGAATCCTGGTATTTTGGGGGGCTGCAAGGCTCTACTGCAGCCTGCAGAGACACCCACACCCCAGGGCAGGACGGAGTCTTGACAAGCTCAGTTTGGAGCAGAGCTCCAAGCTGGTCCAAGCTGGATTTCTTAAGTTTCAGCATTTCCCTTTCCCCTGGAATTGCTGTGTTTGCTTCAGAAAGGCCTGGCTCAGGAGGGGAGCAGCCACTCCTGGGCTGAATTTGTGTTTCCTTTATTTGGGAAGGTTTTGTAATGAAATGCACTTCCCAAACACGGCAGCAGCAGCCAGGGACCGTTGTTTTATTACCTATTGATCTTTCTGCTGCTCCTTTAGCTTGCAACACGAGCATCTTCTGTTTAACACGCGGGATTTTAGGGATGATCACAGCTCGGGCTGGTTGTCATTCCAGCAGCTTTGCACTGAGTTTATCTCCAGCCTGCCAAACCCCTTCATCTCCCTGTATTTAAACATGGAAACAGCACAGTTTTCCTGGAAACTCTGTCCCAGCAGAGCCCCAGGCAGGGTGATTATTGTCTGTACCTGTGTTCGGGTTTTTTGAAGGGCAATATTGAAACCTGTGCTGCTCATGCTGATGCCTTTGTTGTGTTCTCTACTCCTGTGATTTTATTAATTAAGAATGGAGGCAAATAAATAATGTCAGTGGCGGGGGGCACTTTGAAATGAAAGTGCAATTTTGTTGGAGTCAGCAGCGACCTCGGGCTGATGGGTTTGTTTGTGATTTAACTCACCTCAGTTCATATCAGAACAGCTCACAGCACAGGGTTTTAGTGCTTCCAGGACTAAATTCAGCTAATCCAACACCACCCCCTCCTGGCTTTGCAGGAACTTTATTCCTGGTCTGGATGAACCTCCCATCAAATTTCCCTGCTGCAGGTGGAAGCAGAGGTGAAATATTTTGTAGGACGCTCTGCCCTCAACAGGTCACAATCCCTTTCTGACCTGAAATACCTCTCTCTTCAGGAGCTGGCTATTGTTTGAGGTGCCCTGCTGGGCATTTCTGCCCTGCTGGAGCCAGGTTCCCAGTGCCCTGCCAGCCAGGCACACACAACCCTCTGCCAGGACAGGATGAGGCTGCAGACTGCAGAGCCTGCCCAGCAGGCAGGGCTTGCACCCAGGCTGGCCTGGCCCAGCCCGACACAGAGTGCTCAGCAGGGTAAGCCTGGATTATCTTCTGCCCACTCTGTGTCTGTGCAGGCATTTCACCTCCACAGCTTTTGCTTTGCGCAGTTTTTTCTGCTTTTTCCTGCTCACCTTTCCCTCAGCTCAACAGCTCGGAGGTGTTGCTGTCTCCTTGCACCAGGAATATTTTGGCAGCTTTCAGAGCTGTTCTCCCTTGGGTGCTGGCCTCTAAAACCCCCTTCAGGCCCTGCTGGTGGGGCTGCTCACAAAGGGAATGGGTTTGTGCTCCTGTTTTCCTCCCTGAACCCTCCTGAGGCACTGGAGAGGCACAGACTTCCCAAATCCCCTAATCCAGACCCCTTCTAATGTAGAACCCCTCTTTGTCCTTTCCTTGTGTCACTCAGTGGAATTCCTCTGGAATTTATGGTTCTTCCCATTGTTTCTTTCATCTCTCAGTATCCAATTTTATTTATCAGTTTGTTTGTAAAGACAAATCCCTCCTTCCTTTCCCACAGCCAGCCCATACACAGAATTTCATTTTAATTCTGCATTATTGCCACTCAGTTGTGCTGCTGTCAGCCATGCCACCTTTTTTCCCAGCTGCTTCATCCTAAAATAAGTTTTGTAGAGCACAGAATTTCCTCCCTGTGGCATGCACAGCCCCATCCCAGGTGTTTGCTGTGTCCCCAGGTACGTGTGCCCCGCGGGCTCTGCCAGCCCCCACGCCCCCAGCAATGCCTGCCCTCCAGGAACTGTTGGCAACCAGCTCGACCTCTTTGACAAGTCCCAGTGCCAGCCCTGCCCTGCAGGCTTTGTCTGTGCCAGAGGTACGTGGCTTTAGCACAAAAACCAGCTGAATTCTTGGGTCACCACTGTCCCAGAGCCCAGCAGAGGTGAGGTATCACAGCCATGGAAAATGGGGAAAAGGTTCCCCTTTGGACCCCTGTGCACTGCTGGACCCGAAAGAAACATGCAGACTTTTCAGCAGTAGCTCAGGACCACCAGGCAGGACCAGAAAAAGGGCCTGCCTTTCTTTATTTTCTCATTTTATATCTTCCTTAAGACAATCGTGGATTGGTCAATGAGGTTACCACCTCTACAATTTCACAGGATAATGACACAGTCTATCATCTTTCTCTGCTTTAGGAGAAAGGAATGAAAACAATTTAGAAGTTCAAAACAATCCTGGTCGTTTACAAAAACAAAGACTGTGTTTATAGAAAATACATGAGAACTTCTACTACAGAAGTAAAAACAGAGCACTGCAAAAACCAGGGTGACAGACCCCTCTGTGCCTGCTGGGTGAGATAATTTTGCTCTGAATTTTCTCTCTGTGCCATCCCTGGTTGCTGTTTTAACTCCCTGACCTCGAGGCAGGCAGTTTTTACAGCTTTCCAAAGTTTTAGCTTATTTGTGGCCTCTTCACCTTCATCTCAGGGGCACCACGTAGGGCACTGGAGCTGGGGAATAATTGCTTTAGTAACCAGCTCTGTGGTAGAGCAGAGGAAGGAATTATTGTTATCCCATTTAAAACAGAGGAAAAGCACCAAATGAGGGGGAGATTTAACTCAGGGCTGCTCACAAAGAGCTGCTGACCCTGGGAGCTGGGTGGTGTGAAGCCAACACGCCGCCCTTTGCTGCTCTGTTGTGGTTTGAAAACAAATCAGTGAGATGCTCAAAGTCAGAACTACAATTTAATAGGAAAATTAAAATACATGCAATTGGTATAAAAACGCGGACATAGTCAGGATACAACCTGACACCCTGTTGGTCAGGGTGTTGGTAGCAGTCCAGGGATA
Source organism: Drymodes brunneopygia (assembly GCA_013400955.1). Classification (NCBI taxonomy): domain Eukaryota; kingdom Metazoa; phylum Chordata; class Aves; order Passeriformes; family Petroicidae; genus Drymodes; species Drymodes brunneopygia. The sequence continues at coordinate 29,477 of VZTZ01018009.1, forward strand.
GATGTGGCTCTGTTGAAGCAGGGATCCTGTGGAAAGGTGCAGTTCTCCTCTGAAGGTCCAGTGGTGGAGTAGAAGGGTCTGATCTTCCTCTGGGAATCCCATGGAAAAGCTGCCCTGTGCTGTTTCAGGGTCTGGATTATATTCAGATGGGGATGTTTGGTTCCCCCCCTGGGCAGGGCATCTCACAATGGGAATGGTGCAATCCATCAGTGGGATTTAATGGGAATGGTGCCATCCATCAGTGGGATTTAATGGGAGTGGTGCAATCCATCAGTGGAGCTCAATGGGAATGGTGCAATCCATCAGTGGAGCTCCATGGCCCATGGACAGAGAGGACTCGTGAAATCCTCCCTGCTCATGGCCCATCAACAGAAAGGATTCCCAGGCACCTCACCTGTCCCTGCTCCACCCCTGGCCCATTGGAAGTCCTGCCCTAGGGCCATCAAGGATGGCCAGGACCACTGCCCTACCTGGCCCCAAACAGCCCATGGGGATGGTGATAGAATACACACCATTGTAACCAAAGACATGCTCTTAAATTCCTCTTGATGTTTCCACAGGAACTGGGGGGAAGCAGAAACCTCCCAGCCCGTGCCCAGTTGGTCACTACTGCCCGCCTGGCACCAGGCACAGGGCCCAGCTCAGGTGTGCCCCGGGCACCTGGAGCAACAGGAGCAGCCTGGCCTCTGCCCAGGAGTGCTCCCCGTGCCCCCAGGGCTGGTTCTGCCTGGGAGGAGCTCCTGTCCCCTCTGGGAGATGCAGCTCAGGGCACTACTGCCCTGCAGGTAGGCAGCTTCTCATGGCAATCAAGGAGATTTCATTAATTTTCACCTCTATGAACTCTGATAAAGGCTTTTTCAGCATATTTTTGGCACCATGGATAGACTGTCCCTTCTGTGTAGTCACTATTTTATATTCTTTGAACTGAGCATGTTTGTGCCATTATTTTTTTTTCACCCTCCACTTAATTTGCAAAGAATTAAAATGCCCAGTCAAGCACCTGGCACGAGCAACCATTCTGAATTTGAATCTCCCTGCAAAGATTCTGCAATAGCTGCTAAATGCTGATTTTTTTGTCATTATCAGAGCTGCGAGCTGGGATTTTTTAATATGCATTTACAAGTAAACCTTGTAAACAATTACCAGCCACAAAAAAAACCCTTGTCTGAAGCTGTATTAATATTTGGGGTGATTCTCTGCTCTGTTTTCCTCGGAAAGGCAGCTGGAGGAGCACGCAGTTCCCCTGCCCTGCAGGAACCTACAGCACCAGGCTGGGCAGGAGCAGGGTGCAGGATTGCTCTGCCTGCCCTGCCGGAGCCTTCTGCCCCCCTGGCACCTCCAAACCAGTGCTGTGCCCACAGTAAGTGCAGGGTGACACCGTGGGGCTCTGCAGGTACAAGGGGAAATGGCTCTTGGTGGCATTGCAGGGGCTCTCCTGGTTTTATTTTAAGGATTTAATTTATAGGTGTTGTACTGTTGGACACAAAAGAAATATGTAGGCTTTTTAGTAGCAGGTCAGGACCCATTAAGCAGGACCAAAAAAGACCTGCCTTTTTTTATTCTCTCGTATTTATATCTTTCTTAAGACAATCGTGGATTGGTCAATGAGGTGACCACCTCTACAATTTCACAGGATAATGACATAGTCTATCATCTTTCTCTGCTTTAGGAGAAAGGAATGAAAATAATCTAGAAGTTCAAAACAATCTAGGTTGGTTCCAAAAACAAGGACTGTGTTTATAGAAAGTGTATGAGAACTTCTACTACAGAAGTAAAACCAGGGCGACATCTAGGTTGGATACTGGGAAGGAGTTTTTTACAGAAAGAGTGGTAAAATACTGGAATTGTCTGCCCAGGGAGGTGGTGGAGTCACCATCCCTGGATGTGTTTTAAAAAAGATTGGATGTGGCACTCAGTGCCAGGGTTTAGTGCAGGTGTCAGGGCATGGGTTGGACTCAATGATCTTGAAGGTCTCTTCCAACCCAGTGATTCTGGGATTATTATTTTTCTGCACTTGGAGTGTTAGAGGTGCCTTTCACCTGGCGGGTGGTCTGGGCAGGTTTTGTCTGAACTGGGTGGATTTTGCTGCAGAAGCAGCACATTTCCTCTGATCAAAGCAGCAGGAATTCGGGCTAGAGGAGCACTGTATTTCCTTTTTTTCTCTGGGAGTTGTGCTGTGTTTTCTCCTCAGAGGATTCTTTCGCTCGGCCCCTGGAGCAGAGGCTGCTGCAGACTGCACCCCCTGTCCTGGGGGACACCACTGCCCCGAGCTGGGCACGGCCACCCCTCGGGCTTGTGGGGCTGGAAACTTCTCAGTACGTAACAACCCCTTCATCCTGCCCTGCTGCACAGCTGGCAACAGGAGAAACACACAGGCTCCAGAGCAGCAGCTGAATCTCCAGGCAGGACCAATCAAAAGGGCTGCGCTTCTTTATTCTCATGTTACCAAAAACAATCAAGGATTGGTGAGAGGAGTTAACACCTCTGAAAGTTTACAGAACAAAGACATGGTCAATCATCTTTCTCCACCCCAGGGGAAAGGAATGAAAAACAATTCCACAAGTTTACATATTTATATCTTTTTTAAGACAATCGTGGATTGGTCAATGAGGTTACCACCTCTATAATTTTACAGGGTAAAGACATAGTCTATAATTTTTCTCCGCCTTAGGGGAAAGGAATGAAAAACAATCTAAAAGTTCAAAACAATCCCGGCCAGTTAGGAAAACAAGGACTGTGTTTACAGAAAAAACATGGGAAACTACTGCTACAAAGTTACAACCATGGAACCCTGCAAAAGCAGGGTGACACTGCCCTCCCTGCAGCACCAGCCTGGAATCTGGCAGGAGGGGAGCTCCCAGGGGAGGCTGAGGCTGGGATGAGCACTGGGATGAGCTCACCTCCCTCCTGGGAATTTGGGGTGGTTGTGGGCAGAGCTTCAAACAGCCCTGGCCACCTCTGCTGGCCCTACAAGGGGTGAAACTGCTATTCCAAAGATCTGGGATGTTCCTGCAGCAGGTTTGGAGCTGCTCCAGATGATGCCAAAGCATCTCCCAGGGGTGCAGTGCTGCTCCTGCTGCTGTTCCCACCCCAGTTCCCCTCTCCTGGCTCTGCTGGGTGCAAACCTCAGGTTTTCCTGGCACATTTGGCCCTGGCAGGGAGCAGCCAGCTCTGTTTGCTTCCTGCTCCAAGGGAAGTGTTGGATGGCACTGGGATTAAACTCTCAGGTGGTTTGGGGAGTCACAAGAGGGGACAGTGATGGCACAGCCATTCCCACAAACATGTGATCAGGTTTGATGTGTATTTATCTGCCCCAAATCTGTAATTAATAGTGGTATTAATAATTGCCACTGTTGGTGACAAACTCCTGTCAAAGGACCCCAGTACCTCTATCCAGACCAGTTTTCATCCCTGCACAAAATTGGGAGCTACCACTGGAACCCTCCACTGAGACTGGAGAGGAGATAAATCACAAATGGAGATTTATACGTGGCAAATAAACCCAGATTATTCCTCGTTTGCACTCAGAGTTGGGTGTAACAAGGAAAGATGAGGGAATATTTCTGCATTTCCCCTGCTCCTGCTGGCAGAGGGTGTTGGATTCCCTGTTCTGAGTTTGTGTGGATAATCCACAGGTGTCACAGGGCTGACCTGTGGAGCACAGGCTTTCTTTTTGCAGGGTCAAGACTCTGAATTTCACCCTGGTTGCTGCCAGAACCTGGGGACAGTTTGGAATTGGGAGGGTTTTTGTTTCCTGGGGCATTCCTGAGCACGACAGGGGATGTTTTATAAAACTGGCTGCACCCCCACCCTTGGCTTTGGGGCTCCCCAGGGGTGCAGAGGGGTGGCTCCGTGCCCCAGCAGTGACACCAGGACCCTCTCCCATTGCAGGAGCCGGGCTCAGCCTCCTGCTCCCCCTGCAGAGTTGGGCACTTCTGTGCCCAGGAGAGCACCAGCCTGGAGGTGATGCTGCTGGCCATGGTGTGCCCAGCAGGGCTCCTGTGCCCAGAGGGACAGGCAGAAGTGCCAGATGCCACCAACAACGCCTGCCCGCAGGGACACTTCTGTCCCCAGGGACAAGCTGTGAGTGACTCTGCCCTGGGGACTCCCCATTCTCTCTGGCTGGGGTCACTGCTATGGAAAAACCTTCCTTAAAAACGTTTTTTTACTGATTTCTGTACTCTTTGTGTGATTACAGATCTTAGCAGATAAAATTAACACCTAAAACTGTTATATATATANAAATGTATATATTTATGTATACTATATAATATACAATATATTATATGATCTGTCATCTATTATATAACATATATTATAGATAATATATTAAATATTGACTACTAAATACTAAACATTAAATATAATAATGTATAACAATATAATAACAATATCAGGATAACACTTCCTGAGATGCTGTACACAATTACTCTCAGTTATTTTCACAGCTTTAGCTGCTCAGCCTTGGCCTTGTGGGCTGCAGGACTCATTTCAGGGTGTCAAAAACTCCTTTTCCCACTCTATTTGCAGGCTCAGCCCTGCCCCAATGGCACCTTCAGTGAGCAGAGGGGGCTGAGCAGCGCTGCTGGCTGCTCCCCCTGCCCTGCAGGGAAGTTCTGCTACACAGATGGCCTGGAGCCTCCAGGAATTCCTCACCCTGTGAGTACAGCCCAGCTTCTCCCAAATTTTTATCCCAAAATTCTTCCCCCAGCTGCAGCTTTGCCAACTTTGTGCTTTGTGCATTTTTTTCTGAATTTATTTTGCCTCCTGCCTGTCAGTGCAGTCAAGGAAAGAGAGTTCAAAGGTGAGGAATTGCTCTAACGAGTTCTGGGATTTTTCACTGCAGCTGTTTTGTCGCAGGGAAGAATGAACTCATCAAATATTAATAGCTGTTAAAAAAAAAAAAAAAAGAAATGCAGCCTCTATTAAGAGTGAGAAAATGCAGGTGGATTCTCTTCCACATGGATGAATCCATGGTTTTATTGAAGAGTGAGGTGATAACTCTGTCCCAGTTGCAGTTCTTCTCCAAGTGTGGAAGAAGGGCATCTTCCTCACAACTCTACAGGTTAAAATTTGTGGGGCTTGTCTCAACGCCAAGATTTTACCCTAAAGCCTACAATAATTATTCCACATGGTCAGAATTCCCTGGTAAAGCTGTAAATTCCCTTTCTTCCCTTCTTTTTTGCCCCATTTCCTTGAAGAAACAGCAGATTATTCAAACTGCAGGTGAAGCTGAACAGATTCCTCTCCTCAGGACAGAAAGCAGCCAAGCCTGAGTGGGTTTTATTTCCAGACAGGGGATTGCCCAGCTGGCTTCCTGTGCCCTGCAGGGACTGGATTCCCCTTCTCCTTCCCCTGCATGCCTGGCACCTTCTGGGATAACTCCAGCACGGAGGGAGGAGGTGTTTGCAAGCCAAGCCCAGCCGGGCACTTCTGTGACTCCCCTGCCCTGACAGAGCCCAAGCCCTGCCCAGCAGTGAGTGATTTCCCTTGGTTTCATGGAACAAGCTGCTCTGGGGGATTTCTTTAATAGAAAAGCCTTTAATGTATTAATCTGGCTTTGTTCTGCAGGGTTTTTACTGCACTGAAGGCAGCTCCAAGCCTGAGCCCTGCCCGGAGGGGACATTTGGGGACAGGCAGGGGCTGTCGGGACCCTCGGGGTGCAGCCCCTGTGCTGGGGGTTCCTTCTGTGCTGCCCCAGGTCAGACTGGCCCAAGTGGGCCCTGTGGGGCTGGATTTTACTGCCAGGGCAGGGCTCTGACTCCAGTAAGTCCCACTGCTGAGTTTTGCTCCTCCCTTTCTAACTGTGCTCTGCTGTGTTGTTTTATTTTCCCCGCTGTGGTGCCTTTTTTGAGCCCAGTGATTTGGACAGTCACAGTTTCGTGCTGCTCACCCCCGAGTTTATGGCACGAGGACCCTCAAAGGGAGGGTGGCCCTGTCATATTTTTCCCCTCTCAACACTGACACCCTCTAAACTAAAAGGTCACCAGGTAAAAAGTGCAGTGGCTGTGAATCAGTGTAAAATTTCATCCCTATTTATTCTCTTTGAATTTCCTTAAGTCAGCATTGTCTGTTCTCTACACAAAAGCATGCCCTGATAAATTTTTTCTTTATTCTTCACATCAGTTTAATGCCTTAAATACTTTAACCTCATTTCCTTCCCCTTTTTGAATGATCCTTTTCCCATTTTCAGTGGCCCACGGATGGTGTGACAGGAGCTGTGTGTCCTGCTGGCTCCTACTGCCCAGCTGGCTCTGCCTTCCCCATCCCCTGCCCTGCAGGGACCTTCAGCAACTTCAGTGGCCTGAGGAGCCTCCAGGAGTGCTTGGATTGCTCACCTGGGTGAGTGTCCTCCAGCTCTGTGAGCAAACAGGACCCAGATCCCTAAAATTCCAGGGATTTTATTGTGTTTGGGTTGTGCTATCCACTGAAAAAAAAAAAAAGGCATTATTGCTATCCAAGTTTTTTATTTTCCCAATTTAGCTTGTATTGTGATGGGACAAACAACCAAGCCCCCTCAGGACCTTGTGAACCTGGATACTTCTGCACAGGAGGGGCCAAAAGTGCTCTCCAGCACGAGGTGATGGAGGGACATTACTCCTTAGCAGGAGCTTTCAAACCAGAGCCGTGTCCCCTGGGCACCTTCCAGCCTGTGAGTACCTGGGCTCCAACCTGGGGGCTCAGCAGAGCCCTGGGAAACTGTAAAAATGTGTGGGTAGAAATTCCTGAGGTGTTTGTAAGTGGTCAGCCTGAAAAAAATGGGGGGTTGGGTTTTTTTTGTCAATTTGGGTGATCACCACCTGCTCTGCTTCTACCCTGCAAGAGAAGAACAACCAAAAGCCTTTGGGTGAAGACACCAGACCCATCAGTGTGGGTGAAACACCAGATCCATCAGTGTGGGTGAAACACCAGACCCATCAGTGTGGGTGTAAACACCAGATCCATCAGTGTGGGTGAAACACCAGACCCATCAGTGTGGGTATAAACACCAGATCCATCAGTGTGGGTGAAACAACAGATCCATCAGTGTGGGTGTAAACACCAGATCCATCAGTCTGGGTGAAACACCAGATCCTTCAGTTTAGGTGAAACACCAGACCCATCAGTGTGGGTGTAAACACCAGATCCATCAGCCCAGGGCCGTTGCCTACAGCTCTCCTGGCAGTTTTTATTAAGTTTTATTGCTCAAATTTGGAAGGGCTGTGCAGTCTGTGGCCTGGCAGGGGTGAATTACCTTGTGCATGTCCCTCACTTCTGTATCTGATCAGGGCTGCAAGGTGCTGCTCACAAACTCCAGATTTGTTACTTTTGGGCTGCAGGTCATTGCCTTCAGGGTTTATTTTGCAGCAGGGAGCTGGTGGAACATGCAAAGTTTATTGATTCTCGTGGTGAGCAGCAACACCCCAGCCCTGGCAGGCTCTGTGCTCTCTTTCAGGCCCGTGCTCAGTCTCTTTGCAGGGACTGCCCCGAGGGGACGTTCTGCAGTGAGCCAGGCCTGGCTGTCCCCCAGGACTGTCCCAAAGGCCATTTCTGCCCGGCTGGCAGCTCCCTGCCTCTCACCTGCCCTGCGGTAAGGGTCAGATTGATTTTCCAAGCAGTGATTTTTCAGGTTTGCCACCCCTCAGCGGGGACACCCAGGGGCTCTCTCTGTGCAGGGCAGTTACTCGGATGTGGAGAGGGCAGGTTCGTGCCAGCCCTGCCCTGCAGGGATGTTCTGCAGCAGGGCTGGGCTGCCCGAGCCAGAGGGGCACTGCCAGCCAGGGCACTACTGCAGCCAAGGCTCCAGCACCTCCTCACCCGTGAGTGCTGAATTCCTGCATTGCTCACATCCTTCTGGCTCTACCAAAGCTTTCACCAACCATAATAAATTTAGTTTTGATTCCCTGCCTTCAGGTGGGGCTTCCATTTGGAGATCTTTGCCCACGAGGACATTATTGCCCAGCTGGCACCGGGCACCCCAAGGCGATGCCGTGTCCTGCTGGCACCTGGAATGGCCAGAGAGGAGCCCAGGATGTCACTTGGTGCCTGCCCTGTGCCCCGGGCTTCTTCTGCAACATGTCTGGCCAAGAGGCTCCCGTGGGACTTTGTGCACGAGGTGAGGCAAAGGCACAGTTTGTGCAGCTCCTTAGGGATGGGGTTGGATTTGGGGGAAGAGCTGAAATGTTTTCTGTTTGAAGGCTATTACTGCACGGGGAGGACACAGAGTGCACAGCCAGAGGATGGCGTCACTGGAGATCGCTGTCCCCGAGGACATTTCTGCCCTGCAGGCTCTGCAGCACCTTCCCCCTGCCCCAGTGGGGAGTACAGCAATGAAACAGGTCAGGAGTGCAGCAATGC
>VZTZ01018027.1:0-12016 GCA_013400955.1 Drymodes brunneopygia
TAATATATTTAATATATTACATATTTATAAAAAATGAATAAAGGCTCAGTGCATTCCAGCGCAGAGTTCAGCCTGGGCAGGTCTCTCCAAGCTCAAGGCCTGAGAAGGTCCAAGGGACAACAGGAACATGGCAGCCCCTGGCTCCTTCCAGCACAGCCAGATGCTCCTCAAGGAGGAATTACTGTCAGGCCAGGACTTGAGAAAACTTAAACGTTTGAAAAGTCTTCAAGTAACATCCAGCTGAAGTCAGCTGGCCTTTAGCCTGGCCCTCCCTCCCCCCCCTCAGCACACCATAGCACTCTCAAAGAGAAACCAAGGGGAAAATACATATGAAAAAACCAAAAAGTCACACCTTGTGATGAAAGGGCAAACAGAGCACCCTGGCTGAGGGGTGAGGAGCAGGGCTGTGGCCATCCCCGGCCAGAGGGTGCCATCTCAGAGACCCCAGCAGGGGAGATTTGCTCCCTCTCACAGCCCAGCCCTCACCTGTGCTTCAGGAGCATCTGCCTCGATCAGCACAGCCCGAGGTACTTATTAGAAAATATCCATTAGACACGGGAGAGCTGCACAGGCCACACCTCAAGGAAGGGTTAAAATATTGGAAGGAGAGGGCCTGCCAAGTTCTAGGAACAAAAAATGCTAGACCTCCCATATTTTTATTGCAGGCTTCTGCAGTAAGAGTCACTCCATTAGTCTCCACCAAAAAATGTTTGTCTCCATGCTTGGGTCCCTCAGCTTAATAACTTCTAAGGGAGCCCTTTCACACCCTGGAAATCAATCCAGGTTGCAATGCAAGTAGGTGGTACATGAGGTTTATATTAACTCTCATATGTCTAAGCAAAAAAGGTGTCAAGCATTGAAAGTCATCAACTGCAAAAATTCCTACAATTTAATTGCAAACACACCCCTTGTCTTTCATTAGAGATGCTTAAATCAATAGTGCCTTCGCCCAGACCCAGATGGAGTCTTTTAGAGCTACTGACCCTCCCAAAAAGCAGCCCTGGGTGTTCACAAGGTGCAGCCCACAGCTACACAGATGTCTGCCTTTGCAGTGGAGTGTCCACTGGACAAACAGAACCCAGCTCTGTAAGGAGCAGAAAACATGTGTGCACTTCCCCCCCTTAGACCAAAAACTACACTGAAATCACTTTAGGACACAGTTCACAATGAACGTAAGCACTTTTGAGGAGAAGTTTTCTCTGAAACAGTCCAGTGCCTAGTTAAAGTTTCTGCACTCTCATCTTCCCTTCTCCATCTGCAAGTCTTCCTTTATACATCTATTGCTGCTAATTGAAGGCAAATGGCCTTAAAATGACTACTTTGTCCATCTCTTAGAGGAAATAAGTTTCCACAATCAAAAGCTTAACTTCAATAATTTAATCACAGAACTTTGAATTGAAAATGTCAGCCAGTTAACTCTGGGGAACAGGCTGCTATGACCACCATACTAAAACCCCATATTCCCCCAGGATTGCAGGCTTACAGGTACATCTATACTCAGTGCCCAAATTTCAGCCTCTGCTTCTAACCTGCCTGGCTCCAGCTCCTCTCAGGCAGCTTTCTCCAGCAGGATCTGAAGCCAGCTGCTGTGAAAGTATTGAAGGGAACCACCTCTTTAGGTTAATCATACAGTGATTAATGAGTAGTTTCACTAGTTTCTCAGTATATCCCTCCTGCAAAGTGGAGGCAGAAGTTACCACAAATAGCAGCAACATTCTTTTATCGGTTTTTGTTTGGCTGTTTTTTTAAAACAAAAGATTCAACAGAAAACTCTGAAACACCCAGAAACATTCCTTTCTTAAAGCACTCCCACACAACAAATAGATTCTTCCTTTTTCATTCCACTAAAACAACTTTCATTCCACTAAAATCAGCATGTGGAAGATACCCGTTTATATCCCAGATAGCCAGAGATCAAAGCCCTAAGACAGGAAGAGTTTAAGCTCCTGGCCCTCCAGGGATCAAAGGCTTTCCCTTTCAGGAGCTCTCCTCCTCAGTACTCAGCCAGCACAGTGAGGACCCCAGAGAGCAGGAACAGGGACAAACCCTTTTGTCCTGCCCTTGGGTTTAAGGGTTTGTGCTCCAGCAGCCCTGGGGAGGCCATCAGTGGGAAGGGACTCACCTTCATTAGGTGCAGCTGAAGCCACACCTGCCCCTAGTCAGTGTCTTAATGAGGCTTTAACAACTGAAAAACAAAGATATTAATAGTCCCAAAGTAAGGACTGGGATGGGGGTTCAGAGTTTTGAGTAGACCCATGGCTCAGCATAACCCAGGGGTGACAGCCTCAGTTCTCAGCCTGCTCTGGGCGAAGCAGGCAAAGCAAAATAAACCAAAATAAACTCAACTGTCAGTTGTATGGTGCTGTGGAGGAGCAGGGGGTCTCAGTGCCCTGGCACCCCAGGGCTCTGTGCTTCTGACCCACTCTGGTGGTGCCCAGCCGTGTGTGCTTCAAGGCTCACTCCAGTGCCACAGGCAGACCTGCAGGGATGTGCCAGGGGGGTTGTTCTGCTCAGGGCAGCAAAGGGCTGCCCTTAGGGCATCTCCAGCCCCAGCTGGGGGGCCAGGGAGCATGAAACTTCCCAGAGAGCTGCTCTGGAGGTCACAAGCAGAACTGATATGTAACCAGGGTCCTCCCAGACTGGTTTCTTTCTCCTGTTCAAAATCATCATCCCTCAAGGGGCTGTTCTTGTGGCAGGGGGCTATTTATTTTCATGCTCACCATCTCGTGGTTGCTTGTCCTCCTTGCCCTTTAGTCTGAGCCACGATTATCTCTGCCCTATTCTTACAATGCAGCCTGTGAAATCCATGACTGACATATTTCCGGGTCAGCCAAATTCAAATTCTCATATGTCAGCTTTATCCTGTGGGGGATTTGCTTTATTATTCAGATACCAGTTGGTTGTGATTAACATAGCAGGGGACAGAAATGCTGAGCCACATTCTTGCAAAAACATGTATTCCTGAAATACCTGTACAGAAAAATGTGCCACTTTGAGATTATGCAAAATTAACAGGTTTCAAACAATCTGTTGGGCATCTCGATTTTCTTGCTGTGTCAATGGAGCCAAAATCATAGCTTAATTATTTAATTGCATTTATCCTGCCTCTGAATTGGGGGGAATTATTACCATCAAGGCCTGGACCCTGTTGTGTCAATTACAGCCAGAAAGACTTTGAAACACAGCTCCTGCTTCGAAGGCTGTTTTCTCTCCATATCAACAAACAGAGTGCTTGCTACCCCCATTTCCCAGATAGGGAACTGGCTCACAGCCATCCTCTTGCCTGAAAGTGGAAGGGGAAAATATTTCACCACCAGCTTGAGTTCAGTGGGAGCAAATGTTGGGCATGGTGAGCCCAGTAAGGACATTCTGGACACTCACCACGTTCTGGAAAGGCACGTGAAGAGAAAGGCCAGGCTGTGACCCTTTAAAAGTGTCCTCAGAGCAGAGGGTACCTGGCAGCCACAGGGTCTCTGCAGCAACACAAGGTGAAGTCTGGCAGAGGGTAAAAATGCAGCTGATGGTCACTGTCAGCAGCTCACAAAGGGCTTTGTTATGCAGGACTCCTTTGCCATCGTGGAGCAGCAAGTTTAATTCCATTTGTCCCCATGTCTGCCTCCCTGAAGGGGAATGGACCCCTCCAAGTGTCTGCTTTGGCTCTCTGCTCCACACCTGCCTTGGCCACCATATTCCACTTCGGGAAACAAGAATTTTTGGAGGCTCAGGGCAAATGCTGGCTGCCTGGTATATATCCAGGAGAAAAGGGCCTGTATGCATCTGGTGAAGAGAATTGTTCTCTGATCTCCTTACTGCAGGTCTAAACCAGTGTGAATTTGCACTGGAAATGATGAAGCACTGCCAGCATGGAGCCAGTGTTTGTGAGAGGAAACTCAAGCTTCATGCCTCCAGCTTGTACTTAAACCATGCCTAGATGGATTGCTGTGTATGACACAATTTTAAGATAACACACTGTACAGTGCTGGAGCCAGATGAAACAGCATCTGCCCTGCCTGCCCTTTCCTAAGCTGCTGGACACTCATTTGTACCCAAAGCACAGACACACTGAAAAACAAAAGTATGCGCATGGCTGTGCTCCTGTATATTGTCATCTACAAAATTCTCCCGGGCAGGGGAACAGCTTAGGTGACAGGCAATACCTGACCATTTTCTCAGCATGGTCTAGTCCCAGCTGTTCAGCATTTTGCTGCTGCAGAGCAGCCCCTTTTCTCCCCTTTTCTCATCCCACACAAGCACAGTAGATCTGGAAGCTGGAGAGTACTACAATTGTAATTTACATGGGAGCTGGCATTGCCTCCAGTGGTCTCAATTCTGCTAAGAGTTGTTAATCATGAATGTTTCTCTGCATCAGTTTTTGAAGTATGTAAAATTTTCTTTCCTTCTCTTTCTCTCTTTCTCTCTTTCTTTCCTTCTTTCCTTCTTTTTTTTTCATTCTTTCCTTCTTTTTTTCCTTCTTTCCTCCTTTCTTTCCTTCTTTCTTTATTTTCTTCTTTTTTCTCACTTTCTTTCTCTCTCCTCTCTTTTTCTCCCTTTGTCTCTCTTTCTCTCTCTCTCTTTGTTTCTCTCTTTCTCTCTCTTTCTCACTTTCTTCCTCTCTTTCTTTCCTTTCCTTCATTCTCAAATCAGCTCATAACTGATGATAGGAAATTCTTTCCTACAGATAAGACCTTCAAGTGTCCCACATAGGCAGGGCACAACTAGGACTGTCAGTGGAAAGCAAGAAAAGGCAGCACAGTTTGGCAACTTTCAAAATGTGTTTCAAGGTTGGATCTGTGACTGTGGCACATGTTACTTGCTCTGATGACAGACCAGGCTAAAAAAAGTGCAGAGCCAAATCTGCAAAAGATTTTATTTGTATTCAGGTGTATATACTTTTTACACCCCAAAGCAGTTGAAGGAGAAAGTGAAACATAAAGTTTTAAAGAAAGAGAAGCCAAACACAGCAATTTAGGTGAAACCAGGGAAACTACTCTAAGTTCTGCATAAATACATTGACAGGAATAAGCCCCATCCTAGATCCAGGGAGAGGACTAAAGATAGAAATGACTATTCTATATTCTAATATTACACTTATTACTATTTAAATCAAAGCAGCATTTTGGCCCACAATTTCCCATGGTTACAGAGGTTCTTTTTTATCCTGAACTGTGCTTTGCAGAAGAGGCTTGTCTCTCTCCTTCTCAGTGACAGGAAAATGATGTATATTAAAATGATACTTTTGAAGCCAAGTTGTCAAGGTTTCAAATTTCTCACTGTGTAACCAATTCTCACAAGATGCCAGATCTTGGCAATAGGGGTCAGAGACTTTGAGGTTTTCCCACCCTTAATATTTACATTCACAAATGGTTTGCAGCATCAGATTCTGAGAAGTGGTCAGAGTGATTTTCCCATGTTTGTTTATCCACAGTGACACCGTGGCCAGCCAGCTCATGAAATAATAATGAGCCTGTTTCAGTGCAATACACAAAGAACTGCACTTTCCATAGGGTTCCAAGTCAGATGGGGCTATCTGTCATTTTTGTAGCTGAACTGAATCAAGCTGCTGCAACCTTCAACCTGTATTATCTTTCCCTTCCTGAATTGCATTATGGAGTTAAGTTAAATCACTTCAGCAAACAACCATGGCACGGGTGGTGCTTCTGTTGATAAAAGTGTGCCTTGGAGCACTGGCCAGGTTACACACACACGGAATTAACCCCTGGATCCATGCAGTAGGCACAATCCTGGCTTTGGCAAAGTTAATGGGAAATGTTTTGGCTTCAGTATAGCCAGGCCTTCTGTCTGTCCTTGCCTCCAGGGAATGAGATAGGAGGGAGAAACAAAAATAAGGAGGTGGTAATTCCTGAGTGCACTGTTCCCAAATGTAACTGGTCACTCAGTGGCAGCAAACAAGAGACCTCTACACAGCCACTTGTTTGGCATCAAAAATTACCCTTTTTCTGCAGGTCTTATGCAGAGTTCAAGTCTGAAAAGGAGTTTCTAAGAGAAGAGCAGAGCAATATGTTGAATATTGAGAATCAATCATATAAATTATTTCTGAAAGAACTCTGCCCATTACCAATTTCACCCACACATGTGATGACAACATTCTTCTTTTTGGTCTGTAGCCTTCACTCATAAGTCACTGAATTTAGAAAAAGCCCTGTGATTTACCTCATTGACACAGACAGCGAGCTGTGAATGTTCCGTGCCCCACAGATGTGGGCTGGCACAGCAAAAGAGCTGCATCATTCCTCAAGGGGGTAAAGATTGAAGGGATGACAGCACAGACCATCCCTACACCCCTTCTTTGCCTTGAGTTCCTGCTTGTACTTTTGATGCCATTTGGTTTCTGCCTTTTTTCTTTTCTGTGTCCTCTGTACTCTTTGCACATATATTTGTAGCTCTGTAGCCTATTGTATCAGTGGGCTGGTTTTCCCAGTACTTTTCCACGGCCTTTCCCTAAGCAGAAAGACAAAACAAATCCCAGAGCTCCAAGCCCTTGGGGTACAAGGCCCTGTCCTATCTTGGCTCTTCCTGGGAACCAAGGCCCAGAACAACTCTGAGGTTCATTTTACTAAATAAAGTACAGCCAGTGCTCCAGAGAAGGGGCTGGACCTGGGAGGGAATTGAATCACCACTTGTCCTCCTAATTGGTGCTTTTAATCAATTATGCTGATTTCCTAAAACCTATACATATGTACTCACCCCTGGAGGGGGAGGGCTTTTATGGACACCTTTCCATAACTGCTCCTGAAGACCTTCAAATAAAGAACCCCTTTTATATCCCCTCCTTGCTAATGATCTCGAGTTTCATTTCCAGGTTGGGGAAAAGGCAACACTTTGAACTTTCAGTGTGCAACTTTCCAGGATGAAAAGCTACAGCTCCTGATTCTGCCCAGAAGCTCTGACTGCTCCTCTCTGCCTTTGGCACTAGCCACACATTCAGCCTGGTTTTGTACATTTCCCAGATTTGGTCACATCATTGTCAGGAGGACACGAGCAGTCACTGGGGTGTTCAGTCTCCCTCAGTGGCTGAACCAGATAATGAAAGACATCTGTATTCCTGTTGGGAAGGGTTTCCCAGCCTTCCCCAAGTAATTGATGTCAGCATCAATACAGCACTTTTCACTGCTATGGTTCAGTAGCATTTATGGTAGGTTTTTTAGAACTATGCTTTCATTTTTTTTCCTATTTCCTGCTCTTAGAACCTTGTCCAGTAAATTCCTTGTTTGAGTTTTATGAACTTTTTGATCATATTTCTTAGATGATAATTCTTTCGGGATGTCACAAGCACAGAGGAACTTGAAAGAATTATCATTGTTGACAAGATGTTTGGCCATGGACAAGTGTTCCTCATTAAGAACAGGTTCTGTTTTCTACTTGTAAAAACAAACTTCCTGCACGCTCCAGTTACAAGGAAATGGCCTTATTTTTATAAGGATGTGTTTATGTTTAAAGCCAGCAAGGGGCTTGGTCCTTGTCTGGCCTTTTATCACGTTCATGGTTGCTTTCCCTTGCCCTTGCAGAACTTGAGAGAAACTCTTCTCAGTACACCATCAACCCCTGACCCAAAGCAAAACAAAAGGACCTTAAAAATAATCCTGTGTGGTTGCTGCAGGCTAGCACAGAGCTCCACATCAGAATGAGGTCTAGAGTACTGCCACCCATTCAGGGCTCCAGCTGGCTCTGCCCTTGCCTTGCATTGCTAATAACAATTTATGACTCTTCTGCCATGTTCCTCATCTTGCAGCACATACACTGATGCAAACTGAATGCCAGGAACAACAGCAGGAACTGCCTGTGGTCACCCAGGAAAGCTGTGATAGAGCTCAAAATAGAGTCTAGCTCTCTTGGGTCTCATTTGAGTTCTGGTTTTTTCCTTCTTAGTGCCATCTTCACCAGCCTCCCTAGCTGGAGCTGGGCACAGCTGACTGCAAGGGGTTGGCAGGCAACAGCAATCCAGCTGAAATGAATGGAGTTGTTGGAAGGCTTAAAACCAATCATCTGGGTAAGTTACCTGATGTCACAGAAGGTGAAGACACTGGAGATCTAAAGTTCTGGCTTAAATCCTGGCACAAGTCATGACTCAGTAGATATTAAAGCATGTCCTTAATTAAAACCTCCCACTATGCCATCCCTGGGCAATCAGGCATGTGAATGTGTTTGGCTTCCTTGCTTTGCAGGGCTTGTCAGGAAGAGCTGTTGCCTGCCTTGTTACCCAGAGCTGAGCACTCCACACCTTTTCTGCCTGCCTTTGGACCACTGTGGAGCTGTTTGCAGAATTAATGAGGATTTGTGGCCACGCTGCAGTGGGGAGACTCTGTCTGTAAGCCTGGGCATTTCCCCTTGTTGCCATGGGCCTTACATGCTCGTGTACCCTCAGAAAGGTCTCCCCTGCTCTCTGCAAGGCTTTTAGTCTTCTTCATTTTCCATAAATCATCTTCTAAGTTCCTTGTTATGTAAATACAGGGATGATATGTTGACAAAAGCTTAGCCTGCTTTTACAGCTTCAGAACAGATAAGGATGGTCAAGGGTTTCACACTAAACCTGGTATTTCCATTGTAACAACTCCTGTTACTTCTTTTCAATCTTTTGTTAAGGATGAAGAGAAGGCTGCAAGTAATGGGAAGGAGGGGGAGCACATTTAAATAATTTCTATTTTAAAGCTTTAAAAAAAGGCTTTTATTTTAGTTAAAGCCTGCACTCACACATTTGCGTTGCCCTCAGCAAAAAAAAAAAAAAAAAAAAAAAATTCAAATAACAGAATCTCCCACAGAAGGGTATTTCCCTGTTTCAGGCAGCTCTCACAGCAATGCACACTGTAAGTTAATTTTGGCTCCATCCTCACACGCTCTGGGCTCTGGCCCCAGGCCAGCAGAGCACTTAGAGCCCGTGTTTCTCACCCTGGGATTTCAGCAAGTCCCTCTGCCTATCAGCAAAGATAAGCACGTGCCTAAGGGCTGTGCTGGAGCAAGGTCAGAGGCAGCCCATGGACACTGAGCCCTTTGTATCTCTAGAGCATCTCGAGGGCTTCAGAAGAAAGGCACGGCTGTATCAATGAAGCCAAAGTTTACATATGGAGATGTCTGTAAACTTTAAAATGTAACCATGTGAGCCTCCAGAATGTGATGTACCCGCACTTGCCTTTTTTTTTTAATAAGCAATATGTAAAATATTATCTGCCTCAGATCTGATACAAAAATAACAGCTGTGCCTCTTCCAGATGAGAAGAAAAAACCCCATGCAAACAAGCTCACACACATACACACACAGAGTGAAAAATCCTCAATGTTGAAGGATTTATAGTCTGTGTTGCTGAGTCCTCCCATTTCACGCAGATGAAAATGGGCATCTAATCATCAGCACGATGATAAAAGCATTAAAAATCATGTGAGAACAAGGAAAAGGAAGAGAGGTGGGCCTGACTCAAAGCAAAAAGCAGTGATGTGAGGGTGGGCTCACATTTATGAGCTGCTGGCAGAGGGACAGGAGTGGGAGCAGTTTGTGGAGCAGTTTTGGCCGTTGTGCCTGAGTGGAGGGCTGGGGGAGGGAGGTGTGCGTGCTGGGGATTGTTAATCATGTCTGCAGTGCTTTGGAGAGGTCAGGAGTGGGTTACGTGTGTCAGGCTCCGGCTTCCCTGGCAGTTTGAGAGGGATTAGGAATTGTGCTGGCTCAGGCAGCGAGAAGGTGATGAGACTTTGTTATCTCCCATACATCAACTTTCGATAATGAGGGGAGGAAGGACACTGGGGACTGGAGAGGAAAACGAAAAGTCTCTGGCCTTAGGCTAAGCAAAAGGAAAGCTGCATAATGAGCAGGGACATTTTACACAAAGGGTGAGGGGTATTCTGTACCCTGTTCAGCAGGAGTCAGAAACTCACATAGCAGGTTGCTTACGCTGAAAAAGAGAAGTTTGTGGTGTAGGGTAATTTTTTCCACACCTGCTAATGGACAGGATGGAAGTGGTGATAGGAGCAGAGACAGCAGCAGGGATGTACAAACACTGGGAAGCACACAATTTACAGAGAAGCCCAGGCCTTGGGCTGGCAATCAGGAAACAAGCCCAACCAATGCATGTGTGACAGATGCCCCCCTTTATTAAGTATGGTTGGAAATGGGTTCCCAATGTCCGTTTTTTGTTTTCCCTTAAGACCCTCTTTCTACTGGATCTTGAGCAAGGACAGCCTACAAAACCAGGCATCACCACTTGTTGGCAGTCCCCATTTTGGGGTGCTGCTGAGGGGTGTCAGTACATCCTGCTGCCCTGTGTGAGGCCAAGGCTGGATGGGGGCTCTGGATGGGGACCTCAGCACAGGCCAAGCCCCTGAGGAGCTGCTGGGAGTGGCACGTGGGGGCAGGTGACACCACGTGCAGGTGCAGCCCTGCTCAGAGGGGAGCTGTGTGGGTCACTGCCCTTACACACACTCCTGTCTGAGGCTATGAAATGTCCCAGCTGTCACTGCTCAAAGTGCTGCAGTGGTGCAGCATCCCACCCCCTCCTTGGGCTGAAGTGCTTGTTAGGCCCTGGCCTTGACAAACAGCACTTGGGCTCAGCTCCTCCTGAGTTTATCAGAAACACTGTCCACTCCCAGGAACTTGTGTTGTCTAACGAGCTCCTAGTTTTAACTAACAGCCTTGAAAACTCAGTTTTCTTGCTGAACAGCAACCCAAGTGGAACAGTATTTTTGTTATCAAACTTTCAAAGAAACTTGCTGATCTAAATTGCAGCTGGGATTGAAAATTCCTGTGACTAAAGCCCACTGTCACGTGGCTGTATAAACAGCAAAGTGAGACCCTTGGAGCTCCCCTGGACTGCAGCAGGCTCAGACCAGCACCTCTCTCTGAGCTCTCTCAGAGCTAAGGAGCTCACAACATTGCTGTTCTGGAGGACCATCACCAAACCACAGCAACAGAGCCTGGGTTAATACCCCCACTCCTGGGGGTCAACCTTGAGAAGATGCAAAGACATCTGATGTGAGTCCTATGCTGAACTCAAGAGAATTTCTAATCCCCCTACTCCTGGGGGCTCAACCCTGAGAAGACACAAACAGATCCAATCTGAGTCCTTTGCTGAACTCCAGGGAATTTTCACAGGTATTTACCTTGGACATGCTCCTGTGGGTCTGTGTGAGGGTGAATGTGCCAGTGGACAATGAATGTTGCTCTGCCAGATTCTTAAGTGCTTTAGGATCATAAGTAAGTTAGGCCTATAAGCAAGTTATTGTGCTGTTGTAAATCCTATAAGAATCTTCTGTTAAATTGTTTTAATTAAGCTCTTGATTAAGTGCTGTTTGGTGTAAGTTCTATTAAAACCTTTAAGCCTAAATTGCTGGTGAAGTCCAGGGCTAAGTTTGGCAAGAGGGTTCACTCTGAATGTTGTGACTCAGCAGGAGGGTCTCCCTTACTCCTCTTTATCCTCACCCTTTCCCATCCTTACCCTTTTCCCATTCCCATCCTCCAGGCAGATGATTTTTGTTGATTCCAATTTCAGATTGATTGATTTTAGGTTTTAGTCCAATTTTTCTCTGTGTGCTTTAACGATCTAGGAAGCAGTAGAGTGAATCTTGCCAACAAGTTTGTCACATTTTCACTTTAATATTAGACCTGCTTTTGCTGGTACCTTCGCCAGAAATTCCTTGAGCAACCTAAAACACTCATTTGTGACAAACTGTTGTAGTCAGCAGGATGGGAAATGAAATCACTGACTACTTATAAAAGTGTGGAATAAGTCCAAGTCCTGAGTTCTCAGATGAATGGGCTCAGAATAATTGGCATGATTGGGAAGCTGTGGAGGAATGTCTAGAAGCAGCTAGGGGCCATATAAAGGCTGGAAAAAAACAAAGAAATTATTTGTAAAATTTTAGGCACCTGCCTAGAAGCTGCCTGCCAGTATAGGAAAGATCAAGTTACAGAGAAACAAGAGCTGAAAACTGAGATAGAAGGCAGGAAAACAACAGAACTATTACTGTCCTTGGAAATAGAATAGCCTCAGAAAAAGTTACCAAAAAAAAAAAA
>VZTZ01018027.1:12041-145318 GCA_013400955.1 Drymodes brunneopygia
AAAAGAAAAACAAAAGCTGAAGGAAAAAGTTGAGTTGATGCTTATGCAGGCTCCTTTAATGCAGAATTGGTTGGGAGTGTTCCTGCAGTTTTAGAGCACACGGAAATCCCCAGCTGGGCAACACTAATGAGTGACATCATAAATTCCAGTTGAGAGATAGGATGGAGTGATTTATCCAGTAAAACCAAAACTAAAAGGCATTGTTTTAGACAAATTGACTATTCCCAGGAGCCAGGACCTCCAGGTCATCCATCCAGAAAACAGTGGTGCTGGAAAGAGCTATATAATCACATATTATCATTAGGCATTCCAAAAGGTGCAATTCAGAGCCAGCCTATTGGTGTTATGCAGATTGCATTAACTGATGCAATCCTGAGATGTATGTATATTGTATGGCAGGCCACATCAAATTCCACATATTCCAGGAGAAATTCACATGGCGGGGGAGGGGGATTGACTTACAAAAGTATTTAATGGCTCTTAGTTCCACTTTGCAGAAGCTTCAGAGGTTTCATCGTGTTATCCAGAGTCAGGGGATTGGACAGCCCTACTCACCCATTGCAGCCTGGAGACTGGGTCTGTGTCAAATGCTGGGACAGTGACCCCTGCAAGATAACTGGGGAGCACCACTCCAAGTCCTGCTGACCACCCTCACTGCTGGCAAAGGACCCTGGATTCACTGCTCCAGCGTTCAGAGGGCCTCTGCTCCTGGAACAAATGGGAAAGCAGAGACTGGTACAAATGATGTGGTTTGAATTGTTTTTTCTGTGTTTACTATCTGCACAATCAGTAACCATGATTCAGCTTTGGAATCCAAATTTACACGCGGCTCTGGTCCAAAATGTGTCCAGTGCTCTTCATAGAAACAGCTGTTGGATTTGTACTCAAATGCCAAGAATTAATCAGGGTAACAACTGGCCGTTAATTGGTGTTTTAATGAATGAGACAAACCTTAATGAGAGTTGGGAGCAGGTCACTGAGGACTACCTACCTGTAACTCTAAGCAGCTTAATTCCTGACCAAGAAAATTTTAGGGTTCCATGCGTGGTGGTGAATGTCACAGGAAAGGTCGTTCTCCCTCCATACTGCCATGAAACTGAGTCTAAAATAAGGCTGGTCCCAAAAGCCATAGCAGGGCTGGCACAGACACGCTGGAGAATGGTTGCCCCGCAGGGTTCAGGGTGGTACTGGATATGTGAAAATGAGGCATGGAAGGTTTTGCCCCTAGACAGAGACTGGGCCTGTGCCCTTGGGGCCATAATCCCAAACATAGCCATTTTTGATCACCTCCAAGAACAAAGTGGGTGGATGAGGACTTACACGAGGAGGATGAAAACATCTGATAATCCCCTCATTGAGCATCCCATGATTTTCCATAGTGCAATTATGGCTCCTGTTCCTTCTTTAGAAGTGACTGAACTGGAGAAAGCAATTGTTAACATTTCAGCCATTATTGAATATACTGAAAGTCAAATTTCAGATGTAATCATGGCCTTACGAGAAGAATTTCAGGGTTTGGCTCGTGTGATTCTGCAGGACAGATTGGTTCTTGATTTTCTACTGGTCTCACAAGTGGGCATGTGTAGAGTCATTAACAGTAGTTGTTGTTCTTTTGTAGATGAAACTGGAAGACTTAAAAAAGATTTGGCTGAAATTTGGAAACAAACTCAAATTTTCAATCAGGGAACTCTCAGAGATGACTCATTGGACTTTGAAAATAATAACCAAAAACTTGCTTCACAGTTACCAAAATGGGCTTGGGTAGTACAACTGCTCATAGTCATTGTATTTGTAGTTGGTATCTGCAAAATGACTTGGTGTATGTTTCAATGCTGTACTTTCTGGTCATCTTTGTGGGTTAACCTTAAATATAAGTGATAGAGACTAGACAAGATAGAATTTTTTTGTCAAGTCTCTAAAGAGGAGAAATGATGCCTAAAGATTTTTAGCTTTTTAAGTATTTGTAGCTTTGTAGATTTTTAATACATAGCCGTATAGTTTCTAGGACTTTCTCACACTTTAGAACAGTAGTTACCCTTTCTCACATTTTATGGCATGTTCTTGAAATTCTCTTTGGTCTTATTTTCAAGGAGAAGAATTTCTAACAAGAACATCCTGTTTTATACCAGCATCTGGGCCAAAATAATCAGATACTTCATGGACATAACAGGATATAGGGCTAAGAACCCAGGGCAACCATTCTCCTATTGGATTTATTTGCTGGAGATGCTAATTAGTTAAACCTATTAAAACTGTGAAAATTTGATGCTGTGTGTGCACATATGTGTGCACCTGAAAGTTTTCATTGAAGACTGCTCTTTATGTTATTAATTTTAATGTTGCTTGGAAAGTTTTCCTTCTGATTTTAGGCAACAACTACACTAAAATTAGGGAGATAAAACCAGAGGATTCCTTAAATCAGGAGTGGTATTGATTGTGAGAATGGTTACATCAGAAATTAGATCACACTGGTAAGAAAGCTTTTTATTTTGTTGCACAGAGCAAAGAGGGGCCCTAAAACAGGAAAACTTGTGAAACTATTCTTACAGAATGTCCTCAGTGTAGATTCAAATTACAGTCAGATCAACCTGCTAAAGCACCACCCCTACACATCAGTAAAGGAGAAACTTCTTGGGCCACGGGGCAAATTGATTCTATTGGGCCACTGAAACCCTCTGAGAACACTGATACATCCTTATGGGTGTAGAAGGAATCTCTGGACTCCATGGCAATTTAATGCCAAAAGGCCAATGGTCAAAAACACAGTATGGGGGCTGTCACCTTGGTTATGGAGCCTACCTACTCCCAACACATCCCAAGGGGTAGTGCCTCACATTTCTCATGTAAGGAGGTACAAGAATAGGCTAAACAGGAAGGAATTCAATGGGTATTCCACACCCTGTATTTACCCCAGTCAAATGGAATCACAGAAAGGGATAATGGCCTATTGTAAAAGAGCCTTAGCCACATATGACCCCTCCTCAAGGTTCAAGCCTTTGCCCTCTGAGAAGATGCAAAGGCATCCAGCTGGAGGGGAATTTTCACAGGTATTTACCTTGGACATGCTCCTGTGGGTCTGTGTGAGGGTGAATGTGCCAGTGGACAGTAAATGTTGTTCTGCCAGATTATTAAATGCTTTAGTATCATAAGTAAATTAGGCCTATAAGTGAGTTATTGTTGTGCTGTTGTAAGTCCTATAAGAATCTTTTGTTAAATTGTTTTAATTAAGCTCTCGATTAAGTGATGTTAAGTCTAAGTGCTATTAAAACCTTTAGGCCTAATTTGTTGGTGAAGTCCAGGGCTAAGTTCGGGTTGGTTCACTCTGAATGTTGTAACTGAGCATGACAGTCTCCTTTATTCCTTCTTATCCTTACCCTTGTCCTACCCCCATCCTCCTGGCAGATAATTTTTTTTGTTGATTTTAGTTTCAAATTGATTGAATTTAGGTTTTAGTCCAATTTTTCTCTGTGTGTTTTAGCCATCTAGTAAGCTGTAGAGTGAACCTTGTCAACAAACTTTGTTACGTTTTCATTTTAACATTAAACTTGATTTTGCTGAAACCTTTGCCAGAGATTCTTTGAGCAACCTAAAACACTCTTTGATGACAGCTGTGCTTTGCATGTGCTTGTACAGGATTCATATCTTTCCTAAAGAAAAAGGGGAGCAGAGCACTCTGGCACCAGCTGCCTTGCACAAAGACAGAGCTCATGGGAAGGGAGGTTTGGGATGCACCACCATGCACGTGTTACCCAGACCAAGAAAATCAAAGCATTGGTAAGGATCAAGCATTAAAGGACAAACTCCTGCCCTTCCCTCCCAGAACACCTGACAGTGCCTGCCCACTTTCTGTCACCTGTCCCAAGTGCTGCCCAGCTCTAGTTCAGGGTGAGACAAGCCACCCCATGCCTGGCAGCTGCAGCACTTTGTACCTTTTGCCTTTCAATGTAACTCACATTTGCCTTAGGAAGGTCACATGAGGGATCACAGGCATAGAAACTTAGGCAACAAAGAGAAATCACCTTGATTCAGTCCCTGGGCAGCACATTTAGTTGTTATTCCTTAAGAATTCCTTGTCTTAAGCTCCCACCAACACTATAAGCCACAAGTCAAGTTTAAAATTCAGCACATTTCAAAGGGTTTAAAAATAGATACGATCATGACTGTAGACTAAATGCATTGATAAACATGTAAGTACCCTCATCATTTTCCAGGGTCACATGGGAAGACATGATTAATACCAGGAGCTGAATCTGTTTGCCAAAGAATGCTTTAGTGCTTTGCTAGCCACATTGCCCTCATCATTCCTCTTCTAACTTATCCATTATCTTCTTTACGAAAATTTCAGCAGTTTTCCCTTTAACTGACAAACGTTGCTGGGGGCCTGAGGGCACGAATATACCCTAAAGGCCTCAATCAGCTTCACCTGGAGCCTCCTCCCACAGCCCTGCCCATGGTCCCAGGAAGCATTTAAACTCAGCCCAGGGCCACAAATCCTAGACTCTCTTTTGTGGGAGAGTTAGGCTTTGTCTAGAGCATTTCTGTTTTATGGCTCCTGCTTGTACATTTGAGACCCTAATCCATAGCAGGCTGGGGTGAGTACTGTTTTCCTAAAAGGGCTGATGGAGCAGGGGGTTTGGGAATCTGGCAGTGGTTGTTTTTCCCTGTTTATTGCTATAAAGGTGAGTGGTGTCTGCACAGAGGATGTAAGGTGCTCCCAGTTCCTTTTTGTATAGGAAGAAACTGATAAATCCTTCAGTCATAAAAGTAGTCCGCTGAAATGGGATTTTCACCTTTGTGACTCTGGTTCTGCTTTTCATCCATCTCCTGATGGAGCTGAAGTTTTAGCCTGACTTCATTCAAATTGCAGGCGTGCTGAACGTGAGCAGGCTGGGTGTGTGAGCGCGGATCCCGGGACAGCAGAGGGAGCCGGAGCCCCGCGCAGCAGCCCCGGCCCGGGCTCGCTATCCCGGGGCGCCTCCCGGGCACATCCCGCACCGCCAGCACCTGCGGCTGCCCCTGCTCCGTGCGAGCTGCGAGGTCCGTGCCAGGACCCTGGTCCTATTGCCCTGCCGCTGCATCTGGCTGGGCTTCAGTAATAGTGATAAACATTGCATTAAACTGAATGGTGAGGCAGGTCATGGTCTGAGCTCTGAGGCAAGGTCAGATGCAAACCGACTGCAAAGTGATGTCTCAAACATGGGCTGTGATCATCAAATTATGAATTACATAGCAATAAATGCTGGAGGCAACAACTGCTTTCCCTGTGTGCACTGTATGCACCAAGGAATCTCAATATCAACAACGTTGTTTTAAAGATTAATTTATTTGGTCACCCTTTATAATAGGTTCAGTCTTGTTCAACTGCACTGGAGTTTAGCACATCAGTCCAAACAAATATAATCTCTGCAAAGTAGCTTGTACAGCTTGGTAAAGCCATTAACTTATGAGGCTAATCTCTGTCTTCAATATATAAGGCAATAATGTGAGTAAAGGTAATTCACGAGCTCCTAGTGGTGTGCAGGGTTTGTTCTCCACCCGCAGTATCAGTACTCATTGCTGTTACCCAGAAAACCTAGGGCAGAAGGTAACTGCTGGTTCATTTTGGGATGGTGACTGTTTTTACCATGTCAATCTTTAAAACAGCAAAACTTTGTAAGGTGGATAAACAGAACAATTCTTTCCTGACCTACATGTGATACCCCTTGGGTTTGCTAACCTATTTTGCTTGTAGCAAAGCCTGTGTGGCTTTTGGTCTGGCAACTGCTGCAGTGATATAGCCACTAGCAGGTCTCATTGATTGCTGATATCAAATACACTGGCAGCTTGCTCACATTTGTGATGGATTTTTTGTAATCAAGCTCATCTCTTCATCAATCTGGTTAATCAATTTTATTGTCCCTAGGGCAGAGCTGCTTGTGGACAGGTATAACTGGTGATATTGAAGTAGCCCTGGGATATGAATCAACGGGAAGAAGAGACCCTGGGTGTGAAAAAGCTTCTATTCATCCTACTAAAATCTTAACTTTGTTAATGAAATATTTAATGCACTTTTATTTAAAGAAACATCTCTGTGAGATGAAAACAATAAACAGCTGCTGATGGCTTAATAGCTTAAGTGTAGCTGGAGAATTCAATCAATCTGAAAAAATTGTGAGTATATTTCAAAATGGTGGAGGTTATTGCTATGATACATCTAACATTAATGGCAATAGGAAAAATATTTCCTCTCTTGAGAGTTCTCAAATAAACCTGTCAGTCGGTGACCAGTTTATTACACTCCCTCCTGAGTTCAGTCATCTGTGGCTGTGCTGAGCAGCTGAGTCAGGCTAAAGCAAAGAGCTGACCAATTTATCCCGAAAGATGCCTTGGAGAAGCTAAGGCCTAATCTGGGTGCAGGAAGGGAGAGTACAAGTCCTGGATGCCCTGTTGCCAGAATAGAGTTGCTGCTGCCTCTCATTCTTCCTGCAGCAGAATTGCTTGGAAGCCAGTGCTCCTCACTGCCACGTCCCTTCTGTGGTGCTGACAGGCACTGCCAGTTGTGTCTCCTGAGGAAACAACATACAAGGACCCAAGTGGTCTTGTTGGCTCTGATACTCCATTTTGCCTATAGCAAAAATAGTTTGAAATGTTACCAAATCCTAACCCACTCTGGAGGCAAGCTGGGTGTGAGGGTCCTGTCATTCATGTGAAAATTTGCAGATGGATGGTAGAAAAAATTTGTTGGTGTCAGTGGTGATGGGAGGGGAGAAGTCAGCCTGCAGCTGTTTTTTGCTGGCTCAGGAGCATCTGCTTGACTGGTGAGCAGGACCACCAGCATGGACCCTGGAGAAAGCCAAACCTGGTGCTTGGAGCTGGCAGTACTGCCCTGGGAGGGAAAGGAACAGTGGGGAGAGTTGAGGATACTCTGGGGAGTGGCACTGGCATACCTGGCAGGAGCAGGTCCTTGGGAGCCAAGCTGTACTGATCCTGATGCCAGTAGAATTGCTCCCCTCCTTTCCTTTCACTGCCTGCTGCTGCATGCAGCACTGCCTGCTACCTGTGAACCCCTGGCAGCTCGTTTGCATCTACAAATATAACCTTTCTTCAGACAAAGGTTAAAATGATAAGTTGAAATAAATGTGGACAGATGCACTTACTTGCTGGCTCCGAAGTGTGATTGATTTAAGTGTGGAGCCACTCCTTAACTCTATGGTTTGTAATTCTGACCTTCCCAATTAACTCTAGTACATCTGCAAGTGGTTCATTTGCACTGGGCTATGTCTAATTGCACTGCCATTATCCTGTTAATGGTTTTGTAACTATCCAAATCCATCCGCTGTGTCTCCCTTCAGTTGCTTCCAGGGGCTACGATTATCAGGATGATCAAGCCACTTGCTGGCAGGAGAGCTGTCTGTTCACAAGAACTGGGAATATTATATATTTCAGTAAAACTGTAGGATTAAGCACAGGGTCAGCCTGGGAGCTCACCTGGCCCAGCAGCAGAGAATATCAGAGGAGTGAGACACAGAGCAAAAGGGCAGTGCAGTTGGTGCTCTGACCTTCTGTTATGGTGAGACCAAAAGTGCAGGCAATAGTCAAGATGGGACCAACTGGCACAATGCCAAAGTGTTGCCTCATGGGTTTTGTTTCCTGTCTTATTTGATTTGTCTTTTTGTCCGTGACTCAGCATTAAAGAACATTATACCACAACTATCCTTGGGAGCTCCAAATCTAGTTTCTGAGTGGGAATGGTCAGAAACCACATGCCTTGAAAGTGGGGAAAATCTACACAGGTATGTAATTTTAAGCTAACTTTGCCTGGCCACTTTGTTACTTGGCTTGTTGCTACCCTGAGGTCCTTACACCTGTCTGAGCAAAGCATATTCTAGTCACAGGATTCTCCTTTTGACCTGCATTATTTGGACAAATTGCTGGAAGAAATAATCAAACATTTGTTGGTTTTAGGGATGGTCAATATTTCACTGTCATTAGTTGTTTCTCATGTATAGAAGTGTTGCAGCCCTATGGAGAACATTTTGTCGGCTCAGCTCAAGGGCAAAGTACTTCAGATGCATCTGTAAGTCCTATTTAGTTTTTAAATAAGTTCCTATGGAGCTCTGCATGCATTTGCTTTTGTCTATTGATTAAATAGGAAAGATTCTGGCTTTTAAAAATGATGTTTTCAGTGCCTGGAGGATTATAGATTTTTTGTGTGTGTGATACCAGTCTAAAACAAAGCTATTGAGAAAACAAAGCTCACCAGGCACTTGCTTTTATGCATTCCTTTATCTTTGTTTCAAGTTAATGGACCAGGAGAGCTGAATTGCTCCACAGGGGCTGGCTCTGGATAAAACAGCCCTTTAGTGAGAGGCCCACCTGAAGGCAGGCTGGCAGCCCCAGGACTGCTCCCCACCGAGCCACAAAAACACCTGTGCTGCCCAAATTGCATTCCCCTATTCCCAAGGGAATGTCCTCTGTTGTCCGATTGATTTCTGGCTCTGACACAGCTCTGTGTGGGATTTTCTGGCTTTGAGAGCCATCTACAGAAAGTACATATTGACTGGATCCTCCTGGGATGGGTGGGCAGGAAAAAACAACAGCCCTTTCTATCGTGTAGCCAAGCTTTTATGAGTGAATGGCCTTAGCTAAAAAACTTAATGCAAACTTCAGAGTACAGAAGCCAAATAACTTCTTGTCAGCAGGAATAACAGTCTTTTGAGCTAATGGGCTTCTCTGGAAAAGAGAATAGTAAATTTCTTTCCAAAATAAGTAGAAATTAAGACACTGAACTCATTAAGCAGCTGCCCTGTTAAGTGCTGTAGTGTCTGCTGAAATGTGGCTGCTGCTGAGCAAGATTTGCATTTGTGGGCACCATGGCATCTCCAATTACTGCTCAGCAGTGAAGAAGCCTGCAGGGCAGCAGCTATTAGCAGAGGGCTCTGCTAACTGATCCATGCCAGCACTTGTGCTGGACATCCAGCACTGTTATTTTAATTGCCCTCTGTGTTGAGTTTGAAAAAAGGAAAATGCTCCTAGACAAAGAAAAGGAAAAAAAAAAAGCTCACCAGGCACAGTCCTTCAAGCAGCTGATGAGAACTCATCAGCTTTTCTCTAGTCCAACGTTGTGTTTAAAACAGACCCAACTGGGACAGGTGGTCATGTACAGCAACAAGTGTTGATAGAAGAGGTTGTATCCTGTGATGCAAGTTGTTTTCAATGCTAATTCTCCTCCTTTCTTAATGATGTCCTAGACCTGCTTTAGCATGGAAATGCTGAGAATTTATTCACATCCCCAATATGTGCACTAGCAAATGGAAAAATTTGATTTGAATTAACTTGCAAGCATGTAATTGTTAGAAGACTGCCACACAATGTCAGAGGAGTGATCCTCCTAGCTCTGGAAGAGGGTAACTCCAAGCTACACAAGACAGAATAAGAAGGTGCAAAGGAGATAGGTGTAAAGGTGTATGTCAGCCCAATAACTACAGGAATACTCCCAAGATCATCCAGTGCTGTAGCAGGCCATGTTGTGACCCAGAATCTGATAACCTCTGAGACTTGGTCATCCTCCTGCATCACTGTTAATATGTCAAGGGGAGAACAGCAGGATGTGGCTGCATCAGGAGCATCATTATTCTCTCCTTTGTCATCATCCAAAGCATGTTATCCCACTTCCCACTTGGAGCTACACCTGCCTTATCAACTGCCAAAATAAAAAGCTACTGCTGGATGTGCACAAAGGCAGCTTCATGGCAATTATTCAATTACAGCTGATGACTGTTTTGTGTGGGTATCAGCACACCTGAGTGCTTCTGATTCTTTATTTGAGCAGGATATGCAGACTGGGCTGTGAAAGGAAAACTTTGGCTCTGCAGGCTGTGCTAGTGGGTGCACCCAGGACTCAAGGCAAGGAAGTGCCTTTTCCCACCCACAGCTGCTGCAACCCAGGTGAGTGGGCTGAGGTGCTGCAAGAAGGTGGCTCATGTAGGGAGCCTTCCTATGGGCCTAGGAAAAATATTAAGCAGAAGGACTAAAGCCTTTCAAAGATGGAATAGATTCTGCTTTCATAATATTTGTCTTTTCAGCCTCCACAAGACTTGGCACAGCCTAGTGTGCTACAAAGCACCCTTTTTTTCCCCTTGCTCAGAACATCTTGAATTAATTCTTGGCAAAACTATCTAAGTCTGTGCGTAGATAAGAACAAACTCCAGCCAAACTGGGTGCTCCTGCAAGGCCACTCACCTGGCTCTCTCTGCTCCAGGACTGTGTGAGTATGCAGATTTTCCCTGTGCTCCTGTGGTGGATGTGGTGCAGCAAAGGCACCGACGTCAGGACCCAGACACAGCTGAGAAATGCAGGTGTCCTAGAATTGACACAGAGAAATGATTTCACAGACCATAAAGGCAACTGAAAATGCCTGGCAACAGAGTGCAGCTCTGATCAGCATCTGTACAGTCAGATCTCACAGCAGGAACGTGCACAGTGAGCTCTGCACTGGCATCTCAGGTGCTCCTATCAAGAGAGGAGCCATCTGGAAACAGCTGCCAGGTTTGGCAGGATGACCTGAACTGACACATCTTGGAGAAGGATGGACATCCCCACATCTCCCTGAGAGTCACAGAACACTTTCTGCTACACCTGAGTCTCTGACCACACCTGCTGCCATCAGGGGTTGTGTGCTAAAAGAAAATCAATCAAGATGTACATGTCAATTGAATATTCTCCAAAATGTCTCCCCTCCAGGCTCCTCAAAGTGTTGGATCCATTCAGCAACTTGCACAGGCTGGAGCCCAAAGCACCTGCTTGGTGTGGGAGGGGAATCTTTCCAGGAAATCAGTAGAATGGGAAAATGCATTTCAATGCACCTCATCGACCCTCTGAAGGCACCTGCACCATCAGCATGGCTGCAGTCCTTGGGGACCTCCTTGATTCTTTACTTACTGAAAACAATTTGATTTTGGTGCCTGTGTACATTTTAAGGTCTAGATTTTAGGTATCCTAAGTAAGAACATAAAGTAGTGTCAAGTACTTCTGGGTTTTGTGACTGAGCTGAAAAGGTAACTCAATATCCTTTTAGGAATTTGCTCAGTTAATGTTTTTGAAAATCTGTTTTTCTAAAGGAGCAGTAAGAAAATCAGGAGGACAGCAACTGTAATAATCACTGAATTTGCTTCTGGATTTTCTCCCTCTGTCTTCCAAAAACAAGTATTATTGCCAAAGTTGATTCTGATTTCCTCTCAGAAACTGTCCACTGTCTCTTCCATGGGCAGTGCTGAAGTATAATGCAAATGTGAGCAGTTAAAATACCTGAAGAAGACAAAATCAGATTGGTGTAGTAACTCAGTGACGTTTCCCCTTCCTTGCAAAGCACTGCTTTTTACAGCAATAGAAATCTTTTTAGAGTTTCATAGCTGACTCAGAGCTGCAAGAAGAGAAGAGAAAGACAGAGGTAATTTCTAAAATGAAATTAAATTAACCACAAAATCAAAGATTTCCAAAAACACTTAATTTCATGTCAGTTCAGAGGCACCTTTTGGATTTATGCCATCTAAAACCAAAATATCAATACACATTTCAGAACTGACGATCTTTTAATGCTCTGTGTTGCACTCCAGAAGCTGTAAGAAATATAATTGGAATCTGTTATGGCAAAATTAGTAACTAGAAGCTATTTTGGAATGTATTCTTCTATTAAAACAAGAAATAATAGAGTTTGCCTAATTATTGATGTCTTGTAATAATCTTCAGTTGTACAGATTACTTTTCAGAAACAGGAGCAGTGTCTTGCAGACAAGATAATATTTACTGGCTTATTTTTCTTCTGTATGCTGATGAACATGCTAACAGGTAAGATTACTACTGAATTTATTCTTGTTTATTTTTTTTCAAGCCACCAGAAATACTTTGTTGCAAATACAGTATCTTCTATTTTTGCTGACACACTAATCCAAACTGTCCAGGCTGTGAGTTCTGACTAAGCCAGACTAAGCTGGTTTGTAGCACTGACTGATTGCTAATGGGGAATTCCTTGCTCTGCTGTTCAAGAACCAAAAATCCTTTGGCTACACAGAGGGTCCTATGTGGGCATTAAAGAACTTGTCAGCCTCCAGTTACACATGGAAAATGTCTGGTTAACAGAAAGTCTGTGCAGGAGCTGATACTGATACATTTCCTCTTTATTTACAGATGCCCGATCCATCCAGCATGGAGATGGTAATTCCTAATGTGTTTTTATTTTCTTTACATCACTAATAATTAGGAGAGTAATTTTTAACTCCCAGACTTGATGTCCAGCAGTGACTTTGGCAGGAATGCTTATTAACCGCAGTGGACTATGGAAAAAGTTTTCAATTTGTTCTGGTGGAGAAAGAATAGTGAATTTTAAGAAAATCCTTTAAACTTTTTATTAAAAGGTGGTGACATATTAATGTATAATAATAGAGCTAATATTGAGTATTAAAATGAAAAGGGATTACAGTCAAGTCACTAATTCTCTTGTACAAAATCATAACTGGAAACCACCAGACTTATAAATGTATAAGACATCTGAGAATTTTGTCTGTCCTGAACAATAATGTTGTATGTGTATCTGCTTTTTGGCAAGAGATACCGACTTTCATGACAAAAAGCTTAAAATTTACAAATTGCCACAAATCCAATTAAAGAAATGTTGGAATAAATCCCTCCGCACAGCTACCCTGTGGTTCATGTCACTTTGTGTGATCAGTCCATTGGATTAGTGTTTGCCTTTGATTAAAAATACCCTCAACACCCTAATGATGTTTACACTGGCTTACTGATGATTCTATCATTTAACCTCTTTGTGGCTTTTCAGATAGAATTCTGTCTGAAAACAAAGTTGCAGAGAAGTATCTGCAATAAACAAGTATTGCTGGTGAACATCTCAGTTAACCAGCAGGACAGCTGCATCTGCAGAGAGTATTATAACAGACATGAACAGCACAAATACAGAATAAGGCCTAATATGAATACTTACAATTCAAACCTTTTTTTCCCCTATGCTCCATTCTATTTCTTTATGCCTCTAAAACCTTTTTAATATATCACCTGTGTTTGTGTACAGCAACTATTTTTGTGGCAACTTTTGAGACAGTCAGGAGAGCCTGCATCAATCTAGAATCAGAAACCTGCTCAGGCAGTGTCCTGTTGCTCTCATTGCCTGCAATTATTGTTTTCTTTCACACTGGGCCAAGCAGCAGCCTGCAAAGTGAATCTGAGGTCAGCTGGTACAAACAGTGAGCCCTCCTCTGCAGGCAGCATTTGGCTGGTTCATTTGGTTTGTTATGTGCCATCTGTGCCTGCACGCTGCAAACTTTACTCCGTAAAATTAAAGTCTGACAAAGGGATTGTTGAAGGCTCTTAATTCCTGCTAAAGACCCTGGCCCCAAGCTGAGTGGGAAGACTTCCATTTACCTAAATGGGATTCAAATCAAAATAAAATACTGTGTTTGGCATTGCTGCATGGAAAGACGTTTGTGACTGTGGTCTCAGCTGCTGTTTATATTTTATATATGCTTCCCTGTTTGCCCACATTTGGGCCCAAGGGTGGTCAGCTCCTGCATTTTCAGAACTGATTTTGTTTTCCTGCTGAATTGGCCATCTTGTTTTGATGATTATATCACATTCTGATATTGCCAGAGCAGGCCCAAATGCAGCAGCTGTCTCCCAAGTGCCAAAGCCTTTCTTCTCCATCCCCTTAGCTTGTTTCCTACAGTCCACTGAGAGAAGGCACAACTCTGCAGTTCCAGGCAATATCAGGGAAGTATGGCCTCAGTCCCTGGGCAGTGTGGTCAGCTGCAGGGCCACAGCAGAGAGCACGGTGCCTTATTTCTTATATTTTTATACTGGACAAGGCAAATTACGTGGAATGAGGAAAAATGGTTTTCAATTGCAGTCGCTCTTTGCTTTTAAATAACCAGCAGCCTTCTAGAAATTAAAGCAGCTTGGTGAATTCTTGAACTGGCATAAATGTGGTGGATGTGTCTCTTCATTCCTGCTCCCCATCTTGTCCCACTCTGTCACTCCTGGTGCAAATGGGTGGCTCCATTTTCTGCAGAGTGGGTTACAGAGAGGGGTCAATGGCTCTCCTTGCCTTGAGGAGCACACCAGCCCCCAAAGAAAACTCACAACCCCAAACCATGGTGCCTCCAGGCCTGGCCTTTTAACAGAAGTGCTTCACATTATAGTAATCTGCAATATTTTATTTTGCTTGGGCTTTTCTAGATCTCTACCAGGAATCTGCAGCCTTGCCATACTGGCCCTTCTCAACTAGTGATTTCTGGTCCTATGTGGAATATTTCCGGACCTTGGGAGCCTACAACAGGATCAACGACATGGCCAGAGCCTTCTTTGCCCAGTTCCCTTTTGGGAGCCACCTTGGCTACCACGTGCCCGACCGTGAACACTGAGTGCCTTGCTCAGCTTGGCCAGAGCTGCTGCCCAGGTGTTTGGGTGAGCACCTGTGTGCCAGGAAGCGCTCCTGGGCTGCCTCCAGCTGCTTTGTGATACCACAGCAAGTGCAGCATTTTATGGCTTCAATCAGTCTCCTTCTTGCCATTTCTTGTAAAGGTGTTGGCTGCCAGCAAACACACCTGCACTGCGCCTCAGCCACTGAGTGACACTGCAGCCACACACAGCACTTCAGGCTTTATATCAGTCCCTTTTTTACAATTTCTGCTTCTGCGTGAAACAATAAACTCTTCCATTCTGCTGCATGGTTTTGGAAGCTTTCTTTTTTCCACAGGTGATGTTCTCAGCTTCATCTTGTCAGAAAAATTAATCTACAAACACCGGAGGTTTATGTCCAAAAAGGAGACGGAGGCGTCCTGCAACTTTATTCGAATAAAGGGAGAGGACATGGGGCATTTCCCCTGGGGTCTCTCTAGTTTTTAGGGATGCAGCCTCCTTTTTATCCTGATTTCCCAGCCACATTTCCCTCTCTCTTTCCCCATTATCTGAGGTACTTGATAGGTACAGACTTCCCAAAACAACAATACCTAAAGCCCCTACCCTGTTTTTCTTTTTTCCCTGTGTCTCTGTTCTTTTTCTCTAAATCCAGAGGTTTAGCATAGTTTTGAGTTACAGTCTATGTCAATCAGTGGAATTCCTATGGAATTTATGGTTCCACCCATTNTAGTTTTTAGGGATGCAGCCTCCTTTTTATCCTGATTTCCCAGCCACATTTCCCTCTCTCTTTCCCCATTATCTGAGGTACTTGAGAGGTACAGACTTCCCAAAACACCAATACCTAAAACCCCTACCCTGTTTTTCTTTTTTCCCTGTGTCTCTGTTCTTTTTCTCTAAATCCAGAGGTTTAGCATAGTTTTGAGTTACAGTCTATGTCAATCAGTGGAATTCCTATGGAATTTATGGTTCCACCCATTGCTTCTTTCACCTCTCCTATCTGGCCTTATCTGCCACCAGGCCCACAGCTTGTTTGTCAAAGACATCTCCTTCTCATTACTTTCACTTCTTTTACCTCTCAGCATCTATCTGGCCTTATCTACCATCAGNAATACCTAAAACCCCTACCCTGTTTTTCTTTTTTCCCTGTGTCTCTGTTCTTTTTCTCTAAATCCAGAGGTTTAGCATAGTTTTGAGTTACAGTCTATGTCAATCAGTGGAATTCCTATGGAATTTATGGTTCCACCCATTGCTTCTTTCACCTCTCCTATCTGGCCTTATCTGCCACCAGGCCCACAGCTTGTTTGTCAAAGACATCTCCTTCTCATTACTTTCACTTCTTTTACCTCTCAGCATCTATCTGGCCTTATCTACCATCAGCCGCACGATTTGTTTGTAAAGACACCTCCTGCTCATTCCTTTCAGGCCTCACTCAGGCCTGAGGGGGCGCAGGGCCCGCCGTCGCCATGGCGACGAGGGCAGGGCGAGCAAGATGGCGGCCCCCATTGCTGGTCACCATGGCGATGAGGGCGTGATGAGCAAGATGTCAGCCTCCATTGCAGATCGCCATGACAACGGCGCGGCCCGGCTGGGCGCGGCCATGAGTGTGGGTTGTCTTTTGTTGTGGAAGTGACGGAGTTGAGCGGACGCCATGAAGCCGGCGGTGGACGAGATGTTCCCTGAGGGAGCCGGGCCGTACGTGGACTTGGATGAGGTGAGGCGGTGGATGAGGCGAGGAGGGAAGCTGAGTGAACTGAGGCGGGAGCTCCGGGGCCGCTGGCGGGGTTGTGGTGGGTGCCACGGCGCCGAGGCGCTCAGCGGCTGCTTTCGCAGGCAGGGGGAAGCACGGGGCTGCTGATGGATCTGGCCGCCAACGAGAAAGCGGTGCACGCCGACTTCTTCAACGGTAAGGACCGCCCTGCTCCGGGGGTTACCTCAGCAAAGCTCGCCTGGCTGCTCTCTCGTGGCTTTTGGTCGCTAAACTTGTCGCTAATCACATCTCTGTGAGAGCGCTTCCGTGCCAAGTGGTGTAGGTGGGAGCGGTAAAATGCGGGGTTTTCCTCTCCTGCAAGTTATAATCGCTACAAGGAAAAACACCTTGATCTGTTCACGTTGCAAATAGCTTGTGTTAAACAGTGTAAATGCATGAAAAATGTGGGCAAGGCTTTAAAAATTTGTCTCTGAGTGCTAGTGGTTTATAGGTAGTTCATTAACTCTCAAAGTATGCGTGCATATATATCCAAACGGAAATAAAAATACTTTGTGCATTGGTAAGTCAGCTGTATGAATGTAGAATTAACAGAGTGTTTTAGAGGGTATTAAATGTGGTTGCTGTGGTACTGTTAATATCACAAACTGGTGTTAATTCCAAAATACATTTCTTATTTTGCTCAATACTTAGAATTCAGGAGTAAAAGGCAGTTCTGCTCTCAGCAGTTGTGGGGGACACCCAGCCATCCATTCAGGAGCAGCTATTTCCATCTATTTCTACCGTCACACTGTGGTCTTGTGTTCCAGTGGTAGGTTAGGGCTCTTCTAAATGAGGATTCAATCTCAGTTCATTGTAGGGTACTTGTAAATTGCCTTCTGTAAGAATAAAGACTTGTGATCAGTTTGGTTATTAGTTTAGGTTCGGGATACAAAGAAGACACAAAGCTGCATAGTTAAGAGTAATTCCAAAGGTGATTTGAACCATTTCACTAGTGGAGGATGTGTTCTAAGGCAGAACTGGTTTTGGCACATTTAAAGCAATTAAATGTTTTTGAGGAAGGGGTTTTTAACACAAATCCCAGTTTGTTAATATGCAAGATTCTGGGGTGTGTGCTTGGATGCTGTGACCAAAAGGCAGAATTCTGCAGGAATGTCTTCACTGAGACTTGCTGCATGCATAAAGCTGGTATTGCTCAGCTGTGGGCTCTAGGATTCATGCTTGAGCCCCTCTATGATGGCAACTTAATAACAGCCCTTCTTCTGCAGCTTTACGTTTGTGCATTTGCCCACAAGGTTTATATTGTGCAGGTGAAACAGTTTAATTTGTCCATGGCAGAGAACATGTGTGGGTCTGCCTGCCTTTGCTGTCCTTTCACCCTGATGCTCCATTTCTAATCACTGATGGTGCAGTAACTCTCACTCACTTTTCACCTTTATTTCTGTCATTAATCCAAGGAATGAACTACTGTGCTTCAGTATTTGTGCATTTATAATACCAAAATCTCTGAGGTTAATTTCTGTCTTGTTTTTCTGACCAGATTTTGAAGATCTCTTTGATGATGATGACGTCCAGTGAATTTAGTTCTCCAGCTATGCAGTGCTGAGATGTGGATTTTTCTCTAGGATCGCCTGTGCAGTCCATTATTTATTAAATTAATCAAAATGGGAAGATCGCAGAGGGGGTAAAAAATCCTGTGTAAGCTGCTTGGGGAATATGAAAAGCAGGTGGTTACAGATAACTGAGGAGGGAACTGTGCTCTGTTGTTTCTAGGAAGCTGTGTGTACGTTTTCCTGGAAATTTTATTTCCTGATGTGCTTATTGAATAAAATACTGAAGAAAACCCCCTCTCTCTGGCTTGTAATTTGAAAGTAGATATTGCTGTCATCTGAGCTCCCTCAGAGTGATTACTTTGGTATTAAATAATTCGCTGTTGCTTTTGGATATTACATAAAAGATTCACAGTAGGGCCCATTGCTGCCTAGAAAAGTTTTGTTCATCCCACAATAAAGCATTGTCTCAGGATAAGATGGTTGTTCTGAATAGCCCAACTCATTTGTTGCTCACACTGAGAAGAGTGTGGGTTGTCTTTTGTTTCAAGACAGAGAGCAAACATCAGTAGTTCACTTTTAATTTAAGGAACACAGAAACAAAAAGTAATTTCACCTTGATACATTAGGCAGAGAAACATTCTGATGCCAGAGCATGGGAATGCTTGGGTTTAAAAATATAATTTCATTATTAAAATTGTGTTTTATAGAAAAAGAAACCTAAAATAATTTTCTTTTTCTGCAGAATCTAATGCAATTATTTGTGCTTAGAGGTATAGTATGTATGACTCAGGCTGTTGAAATACTGGTTCAGATTTTGACATAGAAATGTTTCATTCTTCAGTGACCAAACTGAATCTCAAAATGAAAGGAACAGGTGAGTTTTTGGTATATTTT
This sequence comes from Drymodes brunneopygia, assembly GCA_013400955.1. Classification (NCBI taxonomy): domain Eukaryota; kingdom Metazoa; phylum Chordata; class Aves; order Passeriformes; family Petroicidae; genus Drymodes; species Drymodes brunneopygia. The sequence goes on from VZTZ01018027.1 coordinate 30,600, forward strand.
TTCAAAGTCAAGAGTGTAATCCTGTCTAATCTCAAATGCAATCTGTATTCCAGAAATTGATCACAGACTTAATACTGTGACTGATCTTTCTTTAAACTTCACCCTACTTAAATTTTGCCCTCAGTGAAACTCTTTCATAATTGGTAACATTTTTATTTCTTTAGTTTGCCTTAACAAAGGAAATCTTAAATCTAACAGTAACAGTTCCGACAGTGAGCTTAAAAATGTAAGCACAAGAAACCCAGTAGGATTTAGGTGTCTTCTGTGTTGCTGTGGATTTCTGAACAGCCTGTGTTTCATTATGCAGTGTGCTCTAAATCAGCACACTGACATTGTACTGTGTCCCTGCAGTGTTCTTTCCCTCTTAGTGTTTGCTCTGCTGAGAGCCTGGGATTTCCAGTTTTCCTTGTGGAGACCAAGGTAAAACAATTTGAGTGGTGGCAAACGGGCTTGGACTGTCTCTGGCTTTGGTGCAGTGCATTCTCCAAACTGGGTTTTGAGAAAGGACTTGCTGCTGGAGGCAGCGTTTTGGGCAGGTGCAAAAGATGAAATAAAATTCAAGAAACAACTCTCCTCCTCTGCTCTTTTATCTACTTTTGCTGATTCCTCAATGTAGTTGGGTTTGGAATACGTCCTTGTCAACGTTTTGTACAGTCTTTGTTTTTCATTTGCTTCCTTTAGTTGTAAGAAACGAGCTTTTAAGTCTGATCACAGCAGCAGGAGTATATTCTGTGATACAAACCCACCTTGAATAGCTGCCCTTCAGTATGGATGGTGTTCTCTCCTTTAAAGAAGTGTAAAACCTCAGTGAACGATGGTTTGAAGGTGCTCACAGTGAGCGGTTCTGGTTGTGTAACATCTCACCTGGTCAAAACATGGCACTCTCTCCATGGAACTGGGTAAGGGGCAAATGATGCTTGTGGATCCAGCAGGAGTTTTCATCCTGGTAGGATATAACCATTCATTCAAGGCAGGTATAGCTAACACACCTTTTTGTGAAGATTCCCAGAAACTCAGATTTCATGTAGAAAAGCCGCATAAATTTACTGCTGGCACCTGGGAGATAAGGTATGTGTGTCTGTGGAGAGGGAATCTAATCTGTGCAGTGTTTAAAGTGTTTGAGTTCACCAAAATCCTTACAAAGAAAGCTGTGGAGTCTCATGAACTGCCTGGGTGTAACTACTGTGGGTACCGGGTTTTCTGGTTATTCCCAGCTGCTTCCTGCTGAGATTGTCCTTCAGTCTGATACCTGTGTGGGTCTCCTGGGCTGGAATGAAATGAAATGAAAATTCAGTTGGGATGGGATATTACCAAATTGCATTTTGGAGCTGTCTGGAGTCTGAAGTTCCTTCCTGCACAGTGACACAGGGTGTGTCTCACATCATCTCTCTAAACAGGGCTGTCAGGGTGTTAAACTTCCATCAGGAGCTGTGATTTGTTTGGGTCCCTTTTGGAACAGTGTTAGATGAAGAACAAAATGCCCTTCAGCTTCACATTGTGTCTGTGTGCCCATTTGTCAAGGCTTTTGGTCTAATTAGTCTGTGGGCAATCAGCATGTTGTCAGGAAATAATCACAAGATGTCAAAATTTATTAAAAATGGATATAAAGGGCACTTGACTGCCTGGGCCAATTCATTTATGGAGCTTTGATTCCTGTCCCTTTTGTGAAGATTGACATCTTTCATAAGAAGTGTTCCTTAGGGAATAAGGCAGTTTGAAAAGCAATATGCACACATTTAGATAGGTGTGTGTGAGTTTATAAGCTGCTGGGTACTGCTCAGTATTTCAACATCCAAATAGAGGCTGTAGTCTGAGTAGATGTCTGAATTGTCCCTGTAATTGCAGTGGGACAGCAATCCTGAGATTTGGCAGGATGAGGGATGAGGTCCCCAGTGCTGAAATGCCATTGAAGGGTGTAGCCAGTGGTGCAGCACAGATGGAAAGCAATTGCTTCAAAACACTGAAATGTCAGCCTGTTCCCTTCCATACCCTCAACAGGCCATGGCTCTGTGTGCAGGGAACTGTCCCAGTACATTCTTTGGAAATAAGAATGTGTAAACTGTTTTGAGCTGAAAAGAATCCACTCATTGTGAGGGAGAGAAAGTTGCCATGCTAAAGGAAGCTGGCTGTCAGCTGTGTCTCATATTTCTGCAGTGCTGCTTCTGAGCTGGTTTCCACCTTATCCAGTATCCAGAGCTCCCCTGCTCTTCATGAGAGCAGGAACAGGCAAGTTCAGACATTGTGTGGCAGCAGTGGCTTTTTCCTTAGTTAATTGCCAGGGAATTAAAAGTTTTCCTTTTAATATTTTATTTCAATAATTGAAGTGAAAGGTATTTCTCTTGATAAAGAAGGAATTCATTTAGATGAATAAATGGACTTCTTCCTGCTTCCCTGGGGTGTTGAGAAGCTGGCAGGCATCTTCCTGCTCTCAATGTGCAGTTGTTGAGCACACAAGAAATGATAGTGCGGCTCTGTTCTCTGCGAGTCCCTGTTGCTGATGGGGCTGGAATGCCAGTGTCACATCAGGGATATTTTGGAAAAGCACAATACAAGTCAGTCCTCAGCAGCAGGGAAGGCTTTGAGCATGAAGGTTTGCTTCCATGTTTTTGCTCTCAGTTTTATTTAATTTTTTTTTAGTTTGCCTTTTATATTTGCTCCAGTTGGCCTTTGCCAAGCAGCAAGGTTAGAATCCTGACCCATATTACAAACACTTTAGTCAAGCTGCTATAAAGAGTTCAGAGCAGAGGGAGACAGGGCAGTGTCTTTTAAAGCTTTTAAAATTCAAAAATAGGACTATTTTGTGAATGCTGCTTGCTTATTTATGAAAAAAGTCATAGGTAATCTTGTACAAACTTGTATAAACTTAAAGCCCCCTGGAAGAAAGAACTCTATATTGAATATTGTGAATAAACAGATTTTCAGAGATCTGGGTGTGTTGGTTCATACCCCCTGTCCTTCCCTGCCTGACTCCAGAAGGGAATTAGAGATTGTCAAGTGTGATCTCTCTGCCTTCCTCCTGATGCCTCTCCATAAATCTGTCCTGCTTTATGGGAAGGATCCCACAGATTGCCTTGAGGATGGGAATCCCTGCAAGAAGAAATAGATATTGACATTTAATGCTTCCATTTCATTGGGAATAAACCTTTCCTTCCCCTGGGTTGGCTGGAGGGTAATGAACTGCACCTCCATGTGAGGAAGTCTCCCAGTGTTCTCAGATTGGGCTGGGCTGATCATCCTAGGATGAGCTGAGGGTGGGTTTGCTGATTTACAGTCCCATGCCAGACTGAGCCTTTTCATGAGGTACCTACACCCCACACAAACACAGTCATGGAAACGTGGCAGCCTGGGCACACTCTGGTTTCCTCCACAGTATTTCAAAGACTTTAAATCTGATGGCATATCTTGTATGGAAGAAGAGTGGCTGATTAGCTAAATGCCAGACTTGATCCTAAACCCTCTGCCTGCCTCCATGATTCACAGCCCTCTAGTGAATTTATACTTCAGAAATGCAAGTCTTGCAAGCAATTTATCTTTTCCTTGTAGCTCTTCATGGTTTAGTGCAGCTGCTATTTGTATTCCAATTAATTACTGGCACGAGTGATTACATGGGGTTGAAGTACAATTAGGACCAGGCTATAATTGTGTTTGAAAGGGCTGTGGATGCTTTTACAGATGGTTTCCCTGCTGGATGAGACTGGCCAGTCTCTCCAGCTGTCTCCAGCTTTCCAAGTTATTTCTCCCTAATTGTTAGTGCAGTGACTTCAGTCTTTCACTGGGGGAGTGTTCTTGCTTTCTGCTTCTAAGAGTACATTAGCTTCTAAAGGGAAAAGCATCCATTTAAACCTGCCACAGCCAGAGAGGCAGTAAATAGTGAAACATAACTTTGTACAAGGCATCTACTGTCAGGATTGATTAAAATCCACAAACAAACACTTAAATTTGTTGGAGAGCAGGTGATTCTCTTCCCTCTCAGCATATCAGTGTTGTTCTTGCTCTTTTGTTACAAGATAGTTGTGTGTTGGATGCAGTGTGATCCTCAGGAGCCAGCCCAGGCCTTGGAGATGTGCCTGTGTTGGCCAGGTTTTCCCCTCCCACAGGTTTTTGAAGCATGGAGGGATATAAAACCACAGCAACTCCCTAATGGCAAAAGGCTGGATTCCTTATGAGCTTCCCTGAGCTCATCCCTCAGGAACTCTTTATCCCCCCAAACCCTATTTGCAGCTCTATCTTGAAAGCAGCCCACGGCCAGCAGGGTGCCCTGCAGCTCCCTGGCCATGGGCTACCAGGATCAGCCTGGCCATGTGCCCCTGACAGAGGTGGAGGTTTGATATCCATCCCACATGCAGAAATTTGGAGGTGCTGGGCTACAAGGGCTCCCCAGGGTGATTGGTGGCCATGCTCAGCTCTTCTCCAGAAGCTTGTCAGCACATTTTGGCTGGCTGAGACCCCCATGCAGACCCTGCAGGGGCTGGGCAGCCTCAGGAGGCAGGAACCGGGGGAAAGGGCAGCTGTGGGGCTGCAGTGGGGCAGAGCTGGGGGTGCTTCTCTGCCTGTCCCGTGCCTGTGCTTGCTTTGTTGATGGAGTGAGTCTCTGTTGGGAGCATTTGCCTTATAGGAGAGATGGGAGGTGGCTTAAACTGGAACCTGGTGCCTTCTGGGAAAGTGCATGTCTCAGTTGAGCAAGAATCTTATGGAGATTTGAAGTGAAAGACTTCTTAAAACAGTTCCAGTCCCTGAAGGCAGGGCTTTGAGCCCTGTTTCCATGCAGTGGGTGTTTGCCTTGCTCACAGCCTGCTGCCTGGGCTGCTGTTTGTTGGGGTTTGAGGTGCCTGGCTGGGCTCTGTGAGAAGGGGGAAGAGTCAGCACATGGAACAGCAGTGCCTTAATGGCTTTCTTTAACATTTTCCCAAGGTCTAAGCCCCGGAGTGCTGGTGTACTGGATAAAGCTGTAAGCTTGTTTGTTCCTGCTGCATGGCAGCAAGGAAAGCAATAATTTGTTTTGGCTTCCCCTTGGGAACTAGTCTTTAAACTTGTATAGCCTCCTAATGTTTATCCCAAATGCCTCTTAGTACTCTGGCTGTTTCAATTTTCCCTGCCTTCTGAACATTCAATAGTTGAAAAAAACAGTGCAAGAGCTCTGACTTGCTCCTTTCAATTTAAGCCTCTTACGCCATTTGATCCAGCAAATGCTGCATTTTTAAATCTCCTTTTGTTTATGGATTTATGGGTTTTTTTTTTAACCATTGCCCTGTTCCCTTCCCATTAATTCCCATGGTAAGAGCAGGGTTTTTCCCAGCTCTCTGAATGGAGCATGACCAGATTGAGCATCAGTTTCACCCTTCCAAAATCCAGTATGCTTGAAGCCTTCAGGGCCAGCAGAGGCCCTCGCTCTGGAGGGCCATTTAGGCTGGATTCAGGATATTGGGTTGGGGAAACAGTCTGAAAACCAGAGCTCATCTTACCAAAAAGGATGCAATACAGTGTAAGGTGGTGAGATGCTGAAGCCTTGATGAAAGAGTGTGGAGTTTCTTGAGAAAGCAAAAGGGGGGTACCCCTGTGTTTGCCAGCCTATAGTGCCCCCACCTTGATGGGAAAAAAACCTAAAATTCCTGGGCTACCTGGTGAGGTTAGGATTATATCCCTTTCTTTACCCCTTTCTTCAAGTCCTTCCCAAGAACACACACAAAAACATGGAAACATTCTCATTGAGAGAGTTTTTTATTGTTTTTTTTATTTGCAGTGTGGTAATTCACTGGAGTGTGGAAAATGATGTTGCAGGTAATTTCAGTTGAAGCTCTTAATGCTGTTTTGTGCTTGTGATATTGCATTAGCTCTGATCTGTGTTAGCTTGTTCTGAAGCTTAGTAGCAGGAGTCTTCTTTGAATGTATCTGAGAAACCATCAAATCCTCTTTTAGCTAAAAGTCAACCAAGCTCCTTGAAGAGCAGCTTGATGGGACTGACACTAATTCCATCCTTGACACTCTTCTGCATCCAGCTAACCTTGCCCAAAGCTGAGGGTGTTCATCCCAAGAGCCCACTCCACACACGAGGCTTCAGCACCACCTGAAGCTCTGCCCAGCTGGGCAAACCAAGGTTTATGGCACACTTAGAGCCTGTCAAAGTAGAAACACAGGTGATAGATCTCAACTTCTGGCTGCACTTAGGAGCTATTTAGAGAGGAGATGGAACAGGATCTTCGTGGTCACCTCAGGGCCCCCTGACAGTCAATGGGCTGCTTTTGTTGTATGGCCTCACCGGTGCTCATAAGGCTTCTCAGATAAATCACAAGAGAAGATCCCTGCCCTAAACCAGACTGCTGTCTGCATTAGAGATAACAATAGGGCATAAACATAAAATCAGTGGAAGTTAATGACCTGAATATATTCAAAGATCTGTGCTAAAAAAGGGGAGACAACAAACCAGGAGTGGAAGTCAAAGGCCCTAATAAAGAGGGAGTTACAAAAAATTGAGCTATCTGTTCCAGTTGAAAACAAGAGCACTCTGCTTTTGTGAATAGTATTTTCCCTCTTCTACTCAAACTTTAAAATACTGGCTAAAATTTTTACAATTGGTTTAAATGGATTTAGGTGGCTGAAAAAGGGAAATTTAGAATGTCATGTTTAAATGCAACCAATTTTTCTCTTCTCACTTTAAAATTTAAAGGAAGGCTAAGCCATGTTGAGAGTTATTTTTCATGACATGGCAGGAGTGGTATTTGACTTTGGGCTGAGGTTTCCACAGGAAGGCAAGAGCAGAGGTAGGAATGAAATATTGGTTCCATGGAAGTACTGGTATGATCTCACTGATTTCACAGGAGAAAGGGTCTCCCCTTGGCAATGGTTGCCCTTGCAGAAGGCAATTTGCTGGTGAATACATTATAGCTATAGCGCCAGTGCCCAGGACACGCCCGGGGTTAAGCCACCTCCCCCTTTTCCACGCAGCACCTCCTGCTTTAGTAGTTTTCTGGGTCAGGGTACAGCAGGAAGCCCATGAAAGTGGAATCGTTGAGGTTGTCAGCATAGACCCCATTTTTGTCCCCGTTCCCATACACCTGAAGCCAGACCTCATCCCCAGAGCTGAGGTGCAGCAGGACTGAGCCGCTGGCTTGGTCAACGTTGTTGTTCTGGAACTGGTCATAGGTGAAGATCACAGCCTTGTCCTTCCTGTAGAGGCTGACCTTGACATCCGACAGGTAGACTGTGAGGTGGTAGGAGAAGAAGTAGGTACCAGGGACATTGCAGATGAACTTGCCTGTGCTGGGGTCGTAGTGGCCCTGCTCGTTGTAGAAGATCTTGCTGAAGCGGATGGGGACGTTGGGGGCAGGGCTGTGCTCCGTCAGCCCCACGCTGAAGGCAGAGCGGTGCACAAAAGCATCTTTGCCCTTCTGCCCTGGGGTTCCGGGAATTCCAGGAGATCCGGGAGGTCCAGGAAAGCCTCGGCTTCCTACTGGGCCTGGCTCACCTTTGGGACCTGCTGGACCTGCAGGACAGAGTGGGGACTGGGAGTGGTGTTGGTGGCTTCTCCCAAAATGCAGAGGGGGCTGTGGTGTGAGCCCTGCTGGGCAGCACGGAGCTGAGGAAAGGCTCAGGGACCTCAAGAGCCCCCAGGAGCTGAAGCAGGAAGTGGAAACCCTGCTTAACCCCCCACCCCAGCTGTGTGCAGAGCTGCTGAGAGCAGCACATCAGCAAAAACATCATTTATGGGGAAACAAACCCCACACCAAACTCTTTGACTTGCGTGATGGAATCTCCACCCCAGGGGATAACAAAAGCCATCTGGATAAAGATCAGGCATGGATCCAGCAGACACGAAACCTGCTGGGGCTGCCCGAGGACTCAAGCACCAACATTGACATACCACCTGTTCCTCACCAACCTTCATCTCCTTTATCTCCCTTTAGTCCATCTCTTCCATCCTTCCCATCCCGGCCAGGGACGCCGTTGTGGCCAGGGTAGCCGGGTGCTCCTCCCATCCAGTTGGCACATGGCATTTTGGGGTCAGGCTGGGTGTCCTGGGCAGCCACCCCTGTGGAGTGGGGGGCCAGCAACAGCAACGAGCACAGCAGGAAGCCCACTGGGCCCCTCATTGTTGGTTCCTGATGTGGACAATTGCTTTGTTAGCTTTAAAGGTTAATAGGGGAAAAAAAGCAAACACTCTCCCCCCACAAATAACAGAGAGGCACAGGAGACTAAATTTGAGTCAGTACCTCTGGAGGAAAGAAGTTCTGCTGGCCCCAAGGGCCTCTCTGCATCCAGTGTGCAGCTCCATGAGCCAAGCTGGACCCCTGGGGCACACCCAGTGCAGAGAGGAGCAAACACCAGCTACTCCTGCAGCCCTCACAGGCTCTGAGCACTTGCACAGATGTTTCAGGAGCCAGCATGGCAGATGCCAGGGTATCTGTGGCTGATTTCCTTGCAAAGCTCTGCTCAATTAGCCACAAAAAGCCCTGACTCCTGCTTGGGTCTGGCAGAGCCTGGCTCAAACCCTCTGCAGCCCTGAAGCCAGGCAGGGGTGGTTTGTCACTCCACCGTCAGCCTGCTCACCTGGGTCTACTTAACACCAACAGAAACAGATGTATCAATATATTCCAACTTGCTATACGAAGTCCAAAGTCTGCAATTTAAAGCAGTATTTGCAATTGCGCCTGTTTTAAATTACTGGCTATGTGGAAAACCTTTCCCTGAGGTAAGCTATGTGGCACTGTTTTCTAGCACAGGCTGACAGAAGAAATACCCATCTACAGTCACAAATCTTCTGCCATGTCCTTGATGCTATCTGATTAAAGCTCTCCTGATATACCTACATTTGCTGAAATTCTGACAACTGTATCCTGCTCTGAGAAAACATCAGGCTTCTCAGCTCCTCTGAACCACAAAATGAAATTATGATGCTGGAGTTTTTTCCATCCAAATTGTTTTTTGATTATAGGAAGACAAATTGTGCAGTGTTTAGGCACTGCAGGATTGTATTTCTTTTTAATCTGGCTGCTTTGCTGGTCAGAGCAATTAGTGCAGCTGCCCAAAACCAGGTTGGTGGTGACACCCTGCAGCCAGCCTGGCTTTGTGCTGTGCTCCCAGCCCTTGACAGGCTTTGGGTCAGGTTTTTAGAACACAAGATATTTTAAAATTACCATTGTTGTGTGATACTGCTCCCCAGGCATGGTTTACACTCTGAAACAGTAAAGGTATCCTGTTAGGAGCATTGTAAGTGGCATAATAAGCAATAAAAAGTGAACAACAGCATGGCAATTAGAGTCCCTTAGCCCTGTAATTTTCAAGAAAAATAATATTTTGGAGCAATTCTTTTTCAGGGTTGATTTTCCTAGGCAAGCTATTCAAATGTCACGTTTTAAATAATGTCTTATTATTTCTGGTGTAATTGGTTCAAAGGAAGCTAAAGAAATGTGCTGGTTTTAGCTGGGGCAGAGTTAATTTACTTTATTATGGGTAGCGTGGGTTGTATTTTGGATTTGTGCTGAACACAGGGTTGATAACACAGAGATGTTTTTGTTATTGCTGAGCAGTGCTTCCACAGCATCAAGGCTTTTCCTGCCCCTCACCCTATGTGCTGAGCAACTGTTTTCCTTTGCATCACTTGTCTTTCTTGGGGTTTATTTCTCTCTCTTTGTTATTTTCCTTTCCATTACAATTTCTTATTGTTATTATTACTATTTTATTTCAGTTACTACATTGTTCTTATCTCTGCCCATGAGTGTTCTCACTTTCACCAGTGCAATTCTCTGTCTCCCATCCTGCTGTAGCAGGGGTGAGCAAGCAGCTCTGTGGGGCTCAGTTGTGAGCTGGGGTTAAACCACAACAGGAACAAAGAGCTTGCCATGATTTCAGTTTTTGCAGGATATTGAAAGGGCTTTGAAAAAAAAAACCTTAAAAGCTCTGTTTAAGGGCTTTGGTGGGCAATGCCTAACACCTAAAATCAGGAAACCCCCAAATCCATGCCATGCCCCTGTGGGACCCTCGTCCCTCCTGCCTGGGTCCCCCCTGCTCAGGCACATGCATGTGCCCCTCTGAAATCAGCACAGGCTGTCTGGGGACACCTAACTGTGTTAAAACATGGTGATCCATAAAAATCTGGCTACAAATTGTGTTTCTTGAGCCATGTTTTGGTGATTTTGTTGGGGTTAGTTCTGCTTTCTGGTGTGCTGCCGAGAATTCAAACATCATTTCAATTTTAGTGGTGTGCCCCGCAGCCAGGTCTTCTACTGGTGTGAAATAAGCCCCTCCTGTAAGGTTACAAGCAGTGCAGGTGTGAGGAGCCCAAGGCAAGGCTGCAGGGAAGCTTTTCTGCGGCCAGTTTGCTCCAGAGGGCTCAGAGCTGTGCCCTCCCCAGCATCACACACATCACACACACAGTGCTCTCCTTTCTCATGAGAAAAGTGCTGTGATATGGAAGGAGACAACGACTTCTATCCCCACAGTTTAACTCCAGGTGATTTCTGTGCTTGAGAAGCCAAGCAGTTCTCTGGCATAAGCAAGTCCTACAAACGGGAAGTTTTAAGCTGTGTCTACCAGATCTGAGCTTGAACTCTAGTTTAGAAGTGGCATCCCTTTACTTGGTCTTTCCCATTTCCTTTTGATTTTCCATCTGATGCTTAGCATCAGTTTATCATGAAATATTCTACTAGATTTGAATGTCAGTCGTACCTTTTGGACAAGAAATAGAGGAACAAGTAGATGAACTCAGTACTGCTGGTGGCTTTCAGTGATTGCCTTGGCAGCTGCTGTATTAAAATTGCATATGCATTACATGAAGCTTATTCATTTATCAGCAGAAACCAGTGTAGCATCTGTGAGAACAATGCCATTCCTAAGGGCTACATAAGGATTCAGAATTTAAATTTCAGATAGCACTGTATAAAAATTATACACTCTAAGCCCCCGCAGCTTTCTGCGCAAAACAGACTGAAAAATCCATCTGTTTTCCCACTAGAGAATTTCCCTCAAAGGGTATTAACCAGGGCTTTGCCTTATGTCAAACATTTTTCTTTTTGTAATTCTTGTAGCGTAGTTTTTGCTGATATTCCAGCAGTGACTTGTTCCAGAGGGCTCACACCTTAAATGTGAGTGGTGCAGGTTTCTGGTGAGGAACTGATGAGACTCAGGGAGATTTGGGGCAAACCAAATCTTCCCTGGAGTCTTTGAGGAAAGAGGTGAATTGAAAGGTGCCACTGCAGTATTTACTGTTACAGCCATGCAGTTTCTCACTGTTGTTCCTCACTACTTTTTGATTTAGGAGTTCTGTTCTCTAAATAGTCTTTCCAAAAAGGGGAGTATGAATCTAACAGAGATCAGCTATTCTTGGTTTAAAATACTCTCTGGCTGTTACGAGAATAACTCTGAGAAAGGTAACTTCTTGCAAAGAGGAAAGTCTGTTGTCCAATTCAGCCCAAAAGAAGCGAAACTCCTGAACTTAGTAAGGAGGGGGGGAAAAAAATCATGCTTACCAGCTGCTTTGAGTCCTGGTTGGCTTGCTGCAGTCTGTTTAGAGAATGAAGTCTGGCTATTGCATTGCTATCCCTAAGGGCACAGGGAGCTGTCAGCTCAGACTCTGCACTTTCCATTTGCTATTGCGCATGCTGACCTAAAAGTTGGATTTTCCCATTAATTTTTCCTGGACATAACTTAAGTTTTGGAACACGTATATAATCCACTGGGATAGCTTGTGAAGATGGCCTTACAGGGAAAAGATGGGTTTGGGAATTGGACAGGAACTGGAAGAGCAGTGGTTTGCTGGAGAGCCTGTGAGAGAGCCTGCTCAGCCAGGGCTGTACTTGTCCAGCACAGGCTGCTGCTCTCTGCAAACTGGGAAATGTTGGTAGTGGCTGGTGGAGAAAGTGTGTCCAGCTTGCAGTAATGCACACACTCGGGGCTTCCAGTGTGTTGGGAAATGAATTATTGTGGAATAAGCTTGGGCTTCTCCTTTTAACTGCAAGACCCATTCCTGCCCGGAGGCTGCTGCCACACCAAAGAAGGGCAAAGCTGCCCGAGGGGGGGGAGGGCAGCACTGGGGGAGAGCTCCTTTTTAAGGCACCCAAGCATGTGCCAGCTCTACTGTAAATGACTGGAGCAATTCCAGACCTAGGATGTCTTTCCACGTATCGAGCTTTTAGGATTTAGGTCAAAACAAAGTCTCTTTCTCCCTGTATCAGTCTCCTTCGAAATCAGAAGTTGAACTTTAGCTAGCAGAGCTTTCCTCTGCAGCTTCTCTGGGGCAGTTCAAAGTTGTCTAGGTGGAACCTTGGCAAAGCTGGGCTCCCAAAATCATACCAGGAAAAAAATTGTGTGATGTGTGATGTTGCAACTGGGCACGGGGAGCTGGTGTGCTTGTGAGAGGGAAACTCATCCAAGTGAATACCAGCATGGCAGTGTTTGGAATTGCTGAGTTGTTTTCAAGACTTGGCTGTCTGGAGGGACTAAAAAGATGTATAAATGAGCATATAAATAACTTTTTCTAAGCTGGGAGTCAGCAAGAGTGAATTTGTAAGCCTGAGGAGAAGAGCAGAAGGGAGGAGCCACAGGACAATTGCATACTGCCTGCCTTGTTTAGGTCAAGCCCTTAGTCCAGCATTTGAAGAATATTTGTAGTTTTTGTTGGATGATGGGTTTTCCATGCAATATTGAGACTTAAACAATTTCTCATGCAACCCCAGTAAAATATGACAGTGATAGAGTTGGATCTGTTTTGTTATAAATGTGATTTTCTAAAGTCATGTGCATTTGTGTGCATGCAATGCCAATGTTTCTGTCAAAGTCTCCTGAGCAATGAATGAAGGAGCAGGACCTTGGAACTGAAATTGGATCTGCTTTTGCTGTGGAGTGAGAGGTTTTCAGCTGCCCCTGCCCCAGGTGTGAGCAAGACAAGGCTGCTTCCCCTGCCAGCTTTCAGCTTGAACCCCAAAATGTATGATTGGGATATTTGTTAGGCTGACAGGAGTTGAGGATTGGCCCTGAGGTGTTTAACAGTGCTGCAGTTACCTCATGGTCTTTCAATTCAGCTGTCAGGGAAATACCACAGTGATAAATTTTTCAGTGGCCCATCAAATATCTTCCCAAACATCATCCCTGCCTGCCAGAAGAGAGGTGGAAGTTACACCTGGGGGTACAACCAGCTGACACAAGCTCTGGCACACTTGGTTGTGGTTATGTTGTGTTGCACACTTGGCGCAGATCGGTGCTGGCTCCTGTTCCTGCTGCAGAGGGAGATCTCATACAATCCAGGAAGCTGCTTCTGCCCTTGTGATAGGAAAACAAATCAAATGCCTTTGGCTTTTGGTTTTGACAAGCAAAACCTGGCACCAAATGTGGGCTGTCCTGGCAGTGCTCACAGCAGGTCTGGATGCACTGGGGGTGTTTTGGCACAGGGAAAGCTGCTGCTCACAAGTCCTGCAATGCCTTCCCTGCTTTGCTCCGTGGTCACCAGCTCTCCTGTGTGGGACACGCTGCCAGTACCTAACTTGGCTACAGGCCTTGTGCTGAGCCTGGATGTTTCCTCTCTTGGATCTGATGCGAGCCAACCAATCTGAAAAACACAAAACTGACTTGATGGATTGTGGCTCGCAGCTTTCAGTAAGAATTAAAAATAAGCACAAGGTTATATTTAGCCATCTATAAACAGGAATAAAATAGAGCAGAGGCTCATTATCAGCTGTGCTCTGTCAGATCCCTGCTGGTGTTGTTTGAGGGGCAGAAAGCTGCTTTGGTCGCAGGGAGGTTGTGACGGCTGCCTCAGCAGAAGGTTGGTGACTGTCCAGGCCCTGCTGGCAGGGGCTGTGCCATGGAGCTGGGGCAGGAGCCCTCAGCTGCCCACCACTGTCCCCTCCAAGCGGGATCAAACCAGCACCCCTGTGGAGCCCAGTTCCATGGGAACCCTCATCCTCCTGGCTGTCCCTTCCTGAGACTGCTTGTCCTGCCCAGAGCTGGGGCTCCTCCGCTGGGATCTGTCCCGAGCACTGTGCTCTGACTCGCTGTCCCCCGGGATGCCAGGTCATCCCCCTGCCTTCCCTCTGGCCCTGGATACCGCATGTCCCAGAAACAAGACACATTCCCCACTTTGCTAAAAATGGCCTGAACTGTTGATGCCGTCTGGCAGGGGCCTGGCAGGCTGCTCCCTGCTATTTTGGTGCTGTCTGGAGGGAGCACGGCCTCCATGCCAGGGCCCACAGTCTCCATGCCAAGGCGCTGCTGGCTCCGGCCCAGGGCACTGCAGGCAGCTCGGACCAGGCCAGCTGCGGCCAAGTCCACTCCCGTGGCCGGCCAGACCCCGTGCCCGTCCCTGCCACTGCCTCACGGGCACCTGCACTGCGAGTGCTGAGGAGCCAGCCCCACAGCAAAAGCAGTAAATGGCCTGTGCTGCCACGTCCCCAGACCGCAATTCCCCGTGATCCCAGGCATCCCTGTGCGCCCAAACCCTTCCATGAACAGCCTTGTACTTCCCTCTAGTGGCTAATTATTAATGGGAGCTGTCCCTGTGTGGCTGGAGGTGTCAGCCTGGCCCTGCGTGCCCTCAGGGCCTGCTCAGCCCCTTCCCCATGTGGCTGGCTCCTGTGGGATCAGTGCCCCGTGTGCCATTCCTGTCCCCAGCAGTGCCAGCAGGGAGGCACAAGGGCCACCAGCACGACGTGACACACAGCCTTTCACAAGTTACAAACTCATGGGCTCCCTGGACTTTCCTACGTGAGTGTGGGGAGGTGGCACAGGTCCAGGTGAGGCGCGGAAAAACTCCACAACCTGTTAGAGTTGTAAAGTAGGTACGTATTTTATTCGGCGCCGGACGCAGGGGGAGAGCATCATCCCAAATCCTGCGTACCTTTTTACAGCTTCTAATCACCTATTGAACTACAAAAAGCATGCATATTCTATAACGCCTATACATATTTATTTCCTGTCCCCGCCTGGCTTCGTATGTAAATCAGTTGCGGTTGCACAGTTTGTCTCTTTTATTGGGTGGTTGGTCTTGAATTGAGTCGGAGGGCTTCAGGAGATGAAGTAAGGAAGGTCTTCCTTTTTGTGAATTTTTGACCCCACGAGTTTTGCACATGCGTTTCCTCTCTTTGCTATGGTGTCCCCTATGATTTTACAAAGGGGCCTTTCTTCAGCAACATTTTGATAGGTGCCAGATGCTCTTCAAAGGGGCCTCCCTTATCTCTTCAGCCCTTTCTCAGTACTTGGAGAGCAGGATAATAAATTTCAAATTGTCTTATCTACTCTAAGTTTCTTTTAACTCTTATATCTTTTGTTTCACAGAGACAGGCAGGTCTGGCAGCAGTGCCCAAGGCCACTGTTCGGGTGCACAGCAGGGCACAGTGGCTTGGTGTGGCCCTGTGAAAGCCCAGCTGGGCCGTGCAGGGTGGCTGCTCCCCCAAGGCCATGGCAGTGTGATGAGGGGTGGGGGGACAGCAGGCCTCTGGTACATACCACAGTGGGGACACTGAGCCAGCGTTCGGGTCCAGGGAGAAGGGGACACACCCCACTGGGGGGGCTGGGGGGACCCGGACCCTGGCCCTGGCTGCAGGACATGGGAGCCACTGCCACACATTGCCTTAGCTCAGTCCAGCCTCCTGCTCAGCTCTGGGTTCCCGATTTCTCAGCCCATTTCCCACGGACAAACGGGCTCTTTTCTTCCCTCTGATGGGCAGCTTGGACAGAGCAGCTCCTTGCCAGGCTTGAGCAGCAGCGTTTCTCTCCTTGGCGACTGCAAATAAACCTCCCTGGCCGCAGGGGATCCCCGCTTGGCTCCCAACGAGCCCAGCGATCTTGGCACAGCAGGAGTTCTCATACCGAAAGGGACATTGAGACGCGTTTGTCCAGGAAGCAGAGCCCTGTAAATACCGCTCAAAGCTCCATTTATTAATGTCATAGCTGCTCCCAGGGCCCTCGTTTCTGCACTGCGAGTTCAGGGTGCTGCTCTGGCCTCCCCAGGCTGGCCCGGGGAAGGCTGCCAAGGGCCCGGGAGGGGGTTCTGCATCCAGCTCCCCACTGCTCTCACTGCAGCTGAGCCAGGTTCTGGCTGCTTTCAGCACAGCCTGCTCTCGTTTGGGGGCTCACTCCAGGCTGGGAAGAAGCTGGGCAGGGAACAGAGTAAGCTCAGTGATGTGGTATGCGGTCAGTCCCCTGTGAGTGACATCCCTCTTGCCCCTCAGCTTTCATCTCTGCAGGGATCGCGTCTTTCAGAGGAGGCACCTGAGAGCGCACCTCTGTCTGGCTGAGCTGTTAATGAGGTGTTTAATGAGATTTGCCCGTTAAATGAAATGAGCAGCTCAGCGCAGGCAGGAAAGGAGAGTTGGCAGCTGCTCACCACGCAGCCCCCCGCAGCCTCCTGCGTTCAGCGGGACCGCGTTTTCACAGAGTGCAGGAATTATTTATTAGCAGAGCATTTCTGAGTCACTGAGGCAAGGAAAAGCGCATTTCCTTTGCACAGTTATCCCAGCCGGCCGCTCCGTCGCTTGGACAATAGATGGAGCTCACCGCCCTGGCTCCGCAGCCCAGCCGAGGCTGCTGGACCGGGGATACCCCCAAAGAGCCCCCGAGCTCGGGGACAGCCCCAGGAGCCTCCCGGGACAGCGAGGCCCTTCTCTCTGCCGGTGGCTGGGCAGTGGGGGCTGAGAGAGCCGTGACCCCAGCCAGCTGGAAACAGAATGGAAAGGGAAAATTTGGGTTTGTCTGGGGCTTTGCAACCTTTGTGTAATGTGGTACAGGTAATCCCAGCACAGTTTCCATGGTCTTCCCAGTCTACATCTACACTTCTGTCCTTTTTAAAGAGGTGTATGCCCCCAGTCCCCCATTTTTCTTTGCTTTTGACTGCTGAAGGACAGAAATGGCATCATCTCCCCTTGTCGCCACTTCCCATCACTGGACATGTCTCTTCTTTCAGATTCCAAAGCTGCTGCTCTCGATTTGGGGTAACAGTGTTGCTGGGGGTTCTGGGGGAAGGGTACAAACCAGAAGAGTGTATTTGCTCTAGGTCTGATGGCAAAGGGAGCATGTGGATCCCCAAAATCCCAGTGGTTTGGCAGAACCTGGGGGGAGCGGGGAGGAGTTGGTGGCTCCATGCTGGGGCCCAGTGCAGGCAGCAAGGAGCCATGGGGTGCTGGAGCTTCTGTTCCTGGGGCTTCAGGGTACCCCCAGCCCTCCACACCACAGCCAGCTGAGATTTAGTAGTCCTCACAAGGGGATTTTCTTCCCCTCTCTCTATTCCTTTCCCCCAGACACAGCAAAGGGAGGGCACAGGGCACTAACAGGGAGCAGGCAGGGCACAAGCAGAGCACAGACAGGGTTCCTCATGGCTCCAAAACCACAGCCCTCCTCTGCTGTGTTTGGAAGCCCTGCCCAGTGACAGCCCCGTGCCATCCATGTCTGTGGTCACCCCAGCATGGGGTGAAAGTCAGGAGCCTGTAGGGGAGAGGACTCCTTCCTGTCACACTTTGCTGTGCATTATGCAAATTTGGCAAAACAATTTTTGGCCATCAGGGATTTTCCATTCACTGAGGTATTGATCCCAAGCCACCAGCCCGGTGACCTCTGCCGTGCATTTGCTGACTCCTACCTTTTGCAGATGATGGATTTGAGATGTGGCACTGGCCTGCTGGAGTCTGGGGCTCTTTTCCCAGGGCAGGACTCTCTGCACTGTCATCCAGCAGCCAATAAACCTGTGTCACTGTGTTCTCAGATCAGGCAACCAGTCCCTGCCTGCCTTCCAGAGGGTCTGTGCTCAAATTCAGTAATTGAAAACACCGGTGATGTGCTAAGGGATAGAAGTTTCCTTGTTTCTCTCATCTACAAAACCTATTCACTTAGAAATGAGGATGTGGTTAATTAAAGTCATAAGGAATCTTACGTTGTCTATAATGTGAAATACCATTGCTCAATCTGAGTGATGCATGTTTCACCAGGAAATGGTAAATCTGTTAAAATATTATTACCCTGTGTTTTTGCTTTGGGCATAAATCATCCCAGAGTGCTCTTTGGGAAGTCACAGAGAATGACACATCTGTGACACTTTTGATGGGGCATTTCTTTGTGCTTTGGAGAAGGAGTTTGTGTTTACTGTAGGACTAACAAAGGCTTATGGTATGTTCAATTACTCATTTTTATAGGCGCTTGCTCTCCTGACTTGAGCAGTCAAAACCACACTGTCACTGGTTTTAGCAGTAAATTGTGGGGTTTTTTCTGCAATCAAACAACTTTGCCTCCACCTTGCCTCTGTTCCACATGAAAAATAATGGTGGTTCACTCAGCCACCACAACATTTTACACGTTTCTAGCTTTGGAAGGCACCTTTCTTTGGGAAGGCAGTCTGGCAGCTGCTGATCCAGCAGCCCTTGTGGCCACAACACTTTTCCTTGTGGCTGCCAGGAGTGGATGTGCGAGCTGGACAAGCAGCTCTGGCAGCTGGGAGCAGACTGGGGGCCTCAACACCCTGTCCCAGCAGATGAGAGGAACTGGAGAAGCTCTGGAGGACTGAGGCTGTTGTGCTGGCTGTGCTCAGCAGCCTGGTGAGAGCTTCATGCTTGCAGCTTGGCCTGGGCAGAGCTATGACCTGATGTTTTAAAAACCCTTTACAAATGCACACACAAAACCTGTGGTGGTTTGTGCCAGTGCCCCTGAGCTGGAGCTGGATGCCAGGGACTCTTTGCTCCAGGCACATGGCAGCTGTGAGACCCTGAGTGCTGCTCACTTGGGCTGGAGAAGCTTCCATGCTCACCTGGCAGTCCTGGGGCACTGGGCCCCTGGACACCAACCCACGGGCAAACCAGATGTCCTGAGCTCTCCTGCCATTGCACGCAGCCTCCTGCTCCTGCTGTGTCCTGGCTGTGCCCCCACAGGATGGGTACCCCAACCCTGAGCCTCGGGGTGCCCTGGTGTGCTGGGCTCAGATCCTGCCAGCTTGGCACCGTTGGAGTCTCCTCCTGCAAAAGCTACAGAGCTAGACAGGCAGGTGGGAGTGAAAGTACTTCTATATAAAACACATTTTCTGGTGCTCCTTTATAGGTTTTTAATGTGATTCGTATGTCCCTGCCTGGCCCATCGCCCCCAGCCAGGCACTCCCCTTCCTCCCGCTCCTCACAGCAGTGTTTTCTGTGGATTGGGTTCAACTGGATAATTTCATCTCCTTTTGTATTTATAATCCCTATGAGGGTGGTGTCTCTAACAAAGACTATTCCTTCTCATTGCTTTGGCAAAGCAAGCAGCAGCTCCCTGCTGTGTCTCTCCTCAGATGACACACAGGTTCTCTGAATAGCAAAGAGAGAAAACAAAAAGAAACAGCTTAGATGTTTTCTTTTTGCAGGCAGCTACACATTTCCACCTCATGATACTCATATCTACCTCATGGAAAATTCCCCCCAGTCCTTTAGATTTTTCCTTTTCATGTGCCTGCATCCACAAGGCTCTGCCTGTGGCACATAGATGGAGATGGGGATGTCAGAGAGAGTGTCTGACAGGAGGAGAGGACCGAGACAGGGTTTTTTTCCCCCACAGCTCCAGAGGAAAGAGTAAGGAAATTCAGAGAATCCAGATGAGATACGATATAGGTATTCTTCATGAGAAATACCCCAGGGCCTGCAGTCTGGGACTGCAGTGGGAAAGTGGTTCAGCTAAAAAGTAATTTAATTCCTATAATGGCACAAGCCATTCCTGTGCTTGATCAAGGCTCAGACTGAGGCAGGAATGGCATTGCCTCATTTTCCCAGGGCAGGGCAGGGCAGCGGCTCCCACTGATTCCAGGCCCTTTTCATCCCACTGGCTCTCTCAGCAGGGAAAACCTTGGGCAAACTTCCCATCAGAGCCTTTGGAGGGGACTGCTGGTGGTACGTGGGCACTGAGACCTCACTTGCCCCCCCATGGCTGGGCAGCACTGATCTGCCTTCCCAAAATTCACGTGTCACTCGCCCTGGTGGGCACCAGCACACTGTGCCAGTGCCATCGCTGTCCCCGCTGGGTTTCTGGGGGCAAAACCCAGCCCCTGAACCCCACTGCTTGTTGTTTGTTGTCTCTTGGCTTGCTGGCTGCAAATGTTTGTGTGCAGCTGAACCAGAAATAATTGCTCCCAGCTCTGCCATGGGGGTTTGTGATGAGCCTGTGAGCGCCAGCCTGTGTGTGCTGCACATAATCTGGGTGCTTTTGTGCTCAGTGCCTCTGGCATCTCTCACTGTATCCCTTTTGTTTCTGGGCTCTGTTTGTCTCCCGCTCTCCCCTTGGTGCATGGTGCCTTTTCTGATACCTCTGAAAATAATTGACTTCACCCCTTGGTCATTCTTCTGTGTTTGTTTCTGGAAAGTAGAAAAGCAGCATCTCTGCGTGTGTCGCCTGGTGACTGCTGCTCACACAGTGTGTGTCTTTATGGTTCAATTAAAAATGTTATGACATTTCCCCAGCACACCCTGCCACCATCCTGGCAAAGCATTTGCTACCTTGCTAGCATTTTCCAGTTTGTGAGTGCAAGGTATTATCCCAGCCCTTCCCTCTGGGAGAGCGTGCTGTGGCTGCACTGCAATGACTCCAAAATGCAAAGTGTTTCTGATGCTCTGAAATAGGGATAAAATGTAGTCCCAAGGGCATTGCTAAAGCAGCTCTCCAAGACTGAGATTACCTGATTTTTGAATAGGAATAACTACAATTAAAATAACCACAGAACTTTCTTCTTCTCCCAAGAGACTTCTGCTGCCTCACCTGGGACACAGGGTTCTCCTTGGCCTAATAGGTCCAAAGCTTTGGCTCTCCTGCTTCCCAGAGCAGTTTTGTCACCTGAAAAGGTGGAAAAGAAGGTTTCATGCTTATCAAAGAGGAGCATTGACTATGTTGTATTACCCAGAAGAAATATTCTTCTGTCCCTGTCCTGATAACTTTACCCGGCTTCTCTCCATCAGTTTGTCACTCTTGTTTCTGACACTACTCAGCCAGTGTTTGCCTTTACCTCACCTTCTGCACATTCAGTTTGTTATTTACAGCCAATCCTGAGCATGACATGAACCTGGCAGCACTGGAATCGTATTTTGCACTGCTAGTGTCAGAAGGCAGCAGAAACCAACCTGCATGGCCAATGACAGGGCTACGGTTGAGACCTTATGCATGATGAGATTTCCTGCAGGTGCACAAGGGAGCACTGACGACAAGAGGCACGAAAGGAGCATGGGTGAGAGCCTGGCTCAGCCACAGATCCTCTCCCCCAGCACACGCTGGGGCTGCTGCAGGGAGGCCCAGGCTCAGGTACAGAACCTGCTGCTGTTCCCTGCTGGAGCAGGCAGTGAAACACAGCGGTTCAGCGCCGTCACAGCCCCGGTGAGTCAGCGGCACTGCGGAAACCTCTGCTGTGCTTTGCTCTCGGTATTGCTCAGCTCCATCCCCTCTGCTTGGGCTGCCAGGTCCTTTGCAGCCTCTCTTGCTCCTGCATTGGGAACGTGCTTCCCCCAGCGTCTCCCCTCTGCTTTATTCAGGGAAGCCAGAGAGAGCAGCTGCAGCACAGACTGGGATGTTGCATTTCATGGCAAAACTCTCTCTTCCCAGCAAGTCTGGTTTTGAAGGTGGAGGCTTGTGGCTGACTCCTTGCAACAGATGGGACATTACCCACAGTCATCACTCAGTTACTCTGTGCTCTAAGAAGGTTGTTAAGATGCTGCTGCTGGTGTGTTTTAAACCAGAAGCAGTCTTTCAGAAGCCTTATGAAGTTTTGGTTGTGTTTTTCTATTGCTTATCAACACATCAGTATATTGCTTATATTACCCTAAGGATCATGGTGTCCCTCCTGCCCGTGGAAGGGCTGAGGCACAGGGTGCAGCCCAAAAGGCTGTTTCCTAAAGCAGTGCCTTCCTAAGAGCACACGGAGATTTTAGGGTAGAATGAGGTTGGTTGTTTTCCATCCCTGGAACTGAAGTCTCCAGTGTGGAAAAGCATCTGCTGCCTGCCTCACCACCAAATACAACCTCTCACACTAAGCATAGGGAAATGTCTGTTCTGCACACTTGTTTAGCTCTGAACACAGTCAAGTGCTGTCATTCTTTGATTTTCATAGGAAAGAAGCCAGCTCTGTTGTCTCTCACTTTTCCTTGAGATGATTACTTTACCCACTCCCTCAGGTTATATCTGGCACCTTGCACACGTGGCAGCTCTGCCCACACCTTGGCCCTGCTCTGGCCTCTCTTTATTCCCACCATCTCCATGCCCCTCCTGACCCTCTCCTGCCTTTCTGCTAGGTGTGGATTTTGCAGGATGCATTTCCTCAGAGCTGCTATTTCTGCCCCCTTTGGCACATTCCTATGGTTTCCATGCTGCTCTGCTGGGATATTGCTCTGCTTTCCCACCCACCCATGCAGCCCCACTCCTTCTTGTGCTGTGCATGCTGCCCTGTTCCAGCTGTGGGTTTCTATATTTGAGGAAGAATATTCTGGCAATCTCTTCTTTTAAATTCCTGAGCCCATTGTACCCTGAGTGAAGAATTCCCCTGTCCTCCAGAAGAGAAGATATAATTTGGGTGTTTTTGTACTGTGTATAAAAGCTTCTTAACAAGTTTCCTGCTCCTTTTGTTTCTCTTAAATCCAACATTTTTCGAAGTTTGATCTATGAATGCAGGAAATATTAAAATCTATGTGGCACACTATGATAACCCGCTTACTCTTCTCCATTTAACTTTTGAGCAGATCTCCTGCCTCAGATTTAGACCTATTGAAAAAAAAAGTGCCTTTTATTCATCTCGCCTTCCAGGCTCCCTTTACCTCCTTGAAAAGCTGAAGTTTTCCCTTGAATCTTTTTCAACAGCCACAAGTATTTTGGGGAGGCTGAGGTAGATTTAATTTTATAGCTACTCTCTTTCACATTCCGTGCCTGATTTTCCTACCTGTTGCCATATTCTGTGTTTAGACCCTCACCTTTTGTCCCTGCAGCATTGTGATCTCTAGGAAGGACTTTGCAATGAGATTTGGACAAGTCACTAATACAATGTAGGGAAAGATTTGCATGTTCCTCTCAGGTTGCAGCTGCTGAAATAACAACAGCTGCTCTAAACCCAAACCACCTTTCAGTTCTGGCCTTTGCAATCCCAACCTCCGCAGATGGGGCTGCAAACCTCAGCCTCCTCCTCCTCCTCCAGCTCCATCCAGAGGGATCTGTGCTGAGCCCAGCCCTGCCCTGGGCTCCTGGGAGTGAATATTCATGCGTGAGGGAATGGGGCTAGAGGCTGCAGGTGGTCCTCTGCCAACACATTCAAAGCAGGCCTGGGAAAAGCTTGACTTCTCTTTCAAGGAAGATGCTGTCCAGGCCAACTCCCTCTTCCCAGCCAGACACATGGAAGGGGCTCTGGTGCTCACCCTCTGCTGCAAGGCAAAGGCTGGTGGCCACACCCCTTCCCCTTGGGAACATTTGGCTTCACCAGCCCTGCAGTAAATCAGGGCCAAATCTGCTGCCAGAGGTCAGTGGGGGATGCACCCTGCCACTGTGGAAACAGGAAATGGTAAGATGCTAAACTTTTTTTTAGACCTCCGTTGGCTATTGAGAAAGTGAAGAGTTATTTGTTGTTCTTATCTGACAGTGAGTCTTTGCTTCCTGTGTAGGTAATGCAGAAGCTGTCTTCCTTTGTGAACCTCATTTCTGCAAGTTCTTTTTTCAGTTCCCAGCTTCCCCTTCACACACCAGTGTGTAAAAGGTTCTCTGGTCACATCTGATGCTGAAGTTGTGCCTTGAAGAGATGCCAGAGCTGTGGGCTGAGGGGGGCCAGGGATAACCCCTGATAGAGCTGTGGGGTTTGGGGATTTGCAGTCGGTGTCTTGTCTGTGCACAGAGGGAAGGATAAAGCTCCAGAGCAGGCAGAGAGCACAGTGAACAGTCCCATGTGCATTGGTGGGCATGTGGAGGGGCAGAGCCTGGCCTGGGGCAGCCATGTGTTGGCATCCAGGGAGTGGGTGCTGTGCACCCACAAGGACAGACCACTATGGTATTGGGCCCGCTGCCTTTGCAGGTGGAAGGACACCTGGAAGGACACCCTTGAAGACTGGACTAAGCAGGCTTGGTCTGAGCTTTTATTCCATCAAGTATTAAGAGACATGTATTTGATCATCTTCTCTAGGATGGGGAAATTCTAAGCAAATAGATTTGCTGACAGTTATAATTCTTAGAAAATGTGATAAAGGGAGGGCTGTGTTCCCAATGTTCTGAGCTGGGCAGGCTGCAAGGGCAGATGTTCTGCCCTCTCCTTTAATTAGAAAGTTAATGACAGCACTACCTTTGGAGGGAAAGCCTCGTCCCTTGGGGCGCTGTGTTCCTGCAGATATCCTGGGGGGATTGGTGGGGAGCCTCTGTTCACCAAGCACTGCAGCCCATGGATCCACATCACTGCTCACCTCCCTCCACCTCTTGGACTCACAGGCCACCTCCCTGGCAGGAGATAACTCATCCTTGGAATGTCAGCCCCCAGATCTGGGTGAACTGCTGAGCAGATTTTAAAGGCACCTCAGCCACGGGGGTGAAGGCTGGCATGGAATCTGTGCCATCCCTCCCCTTGCCTCGGGGCTGTCTCCAC
The DNA here is from genome assembly GCA_013400955.1 of Drymodes brunneopygia. Classification (NCBI taxonomy): domain Eukaryota; kingdom Metazoa; phylum Chordata; class Aves; order Passeriformes; family Petroicidae; genus Drymodes; species Drymodes brunneopygia. Next base: position 55,123 of record VZTZ01018027.1, read on the forward strand.
ACGAGTTCCTGTGCTGCCTTTGCAGCATCTTACCCTCACAAGCAGGAGAAGAGGACTTGGCTTGAAGCTTGCGTGCCTCTGCATCAGCTGTACAACTGTGGAAACAAAGGAGAGCAGGAGCTCAGAGGGTGCTGAGCTGGCCAGGAAGTGCTCACACTGTGCCTGAGCCGGGAGAGTCACTGCTGCCCACCAGAGAGGGGTTTGGCCTGTGCCATTGACAGAAACTGTGTCAGGGATTGTGCCCATGCCTAAATGGGACTTCCTGAGGGTGAGACAGGCTAAGAGAAAGCAGTGAAGCCAGTCTGGCAGGGACAGTGTGGGCAAGAGGCTGTATGGGGCATTGCTGAGGAGCTTGCAGCTCCAGAAATGCTTCAGAAAGCCGTGCTCACAGCCAGGCAAGCATAAAAATAACATGTGGAAAGGTTACATGGCATGGAGGCAGGATCGAGTCACAGGCAGTTCAGAATCTAATGGGAGCAAGTAAACGAAGAGCTCAAGTCCTGGAGAAATGAGAAAGGCACCTTGCAAGACAGTGTGGGCATGGGGGCTGAAGTGTTCCTTGTTAGAAGAAGTGGGAAATATGAGAAAAGAAAGAGGAGAAGGCTGCTGTAATACCTACAGGAACAAAGTGTTAAATGTATGAAAGGCAAAATTGTCGTGGCATTAAAAATAAAATATATCAAGAAAGCAGGGGCCAAGCAGGCAGCACTTAAAACTTGTGAAAGAAAATGGTTACAGCAACTGTGAAGAAATGTGATCCTACACAGCCAAATTATGGTAGAGGAGTAGGGTTATTGTTGGCACTATAAAAAAATCAAGGTAGCAGTAATCGGGGTCAGTCTTGCAGAAAGCAGTGGGTGAGATGGAGACTGTTTTAAGAACAGGCTGAAGTTCCTCTGATACACCATTTATGGTTCAGCAACTGGAAAGGGAGCCAGGGTAGGAAGTGAGCAGGGAACAGAAAATTTCCTCAGCTTTAGAAAGTTCCCTCTTAGTTTTGCAAGGAGGGAAAGCAGCAGAAATCACCCAGACGTGTGCAGGGTGGGAGGTTTCTGTCTTCCTCATCAAGCTGGGAAGGAGGCGACAGTTTAAAGTCAGTGCCAAGAGGAGACAGGGTTTTTGTTTAATTTTCTACACTGCATTTAAAAAGGTGGTCCCTCCTGTCTGAAGAGGTGCCTCCATTCTGTGTGAAAGCTGCTGAGGGGGACACAGGGCACATCCTCACCCTGCACAGGTCCAGCAGAGCTGAGCTGGCAGCTGTGAGTGAGCAGATGAAGAGCAGAGGGTTGGGGCCTCCAAGCCAGGTGTGCAGCTGCTTTGCAGGCACAGCCAGCTGCAGGCAGGGAGCTGTGCTGCACAGCAGGGCAGGTGGTGGCACCCAGGCTGTGATTTGGACATAACCCTCCATGCCAAGGGATAGTCAGGATGGTGGGCTGGAGACATTTTTGCATCAGGCACTTTGAACAGGTACCCACTAATGCAGGAAGGTTGTAGCTGAGTTCTTGAGTGTTCTGCACAAAAGAAGCGAGGTGTGAAGGGCCACCAGCTCAGGTGGTTCTGTGTGGAAGCTTGGGAGGCACCCTCACACCCTCACTGAAACACTTCTACAGCAAACCAGAGAAAATGGCATGGGCATTTTCAGGAAGCTCAGGAGGAAGGAGTGCTGCCTTCCAAATGCTTTGCTTGAGACTGTGTTTTTGCAGTTAAATATAGCAGTCAGTATAAATCACCGTCTGAAATTCCTGTACATGTGTTATCAACCGATGCCATCTTTATTTGCCCTGACTCCTTATTTATCTGGAATCTCAAGGTCAGAGAAGAATCCTGTATGTGTTTTCCTTCAGCAGTATAAACATCACCTCTCTCTTGCCTCAGCTGCATTCTTTCCAGTGGGCTGAGGGTCCCCAGGGTAATTGTGGTGCTTTTAGGGATTCTTTACCGTAAGTGCTCTGGTGTTGGTGGGCATCCTGCAGAGCAGGAGTAGTGACAGACTTTTCCCTTGAGAGTATTTTGAAAATCATCCCCCAAAAAAGTGCATCTTGACAACCTGACAACCAACCTCCATGCTATGCTTCTAGTAGAAAAAATTCCAGATATTTTATTAAATCATGACGCTGTGGGGCTCAGGGTGAGCACGGTCCCAGTCCCCAGTTTGTCACATCAGAACTCTTTGGAGCACATTTTGCTGTGATGCTACCAAAGCAACCAAGCATCACAAGCATTGTCATTCCTGGAAAGTGCTTTTTCAGGCACTGCTGAAGTAGGTGCTGTGTGAGCTCTTTTTAGGCCTATTTTGGACACAGTTTAAAAAGTCAGCATACCAGATAGCTGCATCCTGTTGGATACCTTGCCTCCCCTATTGTACTTTCTCAAACAAGGATTCAAAGTGTGGGCACAGGACAAGTTGTAATCAGCATTTATAGCACCCTTACAATAACCTCCTCTTGCACTGCTTGAGGAAACCAACATCAAGACTAAACATGGAATAATTTTATTTGTTGATCTTAAAATCCCCTGAATAGCAGGCTCAAGAATCAGGAGGAAGTACACTTAAATTTCCAAGGAACTTTCACAAAACGAGAAACAAATACCTCTCACTATTCCAGACAATTCTCTGGAAATCTTAAAAATGCAGAATCTGCACATTGCTTTGTTAAGCAACATCTTGCTGGGACTGTGGGGTGGAGCTTCTTGCCCACAGGAGTGTGGATCAACAGGGTAAGGCCTTTAAAATCTGTCCCTGAACTTCCACATTTGTGACTTGAAAGTGCAGTTATTTATTTGGCATATCTCAGGACGAGGAGTTCAGCATCTGAAGGTGTAGAGTGTATTAAGGATACAGGTACATGTATGATAATAAAACTATACCCTGGAGAACCAAGGGGAGATTGCAAATGTTTAATGTGAGTGACACATGGCAAAAATATCCTGCTGCCTCCCTGCTAGGGGTGATGAAAACCCATACCCTGTCCAGCACAACACTGCTCAACATCAGGTACCTGAAATGCCACACTTTCATCAATTCAGAGCACAGTTCTGGGTTTAAAGGAAAGAAGAGGTAATGTAGAGTTTGTAAAAGCGGGCAGGAATGGTTTCTTAATTCTGGGCTGGGCTGGAACTTCTCTGTAGGAGATGTTGCATCTATCCAGGATTCTGAGGGGTTGGATGCTCTGATGAGAACTACTTTAAAAATGTTTCCTTGAATTTATTTTTTCAATTAACTAACCTTCTGCTGGGTGTTTTGGGAGAGGTTTTTCTTCAAAACAAATTAACAAATGTAAGAAAAATATTTGTATTAAATTCCATCAATAAAAACACTTTGAATTGCATGGTTTTCATGTTGGAGTTTTTGACTTTCATTAAAATATTCTGTTACCACTAATGGCAGATGCTGACCGGAGTGGCTGAAGTGTTTTTCCAGGGTCTGACTCTGGACTGCCTTGTAATGAAATGGTTTATTGTGCACAGTCTAATTACTATAGACTGACAATCAAACAGGATGACTCAGCCAGCCCTGACCAAGCTCATTGGATTTTTGAGCCATGTGGATTGTTTGCATTTCACAGGGGGACAAAATTATAATACTCCTGTAAAAGCAGCTTCTGGCTCAGAATATTCCACTGGACAACAAAAGAAAGACCCTGCACAACTTCAGGGCACTGTGACCATGTCAGATGTGCTTTTATCTTTGACCTGTGATGGTTTACAGTGAGGAGAGGAGTTTGGTGTGTTACTATTTCAGGCCTGTGCAGTTCACCTTCATGGGGAAGGCTGTTGCCTCCTCAGTAACTCCTTTCCCTGCCCCTACCCCTCCCNCGCCCCTCCCCCCCCCCCCCCAAAATTAAAATAAAAGTGCCAAAACACAAACTCAAACACTTCAGAGACCCCAGAGAGCCAGAGACCAGAGCCTGTGAAAGCTCTTCACTTAAGTGCAAAGTCAGGCAGATTTGGGCTGACTTTGCAGAGAAGCAAACTGCTGCTCTCAGAGCAGGACCAGGGGGATAATCCAGAGCTCTCTAAAGTCTGGATTACTACAAAGTAAGCAAAGTTTTGGGACTGTATTCAACCAAAGTCTGACTGGGGACAGCTAATGGTCGTGTCTTGGCTGTGACAGCTGCACTCTGCATCTGCAGAGGGAAGGGCAGCTCTTCTGCAGGCAGTAAATCTTTCAAGGATGGGCACTGGCCTCTGCTGACCCCCAGGAATGAGCACTGCCCATGGAGGGCTCCAGTCAACTGCACCCTTCCTGCCAGCCTGGAAAAACAAGCATCCAGGAGAAAGAAACAAGACTCTGCATGAAGGCTCCTCCTGCCCAAGAGCCTGGGCTGGGGAACTCTGTTCCTGTCCAAGGAAATTTCTCTTGCTCATCTCTTGACCTCCCAGCCTGTTGGCTGTGCTCCAAGGAAGACACCCTCCTCCTCCTCCAGAGCACTAGTGGGGCTGCAGCAGCCTTACCTCCAGGAAATGAGTTAATGAAAAATTCCCAGTATTCCCCATCCCTTTCTGCTTGTGTCAGCTTCGCCTTGGAAATCCCAGGTGCCTCCTGCTGCTGCCTTAGTAGGTTATGGCTCACAGGGTAGGTGACACTGGACTTTCTTCCAGAATTAGGACATAGCCTTAGATGTTCAGGCAGTAATTTAAAGATGTTTCAGTTACATTCTGAACTTAACCAGTCTACAAATTGGTCTTTGGAGGGCAGTGGGTTCTGTGGCAATAGCAAGGGCCTCAAGTTCCCCTCACTGATGTTGTGTAACCTCTGTGATCTGCAGAAAAGGATTTCCTTATTTTCTTTGTAGAAAGGCTAACATGCCTCCCCTTTTCTTTTCTTCTAACCGTGATCAAGATTATGTGCAGGGGTGAGGGGGAAAATGTCACTCATAGTCTGATTCTGCTAAGCTTAAAAGTATATGAGTTCTTCTCTTACCAAATAACTCTCAGTGCCATTTTCTTCCCCACTTTATAGTCTCAAAGAGCTGAAGACATCAGCCATGTACATAATCATAGGTGCTGGTTGCAGGAAGCATTCTAGGTCTTCATTGTTCAGACTCGAATCCTCTGTACCGTGCAAAGAAAACAAAGAAAATTCTACCTGCAGTTTATTTTTAGCTTGGCGGGAACATAACAGCGAAGTGAGTGGTGTGATTTTTCTCACTGGCAGGCTGCTGTGCATCATGATCTGGCTTCAGAGCAACTTCCTTCAGTGCCAGTGTGGGAGGAGGTGGGAGGTGAGTGAGGCTGGCTTACCTGTGTCTGTGCATTTGTTGTTCTGCCCCACTGCTGTAAAATAATAATCACAGCCCTGGGAGGTTATAAACCAGCGTTGATGGGGTTGTGCTGTGCCCAGAGCATGGCGTGGGGCCCTGGAGCCAGAGGAGCAATGTGGTCAGTCCCTGTGACCAAAAACCACATCTGAGAAAGCCCCAGCTGCCATGACCTGCCACACTGGGTTTCACTCATTCTGCAAAGATTCCAACATCCTGCCAGGCCCTGGATTGTGCAAAGAATCCAGTCCCCTGCCAGGGCCTGGTGAATGCAGTGCCTGGGAAGAGCAAGGAGTGACTGCTGTGTTTAATGAGTGCTGTGTACTTAGCCTCACACCTTTCCCCCCTGCCCTGGCCCTGCTGCTGTGCACAGAGGCAAACCTGGGCTGCTCTGACAGGGAGCTGAGCACGGGGACATCCCTGGGGAGCCACATCCCAGCTCAGGGGCTGGCCCACTCTGCCTCCTCTGACAGATGAAGGGTTGATGAGCTGTTGTGCCATCCTAAACTCTGTGCTTGTGCTGGTAGAATTGGAGAAGAAACTGTGGCCCACAGGCTGACCCATTCATTTGCAGGCAGGATCCTAGCTCACAGTGAGATACTGCTTTCTTCCATAGGAGGCAACTCAGTGACACAGAATTTTCCAGACAGAAAGATGGGATCTGCCAGCTTGAGCTTGGGCTGTGTGTAGACTTGCATTTGTAACGTCTGCAAGTGCGATCTGAGACAATGGAACCTGCCTAATTGTTGCTGTCAGTGTGCCAGCATGGATTACACATCCTCCCTTCTCCCTGCTCCTGCTGCCTGGGGTGTGCTGTTTCTGCCACAGTTAAATGTGTCATATTTTTATTGAATAGAAACATCCCAACCGAAGAGATAAATACAACACAGGCATAATGAATCATGGGCTCTGGTGGACTTGCTCAGCCCCAGGAGACTGGAGCAGGCCAAGGGATGAAACACCGTGGTCTAACTCTTGTTTGCTTCACTTTTGCCCGGAAAGTGCACCCATGGGAATTCAGAGAACAATACTCATCCTGCCTGTGCAAGAATCCAAGGATCCTAAAGGGGCCAGGAGGAAAAGCACGTGCAGGGGCCAAGAAGGCTAAGTGGCATCATGCTGCTCTCCGCTCAACATCCCTCTCTGAGGAGGGGTCTGGATAGCACTGGTCTTACCAAAAAATCCTTGGTCAGTTCAGAGCACGGCAGGATGAACACGAGCCTCTAACAACACTGCCACTGTGAGAAGAATAAATGCAATTAAGAATACAGACAGAAGTGCACTTGTACACACCATGCAACCCTTTCCCTCTGCTCAGGGCAGGGCAGACTTCAGGACTGATGAAGAGGAAGAACCAGAGATGGGCAGCAAGGAAGACTGGAGGTCTTGGAAACATGACCTCTGAGGGCAGGAGGAATGAACTGACATTGATTAATCCAGAGGAAGGAGGACTAGAGAGACAAGTTAAGCCTTTAAGTGTATAAAAGACTACCACAGAGTAAGGCAGTAAATCGATCTCCCACTGGGGATAGGGGAAAATTGCAATAATATTTTTGAAAAGACATTGAGAGAAACTTTCCAACTGCAGGATAAATAAGGACTGGAAAAGATACAGGTTGGCATATCTCCACCAACAGATGTTTTTAAGACCAGGTTAGACAAACCTCTGTCAAGAATGCAGGTTTTGGCAGCAAGGAAGGACAATGTGGGGTGTTAAGATTAATTTCAGTATACTGAAAAAAAATTTTCAATATTTTTTCAGTATTATAAATTCAGTATTTTTCACTGTGCAGAAGCCAGAAGCTTCTGGAGAAAATTTCTACCATTGCACAAGGTGAAGGTATTCATGCACATCCCGAGCATGGTGGGACTTCCCTGCAAATGCTCTGCCCAGCATATGTGGTTTCCCTGCAGTTCAAGGACAGTTAGGTCAGGCAATCAAGGAGGTGGCAACTTTTTATCATAAAGCTATTAGAGCTTTAAGCAAAGAGCTAAGGAACTGAAGATGTGGCAAAGTTTTTTTTTTCATGTAAAAGCCACTTATACCCACCTTTATGGGCCTCTTGGTAAAGGAAGGAGTCTTTGAGGAAGATTCCATTTAAAAGCCCCATAAAAGCATTATCTATTTTTCTCAAACTTCTAATATTAGCAGGCACAGAGCATAAATATTAATCACTTCATTGAACAGCTGACTGCTGTTCTGTGATGTTTCTAGCATTGCCCAGGTAAGTGTGCCCCTTCCCCACTGCTGCAGTCATGACTGGAAGATTTACTGATTCAGAAGAGCAGTAGTGCTGGCACACAGAGCAGCAGCTGCTGATGCCAGGGGTGGTACAGGAATCCCTGAACTGGGATGTGGCTGGGACAGGACAAGAGCATGCTTGGACAAGAGCCACCTTTATATGCTGTTCTTCTGACTCTGCCCATCTCTTTAGAGTGACAAATCAAGAGGGGTGACTCTGACTCCCAGCACTTTTTCCTGAACTGCTTGTTCTGCAGCATAGGAAAAAATGACTTGGACGAAGATGCTGATGCCAGCTTTGTTCTCCAGAAAGAAGCTCTGCTGGAAGGTAGGAGTCATGAGCCTGAAAAAGCCAGCACAGCTCAGCACAGCCCTCTGGAATTTGGATGCTCTCCCTCACTCCCTCTGTGGTCTCCTGTTGCTGTTTGCCCAGGGGCATGGCAAGGTGAGTGGGTGAGGTTCACCCCCAGAGGCTCTGCTTTCGTTATCTGCAGGTTTTGTAAGAGTTTCCAAAGGTAGGGGAAGGGTTTTCTCCACCATGGGTGGTCCCTGTTCAGGTACCCTCATGGTCTGAAACCTCATTACAGCAAGAAGAGAGGGATGAGCAGTGTCTGTGTGTTTGCTGGGGGAGTGTTACAGTGGTTTGGGGATTTCTGTACTATCCAGGCAGGTGAAATTGTTAAATTCTGCTCCTTTCTGCAAGTAGCACAGCACAAGGGGAATCAGAGATGGAGCCAAGGAGCAGTGAGAAGGGGGCATCTGCGAGAGGGGAGTGGGTAGAGAGAAGAGGCAGAAAGCAAGCCCTGTGTGTTCCTGACCTGGAGCCCTGAAGGGGAGGGCAGGAGGCTTTTGCACAGCTCCTTGCACTGACAGCAGGTGCCTACCTCCAAACGGTCTAATTGCAAAAGAACTGGGAAGATGCTGAGTGAAGGATCTCAGCCCAGGCTAAGGCCTTTCTGAGCAAACATCTACATAAACATACCCCAATTAGTGGTAAGTATGGGCTGGCCAGCTGCCCATCTCTCTTATGTCCCTACTCAAAAGAGCCACAGGAACTCAGGTGCCCCTGGGTTCAGCACACATGTATGGTTTAACCAGCTTTTAAAGGCCAGGAAGTGCCCTAAACCACTTTGCCTGTCCAGGAACGTGTCTGCCTGCTGTGAACCCCCAGCCCCAGTGCTCATGCTCCAAGAGCAGCTCTCAGCTAAGGGTTCTAAAGGGCACGGGGTGTGTAAACCCACCCAGGACACGAGTCCTGCACCTTGTCCAGGCAAGCAGGCTCTGCTTCCCTGATTCTCCCGGGCAGTGCATCAAACTGCATGCAGGGAACATCCCATCCAGCTCCTCTGCAGCCAGGGAAAGGCACCAGGAGACATGAAAGGCACAATTCTTCCCTGTCAGCTCTCCCTCCAGCACCTGGCTCAGACTGGTACCAGCTGTGACAGGACTACCTGGGGAGTGCACGGGGTTGCAATGTGAACCTGAATGCTGCAACAGCACTGTGGGCTGTTTATTTTCTGAGGGTTTATTTTGTAATACTTCATGTATCCCTGCAGATGTTTCATGTTCTCTGATGTTGGAAAGCCCTTGCGAAGACCTTGCTCTGTCCAGCGAGAGCAGAGAGGTACATTGTGAGAAGGAACATCATCTGCAGCCAAGGTGGGAGTAATGCATGGTGAGATACTGATTTTGGACACAAACTTGTAGGGTATAACCCCACACCAGATGCCGACTCCTTTCAAGTTGGAAAAACATGGATGAACCCCAGAAACAGTTTGCTTGCACTTTCCAGTTAAGCACGGGAAGCACAGCAACCGGGATAGGTACAGTGGTACCATGTCCTGCTGCCCCGATGGGGACCAGCGCTGATTTAAGCAGGACATTTGTTCTGGTTTGCACGGCCGGGGCTAAGACTTTGAGCTTTTATGATCACAATAATCAGGTTGCCTTGCTTGGACCTTGATTAGTACATAGCTTGGCAAAATGTATTGCACGCACTGATCCCTGCTTGTGCTTTTGTGTGACAGACAAGAGGCCAAGAGCAGTTTAAGGCTGCAGCCAGCTGCAGGCAGGCAGTAGCCATGTGTCCCATTTTCCACGCTCTGGGCATCCCTGGGGGTGCAGGAGGGGCCCTGAGGGAGCTATGGCCGGGAGGGATCTCCGTGGGAGCACTCAAATAGGTGCTGGGGGAAGCTGCCTGCAGCTCGCTAATGAAGTATTGATGTCTGCAGTATATATTCAAAATGAGCCCACAGTGACGGAGGTGGATGGCAGCTCTGCCAGCGCGGGGCTCTGCCCGTGTCCTTAACGGGGTACGATCGCTCTTTGTGCCTTTACACACAGAGCTCCCTGCGGCGGGCGGGCAGGGCAGGGCCGGGCTAGGGCTGGGGCTGGGGCTGGAGCTCCCACCGAGGGTGCTGCGGGTGTGCGGCACCGAACGAGCCCCTCGGCTGAAGCCGGTGTCACCGCCGCTCCCCGGGAGCACCTCGGCTGTGCTGGGGGCGACTCGGGGGCTGCCGCTCCCGGGCAGCCGCTCCTCCTCCCCGCAACCGTGCCGTGAGGGGCGGAGGATGAGGAGGGCGAGGAGGATGCCCCGTGCCCGCTGAGGCAGCCGGGCTGGCGGCGGCGCCTCCCCCGCGCCGCGGCCCCCGCCTCCCCCCGCCTCAGCGCCTTAAATGCCTCGGCCGCGGCAGCAACAAAGGCGGGCGGTGGCTGTGAGTGAGGGGCCGAGCGAGGGTCGGCGAGGCGGGGCTGGCGGTGAGTGACTGAGGGCCGGTGGTGATGAGGGACTGAGGGGCAACGGGGCCGGGCTGGGGGTGAGCGGCTGAGGCTCGGCGGTGAGCGAGGACTGAGGGGCAGCGGGGCCGGGCTAGCGGTGAATAAGCGACCGAGGGTCGGTGGTGGGCGAGGACCGAGGGGCAGCGAGGCTGCCGGTGCCGCGGGAGGGGAGGGGAGGTAGGGCTGTGGCCCGCCCGGCCCGCTCCCGCCGCTCTCGGGGTCTCGGCTCTGGCGTGAGGCGGCCCCCGACTGCGACTGGGCTCCGGTGGGCAGCGTGGGGTGAGCGACCGCCAGCTCCGCTGCGCCGTAACTTTTGTTAATTCTTATTATTTACGTTTATAACCCCATCAGTGTAAACTTCTAAGAGCGGCAGATGTGTGTGGCGGCGGCTGCCCCGGCTGCCTGTCCCCCCTGCTCCTACTCCTCTCCCCGCTCGCCGGGGCTTTGGCAGCACTAAAGTCAGTGGTGGCTGCGGAGCGCGCCCGGTGGCGGCACCGAGGGACAGAGGATGGGCGGGGGATGAGGCAGACCCCGGCCCCTGCCTCCCTCCGGGTTGTGCTCACCCTCGCCTGAATTTGACAAATCCCTGCTAGCCCGGGTCAGCCCGCAGGGACCCGCGAGTCGTAGCAAGGGATTTACGCTGTGAGTAATTTTAGAAGTAGCTGCATTCGTCTCTACTAGCGCACAGCAGGTCAGGCTGCAGAGAGAATAAATAATGTGTAGCGTGTTTTTTGTGCTGCCGTGTGCTAGTTTTTCAGGGTAAATCACTGTTCTTACATTTATGAGCCCCCGGTAAATCAGGGCAGTGGACGGGGGGCCAGGGGGTGAAGGAGTGGGAACTGCTGCTGCTTTAATGCTGTTTCCATATCTGCTTGCTGCAACTGGATCTAATCACTGACAGTGTCAAAACAGAAATATCTGCAAGGGGAAAGGTGCCATGGCAGAGCAGTTGGATGTAGCAGGAGATTTTTCTTGGCTGTGAGGGAGTGAGAAACCAGAGCTGCCTATTAATGTGTGAGGAATGAGTCTAACTCTCTCTATGAGACTCCTCCTTTAGTGGAACACTCACAGGACTGCACTTGCCTAAAGACTGCTAGCTAACCTGGAATACTTTTTCTGAGCTGGGGTAACTTTAAATAGACAGGAGTGCTGGGATGCAAGGCTGCATCATCCTCCTGCTCACAGAGGGGAGTCCGTGGAAGGAGACCCCAGCAGAATGGGGTAAGTGTACATAAGGTGTGTTACTGAGGGGGAAAGGGACAGCTTTCTGTCCTCAGCTTTTGCTGCAAAAACTCAGTATTGTACTGACCTTGGTTGTGCATCTTGGAAACTTCTCATCTCCTGGCGTCCAGGACAAAATAAGGTAACAACCACTCATCCCTTGTGCTTCACCACAGTGCCCTGGGTCACTGTGTCAGGAAAGGTTTAGGTGGAGCTTTAAATGCCTGAGGAGCTCATACAGATATGAATGATGCTAAATCTTCCCCAGGAGGAAGAAGATTAGCAGGAAGAATCTTCCCCAAAAGGCCCCTGGGATAGAGGCCAAGAGTGTCTAATGAGGCAGACTTTTCCTGTTAGCTGCAGTTATTGATGTGGGAGGGTGAGGGCCTGAGGGGCTGAGTGAGCTGATGTGCGGATCTTGAGGGCAGGCAGCCCAATGTCAGGTCTGCCCTGCTCCAGGCAGCCTGTGCATAAGCCACTGCTCTGGAGGTCATGCAGCTGCTGAGCTGAGACAAATCATCTGTTTTCTGCTGGTTTAGCAGATAAAGAGCAGCTCTGTGGTGCCAAGGTGTGTGCTCTGTTGGTGTTGGGGACAGGACAGCCATGCAAGGAAGGCTGCAGCTTGGCTCCAGATTAATCTGTCCACTGCTCTTCCTCTCTCATTTAATGATTGCTTCTCTTAGGTAAGTGAAGTACGATGGAAGGAGGTGTGTTTTGTGGGTTTAGTGGGAGCAGTGTGGGGTCCTCTGCCGAAATGTGTGCCTCTGGCAAAAGTGGTGCATGGCCTGAAAATGGAGATGGACACATGAGTGAGCTGCCACATTGTCAGTGGAGCTGCAGCGCTCAGCTGGGCATGTGTGTGTGTGTCTCCTGCTGGCAGTAAATGTGAGGTTAGGTTTCAGAAAAGAGAAATATGTGATCATACCAACTTAATTCCTGGATGCAAAAATATTTGTTGCTGTGGCTTTGAGCAGGCTGCTTTCTTTGGTGGCTGCTGCTTGTGTGCTCTGTAACTTGGTTAAAACCAAAGAGTGGAAATGCAGGTGTATCATTGTTCACAGAGACCTAGTTTTCCAGGGACAAAACAGGTAAGCACTTAAACCTTGTTTTGCAGTGCCTGCTGTCAGAGTCACCTCCTGCAGGAGCTGGGAATACATGAGAGGAATCAGAGATGCCAGCATGAGGTGGGCAGGGGTGGCCTAATGAAGGGCAGGGCAGATGCAGCCAGTAATGTTCTGCATCTTAACTGTCCTTGAGACTGTGGTGCAAGAGAAACTGCTGCAGGAGCAGATGACTGAGCATTTGGAGGCTCATGTCCCTGTGGCTCTGTGGGAGGACGAGCGGGTGCTGAAGGGCAGCCCTGTGCCCAGGGCTATGTCTCCAACACCCACACAGGCACCTCAACCCCAGCACTGGTGCAGCATGGCCTCACCCAGCCCCTGTCCTGCTCTGGGCTGGAGGAACCAGGGATGCTAATGGGTCAGGTTGTGTTGCCCTTTGCTCTCAGGCTGACTGATTTGAAGGAGATGTTTGAACTCAAGTTTTTTGACCACCAGTGCTTCTCCTCACACTCTTACTCTGTTGCATTGGCAGTTTTTGGAAGGGCAGAAGTGATGCTGCAGTCGTGGCCCTCATCCCTTTCCACAGGAGAGGTTCAGTGGCGTGCACAGCCACCAGTGAAAATGTCATTTTCCTGTTCAGTACTCAACATTCATAAAGATCACTGGAAAAGGTCTGACAGAATTGTTTTGATGATCTCTTACAAAGTATCCAGACCTTTTCCATAGCCCTCAGATTTTGGAAGAGTGATGTAAATCACAATTCTGCACAGGATTAGCAATCAGAGAGTATTATGAATCAATCTGATACTTTGTCTTAACCATAGCCCTTCTTAGAACGCTGACCTACATATTTCAGCTTTCACTATAACTGCTTTACCAGGGACAGGCTTTGCTTCCAAGTGGAAGGTGGCCCAGCTGCTGGACATGTTTGTGTTTGAAGAACTTTCCTGGTGGCTTCAGATGTGCTTGAAGTCTGTGCTGCTTGACTGGGTAACTTGTCAATGAAGTGTGAAATACAAGTGGTTCCTTTGAATGTTCTTTTAATTATAATTGTGCTGATGAAAAACTAGAAGATGAAATGAGATGCTTTCTGTATAAAGTGCTCTTAGATGTTGAGCCAGCAGGGATCATTGTTATCAGATCCTCTAATCACTTGTGTGATTAAAAACCTTGGAAAAACTTACACATTTGAGCCACTTGCTTGTAGGTAAAAATGAAGGCTTATTGCCTTTCTGAATGTGTGCTGCAGCCCAGCCTTTGGTGAGATGTGAGCCCAAAGCTTCTGTAAAATCCCTCCCTGTGGGTCACTCATGGCACTGAATGTGAGTGCTTATCCCACTTGCAGATTAGTTTTTCTGCTGATTCCCAGAGTGACAAGGTGAACGATGGTAAAAAGGAGAGTCCAGAACCATGTCTGCAAAGCAGTGACTTGACTGATTTAAGGCAGCACTTAAGCTCATTTCTACCTGTCGTTATGATTCCAGCTCTGTAGGATGAATTCCTTGGTTTGAAGGATAGGAAGCAATGAGAAATGTGTGTACTGGTGTGTGCGTGCTTTCCAGCACGTCCCAGTAGCATGGGCTATGGTAAAGGCCCTTCCAGGTGGGGTGCATGTACAGCAACATGTTCACACGCACATCTTGGGTATGCAACAGAATTTGGTTCTGTGACTGTCCAAATTTGGTTCTAAGAGTGTCCAGGAGCTCTTCTGTCAAACGAGAACGCAGAAGATCTGTCCTGTAGTTTCCAGTCTCAGCAGGTTCCAAGTGGTGCCTTTGTCTGGCCTGAGTTTGCTAGTCCCTCTGCAGCATTTGGAAGCTGCCTGGGGTGCGAGGCTTGGGTTGTCTCTGAAATTCAGACAAGTCATCCGGTGGTCTTGAATGTTTGCTTGTGGTCTGCTGCTCACAAGTTCCCACAACCTCCGTTCTCAAGCAGAGGTTGGTGTAGAAAGCTGCAACCCAGCATCTTGCTGTTTCTTTTTCTATAAATAGCTAGAATAAAAAGGTCTGTTTGTGAGATTGGAAACATGGCACATCATATCCCCCCTTCTAACAACAGGATGCTGATGTGCAGGGAGGCCTCTGTTTTTCTGCCTTGTCTGTTGTGTCCCAGACCCCTTTGCTTGGGAATGGTGTCTGTACCTGCAGATGGGAGCTCAGTGCCAGACTGTGCTAACGTTTCTCTGCGCTCCTGATGCGTGTTAGCTCTGGGAACTGGCAGCTCCTGAAAATGAGCTCAGCAAAGCTGCTCCTGGTACCTCAGTGCTGCTGGGAGAGTGGAGAACCCGAATGCACCCAGCACAGGATGCTAACCTGCCTGACTGTACATCCCACACTGATCCCTGGGCAGGAATGTTTGTCACAGAGCCCAGCTCGTGTCTGGTGGAAACTGGAAACAAGCTAATGCTCCCTTCTTAAATATTGCATCCATTCTGCTTACAGTGGCTGCAGCAGTTTGGATTCTCAGCTGCAAAATTTTGCAGGAAAAAAAAAAAGTTGTTGACAGCAGTGATTAATTTTTTAATATGCATTGCAGCTTGCCCTTTGTGTCTTTGTGGTACAGCGTTTGCTGATTAGGAAATCAAAGGGGTTCCAATCAACCTGACTTGTTCACTGGATTTTCTGCAAATACCCTGTGCATTCCATCAGAGTCCCCAGTGTGTGAGGCGAGTGTGATGACCCTCACTGGGATGGAATGACAATAGAAAATGCCACGGTGGTTGTGCAGCAATGACAGCTTTCTAAAATGGATCTCCTGAGGACTGAAAGACATCTGTAGTCCTGGTTTCCCCCTGCTAATCTCAAGGACCTGCTTTTACCTTGAAATAACATTTAATGTACAACATCAGAGTAATGACATTTTTGTTCTAAATTTGTTTGTAATACAGAATCCTTAGAAAGGCTGCAAGCAGAGCTCTGTTGTCTGAGCTGCTTTCTTCCAAAAGCAATTAGTTTGTATCTTAAATGAATAAATTAATAAAAAGCTTCTCAGAGAAGATGCCTTCATTCTGTGAGTTGCATTGCCTAGCAAGACTGAAAATTTGAGTGTGATCCTTTGTTAACTAAGTTGGGTTAATGTTTATTTATTTGGTTGGTTTTAGTTTTTATCTTCTTCTCTCACAGTTTAGCTCTTCCTAAATTCAAGATTTTACTTTGGTCTGGGGATAGATGATCACTGTGTTAATTCTTGGTTATCCCTGTGACCTGGCTGTGGTCCTGCCACTCTTTGTGTTTGCAAGGGGTCTTAAGGAAATTAGAAATTTAGATGGACAAGATTGTAATTGTTGGGATAAAATCTCCCTGTTGGTCTCGTGAGACCCCACCTGGAGGGCTGCATCCACCTGGTCTGGGGTCCCCAGTACAGGAAGGACCTTGGAGCGAGTCCAGAAGAGGCCACCAGGATGATCAGAGGGATGGAGCACCTCCTGTGTGAGGAAAGGCTGAGAGATTTGGGATTGTTCAGCCTGGAGAAGAGAAGGGATCAGGGTGACCTCATTGTGGCCTTTCAGTACCTGTAGGGAGCCTACAGGAAGGGTGGAGAGGGACTATTTACAAGGGCCTGGAGGGTTGGGACAAGGAGAAATGGCTTCAAACTGACAGAGTAAGTTTAGATTAGATATTAGGAAGAAATTCTTCCCTGTGAGGGTGGTGAGGCACTGGAACAGATTGCCCAGAGAAGTTGTGAATGCCAAATCCCTGGAATGTCCAAGGCCAGGCTGGATGGAGCTTGGAGCAGCCTGGGATAGTGCAAGGTGTCCCTGCCATGGCAGGGGCTTAGAATGAGGTGATCTTTAAGATCTCTTCCAACCCAAAATCTTCTGTGATTATTCTATGATACTTTATATTTTTTGGGTTGCTTGTATTTCTCCAGAAGAGCTTCAGAGTAAGTAACTGTCAGGGAATTGGTCACTTTGTAAGTGAGGTCCACTAGCGGAAATGTAGCAAAGATGGAAAAGTTGTGTTCTGGCTCCTCTGGGCTGGTATTTCACAGGCAATTATGAATACTTCATATGTTTCGTGAGAGTCTGGAAGGTGCTGGATGAATTTTGCTTTCATCCAGATGATGGTGTCTGTGAATAGGAAGCTTGTTTCCTATTAACAGCTGTTGTTGCAATTTTGAAATCCACTTTTCCCAAATGCTTATGTTCATGAGAGTGCTGCTTTCTTGGGAAGATCATCAAAGAATGACTGGTTGTATCCTAATAAATTTCTTCCAGAGCTTGATAATGGACATTTTGTGAAGTCTGGAGCTGCCTAGGGAAGCTGTCTTGCACCTTTCTGGACAGAACCCATTGTGGAGGGGAACCTCCTCCCCGGTTAGTGATGTGCTATGACTTGCCTCCAACAAATGCTGCAGGGGCAGGTTTCAGTTGGACAGGGTGAAGGAACTGGGGACAGAGATTAAATAGTCCCAAGGA
This sequence comes from Drymodes brunneopygia, assembly GCA_013400955.1. Lineage (NCBI taxonomy): Eukaryota > Metazoa > Chordata > Aves > Passeriformes > Petroicidae > Drymodes > Drymodes brunneopygia. The sequence continues at coordinate 72,103 of VZTZ01018027.1, forward strand.
TGTGTTTTAGTATTGGAGGCAGGGGGTTTCCCAAAGGCAAAAATGGAATTGGTAGAAATAAGTGTTGCTTGTGCCTGTGACATGAAAGGGTATTTTTGGGGATGTGGGAGTCCCTGGCTGGAGAGGAAGGAAGAGCAATGGCTGGAATGCCTTGAGTGATGGCTCAGTCAGACTTTCTTCTAATGGGACAGAGTGAGGGATCACTGGCATTTTTAGGCTCTTCAGATTTAAATTAATGTTTGTTTAAAGAACAGCTGTCTTGAATCTTGCAGACTGTGCAGCTACCTGTGGATTGAACAGTCTGAGAAGGTGCTGGAGCCTTGGTGTTGGGCAGTGGTTTCCTTTGCTGGGTGCCTGCTTTACCGGACGGGTGGGGGAACTCAATGGATGGGATGTAATTTTCTGTAGATTTATCTGCTGATTTTCAGAGCAGCTGTTACTTGTGTCTTCTGTTTTATTCTTTTATAATAAGGTATGGGTGTGGAGTGCCAATTATTTTAGGTTCTGTGGATGTGGCTCAGCAATTTCAAATGTGGTTAGAAGTGCATTTTTAAAAATTGAGGTGAACTCCTTAAAGTCTGCACCTGGGGTAACAGTCAAATTTATTTTAAAGTGTGATATAGCTCCACTCTCAATTTTGGAAACTTCTTAGCACTTTGTAAATCACTTTGCAAAACACCCGTGTCTTTCAGATGAACTACTTGTTCAAGGGTTAAGAAGTTTGCCTAGTTATTAGGGGAGTGCAGTTGGGTAACTTTTATTAGATATTCATGGATGGGTTGTTTAATTAGGCAGATGATCATATGCTTGCAATCTAAGGAGAAAAATTCAGAAAGGTTAATTAAGGAATGGTTAGAAAACTTGATGTCAGAAATGATGTTAAGTTTCAGCCTGGACTCTCTTAATTAAAATCAGTTTAGTTCATGCTGGAAGTGAATGGAAATGAAGGAAATTTAAGCTTACCATAGCTACAGATGTGGGGGTGTACCAAGGTCATTAATGCATATTAACTCATACTTTTAAAATTAATTTCTGGCATTAATTTGGCTTGATTTTTCCCATCTGCCTTCATGCAGACAACACTCTGGACACCTCATTTATTTGAGGTATTGCAGAAATGCCTGCACATTTTCTTCCCACAATTCCTTTGCGACCTCTGAGCTGAGCTTTTACGCTGGGTGAGGACAGCAAGTCGAGCCCTGCAGGTGATGTTTCAAGTGTTTAATTGTGCACCTAAACGTTGTCTTGCTGCTGCCAGAGCCTCACATCTGTGAGGTTGCCAGGCGTGAAGGTCATGTCCTGCCACATGTGCACCCCAGCCCCTCGGTGGTGAAAGGAATGCGAAGGAAATGTCTTTACACACAAACTGTGGGCCTGATGGTAGATAAAGTCAGATACGGAGAGGTGAAAGCAATGGGTGGAACCATAAATTCCAGAGGAATTCCACTGATTGACACAGACTGTTTCTCACTCAAAACTGTGCTAAACCTCTGGATTTAGAGAAGAAGATCAGAGACACAAGGAAAAGAAAATGGGGGAGGGGTATACATTAGAGGGGGCTTTAGGTATTAGACGTTTTGGGAAGTCTGTACCTCTCAAGTACCTCAGCCACTGGGGAAAAAGAGAGCGAAATGCGGCCGGGAAATCAGGATAAAAAGGAGGCTGCGTCCCCTAAAAACTTGAGAGACCCCAGGGGAAATGCCCCATGTCCTCTCCCTTTATTCGAATAAAGTTGCAGGACTCCTCTGTCTCCTTTTTGGACATAAATCTCTAGTGTTTGTGGATTAATTTTCCTGACAGTGGGTGGCTGCCTCCGAGGCTGCGGGGCAGGAAGGGGACGGCTCTGTGACAGCCGAGCCTCGGACCGCCCGTATGTCACAGCCCGTCCCAGCGCCTCGGCCGGGAGCTGATAAGAACCAGTCACTGCAGTCACAAGATCTCTGGTCTTCCCTCCCACATTCTACCCACGCAGATTTCCCCTGGTTGCTGTAACTCCCTAATCTGGAAGAAAACAGGGGTGTGGTTAAAAGCGGGGCTCCCGGTAAGTGCGGGGAGCAGCTGTGAGCGTGTTGTCAGCTCCCCACATCCCCCGAGTGCTTGTGCTGTTCTTGGCCAGCTGGTGCTGGGGACTGCAGGATCGTGGTGAGGACTTTTGGAGAGCGTGGGCCACCATGGCTGCCCTAAGCCCACCTGCCAGGGTTGCAGTAACCACAGGCGGTGCTGGTGGGAAGGTGTCTGTGGCTTGCTTTCTCCATCACTGGCTGTTTTTCTGAAGTGAAAAATTCAGGCTAGGTGAAAAGGTGATCATATCCTGCTTCTCCCCATCTGAGATTGCCCCCCAGGCATGTTTTAATGCTGTGTCTTACAGTCTTGGAGTTGTTTCAGAGCATTTCCTTTGGCCAAATTCCTGACTAGCCATATGCTCCATGAAACCTTCTCATCCTTCCAGTATTGCTTCTACTAGCCCCTTTCTGCTCCTGCCAGATTCCTAAGCAGTCATCTCCTAGACAGCTTTCAGTCTCTGGTCCTTGAGCATCTTTTAGCCCTCCCACATCCTTGGCTTTCTTTCTCTTAGGTTTCATGAAAACAAACTCTTGGGGAAAAAATCCCAAGCCAAAGCCAAAAATACCACTGTGAAAATCCCTACCCACTCTCCAAATGTCCAAATACATTCTGCCTCTTTTTTCTGTAGTTGCACTTCTTGTTTTTCACAAAACTGAATTTAGCTGTTGGTGTTACGGTAGTTCTAATGAAATTTTTTTATAGCCAGTTACCAGGAAACTATTAGTTGTGTGTTTGTGTCAAAAAGTAGGCGTAATGGTTCAGAGCAGGTGAGCTGCAAAAACTACCCCCTTAAAAAAGGCCTGTGTAGAAGTTAATTTGGTGTTGCTCACTGGAGAAAGATTCTTTAGCTTTTAGGGAAGAGGATCAAGGAAGTTCCGTTCGTCTTGAGCGAGATAGGTTTGAAATGGAAATGTTGGTCCTTGCAGTACCTGAGGAAAGCAGTGAGAAACTTCTGAGTTTCGTAGGTGTGGAAAAAGGATCCTGCTGGGGCATTGCTGGGATGAGGTTGTGGCTGGGTTGAGATTGGATCAGCCATAACTTGCACAGGTCATCTTTCTCTGTGGCCATGGGTAGCTCCTGCTTGAGCCCTGGCTGTGAGGGTTGGCTGTGTCCCTGTTCCTGCATCAGATCCTGGTGATCCTGCTTCAACTTGCCTTGCAACAGGTGAGTTTCTCTATTCCTGGGAACAAAGTGCAATAGCAGAGATTTCCTCTTTAGGATATCCTGATAACGGCCTTGATAATTGGGCCTGTGTTTCCCCAGGCCTGTGGCCAACCTAGCAATCAGTAACTGGATTTTCAGTTCCTGCCCCTGAGGCTGTACCCTGTTCTGGTAACAGAGGTTGAGCTCTGGCAGCAGTGATGACATCAGTCTCAGACCCTTGACTAAGGAACTGCCCAAGTGCCTTTGCTGCTCTCTGTGTTCTTGGTTCCCAAGCCTCTCTTCTGCAGCAGGGATGTTTTTGGGTTTCTTGGTCTTCTGTGGTGCTGCTGAAGGTACAGTATTTGCACAGAGCCGATTCCTCTGAGATGATGATGATGATTCTTCTGCTTAAGCGCACAAGCTGCCAACTTACAGAATTAATTGCCAGTGGTCTGCAGTAGCCCTTGACTTGTCCTAGAATTTGCTTCAATAACAGGGAATGGATCTTTAATGAAAGAGGAAGGAATTCTGTATTTTCTCTGGAAATACAGAAAGGGTTGCAATGTCAGCTCTCAGAAGGCAGGACAGCTTTTAAGTTACAAAGCCTAAATCTGATTTCTGTGTGCACTGCAGGTTCTGATTGTGTAGTTCCACAGCTGCTGCTTGGCTTGATGCTGCCTTGCTCCTTGTGCATAATCAGTCTGTATTTGTGGTTGTTTGGTGGGGGTTTTATTTTCCTTTTTACAGCTCTGAGGTTGTGCTTTACTTGTGTACTTAAGCCCTGCCCCGAAGACAGAAGCACAAGTTGTCCAATAGGTTACTCTGTAGTGCTGCTCATAAATGTCGGAGCAGCTGCAGTTCATGGTGTGTTTGTGGGAAAGCACCTCTGTAAATGGGGAGCTGAGGCACGCACAGGGTACTCAGCCAATTCAGGGTGCTCTTCCAGGAAGCTGCAGGAATTCTCTTCTCTTAATTTCTGACATCCATGGAGTTCTGTGGCTGAGAGCTCAGAGAGCTCAGCCCCTGTGCAGACCTGATCATGGTTCTGTCCTTGTGCAAAGGTCTGGCCACAAGGGATGTGAAAAGTTTATTTTAAGGTGTGTTTGACTTCACAGCAGCTGTGAAAGAAACAAAACAGGAATCACTTTTTTGTCAACTTCGATTTGCCTCTCCTGAGACTTTGTCTGGCTTTTGTGTGCTATTTACTACACCTTAATGAAAAAAAAACCTGATGGAAAAAACCCCACCCAGGTAGAATGTTATTTCAGCACTGTCATTCAGTGGGTGCTTCGCTGTGTGAGAGGAGTATGCTGTGACAAAATGAGGGGCAGCATTATAATGTCCTTTTTTTGTGTTTTATGGGTAGAGGAGAGGGCTGGGCTCCTAAGTCCACCACAGAGGCTCATCCTGCTTGAATGATCACCAGGCAGTGCTACTGAAAACTTGTCCTCCCTGTGGACCCTCGGTGGGAAGGATAGGCTGTGCAGACAGGATTTGTTGGCAGATTGACACCAGTGACCAGGGGAGCCACGGGCTCTGCCAGTGCCCCCAGAGCAGGTATTTGTTGCAGTCATTGCTTCTCTTCAGGCTTGTTCCCAGCCTGCCTTCCAGTCCTTCATGGACCACTCCTGGTCTGAAGCTCTTCAGCAACTCATTCCATTTCTTGTCTGAGATGTTGTCTGGGTTTCACATCCCACTCCTCCGTTGTCTGGTAAACCTGCCCCATCCTGGCTTCTTTATTCCTCAAGTCTTCTCATCTGACTGGTGTGACCAGAGGATGCAGATGTCCCTGCCAGTAGTGGCACTGTTTGTGCCTTGCTCCCCATCCACTGTGCCCTCCCAGCCATGCTGGCCCTGTCTGAGCCTCTGTGTTGTGGGGCCTGGGGGCATTCCTGGCTGGTACTCAGCTCTGCAGAGGCTTTAATGATTTTCCATTAACTGTGATTAACCTGGCGGCAGGGCTTTGCTTATTGCATTCTGGAAGAGTTGCGGTGGCAAGATTTCTAATTTTGGGATGAATCAGTGTTTAAAATTAAACAATAAACAAATACCATTTCTTTTAAAAGATGGCAGACAGCAGGATGTTTTCCTCTGCCAAAAACATCCATCAGAGTGTTGGTTATGCTGTAGCTGGCAAGGTGGGAAGGAGAAATATTTCCTTACTCACAGCAAAAAGATAAACCATAAGTCTTCATCGACTGCCAGCAGAGGGGATGCTGAATGACAGGGGGGGCTGTTGCTTCTTCCTCCTGGTCCCACAGTCTGGGGATTACTGGCTGTTAGTGCACAGACCTGTCACTCTGGAGACTGGATGTTAGAGTGTATTAAATCCCTTCAGGCAGACAAACTCACCTGGGCTGGTACTTAATTTACAGCACTCTCCAGGATCTTTCCATGTAGATCCTCTGTCTTAGGAGGGAAGAAGAATTAATGATAAATTAATGAAAACTTTTACATTGTTCTGAATTAGGGGGTAATTTTTTGGCCCCTACTTAACCTTGTCATCTTCCAAGCTATTGCCTCTTTTAGTAATTATCTGCTTGTATTCCTGATGGGCAAACTTGCCACGTAGAATGTTGTGTTGGTGAATTCCTCATACTCTGGTTTGCCCAGAAGGCAAGGAGGTATGGTCCCTCTCACAGTCATGGCTTTCAGAACAGGTGCTGAGAGTTCAGGCTCTGCCAAGGGACTCTGCCCACCCTGCAGCTGGTAGCTCTCTGCACCCAGCACAGGCTCTGTGCACATCTGGAAGGTGCTGGGCTGTCAGAGGTGCTCCTGAGCACTCTTGCTGTCCTGTTTGGTGAGGGGCACGTCTCCTTGATCCTTTTGCCTCCCCAGAGATGCTGGTGAATATTTCTGAGCATTTTGCCCTGTTAACAGGAAGGAGTGGGTGGATGGCTGGGAAGCTCCCCTGGCCCCAGTCTGGCTGCTGTATTTCCTCTTACAGCTCTGTGGCTGCCCAGGCTGTGCCACGGAAGAAGTTGCATTGCCTCTGGTGGCATCTCTGGGCTCACTTTCCAGTCATGTATAAAAGCAGACTTCAGGGAGCAGGTAGCCAGGGGTGGATTGTTGTGTGTCTTTAAAACTGCTGTCCCTGAAGAAGTGCTGCCTGGCTGTTCAACCAGTGTGCTGGGCTTGTTCAGTTGTCTGTGCTTCTCTGCATCCCTTTATCTCCTGTTTGCATCATTTTTCTGACTTAAATGTACCCTTTCTGCAGGCCACAAAACCTGGCGTGAGCACAGCCTGCAGCAAGGGGATCCTGCTGAGCTTGCAGGCTGGGGACTTCCTAGCCTGGCATGTAAAAGTGCTGGGGCTCTGGCTCACCATTACTCATCCAGCCTTCCTGGGCTCTGCCTGGTGAAATTTCCTCACTTGCTGTGATGGCTGACCCCTTGCTCAGTGAGGTGCTTCTCAAAGATGCAGCTATGCTGAGGTACTGCTGCAGACTGACAGACACCAAGAATGTTACTTTTCAGTCCAGCAGGTAGCTGTTTCTGGTTTTTCCCTTTTGATATAACCCTCAAGTATCATTCTAGTTTCACTCTCTCTCACCTGACAGGAAACTTCACAAGGCTGTGCTGGTGGGACCTCAGTGCTTGTGGTAGGGCTTTGTGTGCTAATGTCTCTTTGCATGGGTAGCACCCCTCTTTTTAATATCTTCCTTCTTTCCTGCTTTTCACCTCTCTTTTCCCCTGTCTTCTTCCTTTTCTTCATCACACAAAATTATGAAGCCTGAGCTTACCTTTTTCCCACGGCTTTCCCTCCCCTACTGTGGTGTGCTGCTGTGGGTTAGGGTCCCTTGGATGGTTCAAGCTGGCAGTAATTTGGGATATGAACATATTGGGATCTCTTACTAAGCTGTGGGTGCTTGGGCTCCCTACTGAGAGCAGAGAGCTGAGCTGCTGGGCTCGAGGTGGAGCATATGCCAGGCCATGCACATACACTGGAAACCTGCCCAGGGCAGGATAATTATGGGAGGCAGTGTTTCCTCAAGCGAACTGTGTGCTCTTGCTTGCTAAACAGTCTTGTGATTAATATCTTATTTAAGAGGATTTTAGGACATGTGCTGCAGTTACACTGAGTTTCTTTCAGAAGTAGGGGAGAGGTTAGAAATATAAACTCTGTGAAGGATCTTTTGTGTTTCCAGCAAGGGTCATCAGGTAAATGCAGTGCATCACTGCTCTGCTGTGTCAGAGGGGGCAGTAGGTTTTGCTGTGGGTGGCTCAGTGGGAGAAGAATCCTTGAAGGGCTTTGCACATGTTCTTGTACAGGCTGCATTCTTAAGATCTCCTTAGGGACCCACAGCTCCAGCACTAAGGGCGAGTTCTTCTGCCGTGACATCAGCATTAGCAGCTCACCCTGACCCTGGCATTAGACTCTGGTGAGTTCTACAGCCAGCAGGTGTTCACCAGCACATTTTGCCTTCAAAACCAGGCTCTGTGAGCTGTTTTACTCCAGTAATGTTTCAAGGTGTCAGCAGCTTGATTGTCGGCCTCAGCCAGGACACACAATGTGGACGCAGCGCTATCTGCATGCTCTGGGTGTTTCTGTGCCACTGCTGATTTGCTGTGTGGTGCTGGCTGGTGGTTGTAGTCTCTGATGAGTCTGATGTGGCTTACGTCTTGACCTTAATTTCTTTCCTAGGCTAGAGAGCTCAATCAAAAAGGACATGGGAGCATGAAGAATTGCATAGAGAGCACTGATGTGCTGCGTGTGGTGGCATCTCCTACAGATCCTTCCTGGAAGGGATTGACAGGAACCGCTATGGACAGCAAAGGAACCTGGAGATGAAGGTGATGACCATGGCTCTTCCTCTTTTTTTTGCCTGCCCCTTTTTTCACTTCCACATGCCTGCAGCAATAGCAGGGCTGCTGTCAGCATGACAAGGCCACATATACATTGAGGCACTGCTGTTTCCACTGAGGCTATCTCATGTTACATGCAGAGCTGGGAAGATGGTAAAGAAAATGGGGAGGGTTCCCTCATACTCCCTTAGCAACCATCCTATATTTCTCTTTTAAAGCAAAATAAAACATTTATTCTGCTTCTTGTGGGAGCCCTTGTAGAAGCTGACATGTATTGGTTGTGCACCAGAGGTAAGAGTCTGATACCCAGTGTTTATTCTGACTTGCATAAAATGAATGAGATGTGTACTGGGTCTCATTTTGGTAAATCTTTCCATAAAAACCCTTTGGGGACATTGCCTTTGGCTCTAGGTTAGAGTAATTAGCTGCCTACTTACTCAGCTGACCTCTGCTGATCATGCCTGAAGTGCTTCTGTTGGTGGTGCCACGACATCACTCTTCCCCGTGGTATCCTGCCCCTTATCACATCACTGCAGTCCTTTGGCTGTTGCCCTCAAGGATGATGAGCATCATGTGAGCCATTGCAGTGACTGTTGCTGATGCTGGGACCTCCCTTTTTTTCTCATGCATGGCAAAGCAAACTTGCTAGGAAGCATTTTTAGAGGCAAATGCAAACGTAAATATTGGGTTTATGGCTCTTTTCATGGGAGGACCTCATTGTACAGCTGCTTCTCTAAATATTTAACTTGCTGGCATCAAGACTGCCAGCTGTTGCTCTTTACTTCCTCCTCTGCTGGAAATATGCTAATGTCCTCTCCTCCACTTAAAACCTGATCTTTAATATGGAACATGCACCATCCTTTCTTACTTGCTGTCGGAACAACGCTCCTCTCTCCCAGTATTGTGTTACCTTTAGCATTGCAAAGTGTAACACTTGGGCAAGGGTGGTGGAGTTCCAGCAGCCTGCCTGCCTAGGGGCTGCTGGACTTCCAACCCCAAAGAGGGCAGAGAGCAGCCAAAATCTGCACAGAGGTCAAGACAGAGCAGTAGGGAGCACTGGCAGGAGTGGGAATGCTCTGCTTGGAGGTAGGTGAGTGGAAAAGAAAAAGCATGGCCCTTTGCCTTGGGCATCTCTGGCAGCTGCTCTTTCCATGGGGAAAGAAGAAAACTAAGCTGGAGACAGCCTGATTTCTGGTTAGGTGGGATTTGGGTGGAGAACAAAGGATTAAAGAAGCAGGTCAGCCACAGAGCTCTTCTGCTGTTTTGGTTGTTGTACAGAAACAAAGGGGGTTTTAGTTCTGTTTTTCTTCTTGTTCTTCTGTGGAAGTCCTCTGCTTACTGAACAAAGATGTGACTTGCGGTGTGATGCCAGCTGATGCTAGTGAGCTGGCTGGATCTCATGTGGGCATGGGAGCCATCCTTTCTGAGGCTGTGGCAGCACAGGGCACACCCACATGCATGTGCAAGGCACACATAGGCAGCAGGGACTGGGATTGTTGGCCTTGGTTGGGTGCCTGCCTTTGGGACAGCTGAAATCCAAGGCCAAGTTCACCTTTCAAGCTCAGATACACTTCTTGTGTGGAGATAATTCCCTCTCTTAATGAGCATTGTTAGCACTGAAGGTTCACCTTCTGCTTGTGCCAGAACAACATCTTGAGCCCCTTTTGAAATGTTCAGGAATCTTCCTTGTTGAATAGCCAAACCCAGCCCTCTGTTACTAAGTCTGGTTTCAGACTAGGCAGGCCTGGTTAGGCCTGGCTTGCAAGGTGGCAAAGCTGCTGGAGGAGATGGATATTTGAACACCAGCAAAGTGATATATTTGGTCTGTAATATCTGTATCTCTGCCCACCTCTTTGTCAGCAGTTACACTGTTTTATATGTTAACATCTGAAGTGGAAAAGGGACTTTCCTCTTTCTTCCTTAGGGCACATCCAAATTAGGGAAGTAAAACCAAAAATAGGCACACACCCCCCTTCATGCCCCATTGCTCCCTGTGGCTGTGTGAGCCTCTGACCCCCTCCTGCTTTAGAAAGGGGCAGAGCCTGCCTGTTGGAGAAGAGGGTTTATTGTGTGTTAGGCACAGCTGGTCAGAGGCAGAGGAGAGGGTAGGGATGTGTTTCGGTGTCTTGTGTCCAGGTTCAGGAGTGGTTTTCCAAGGTGGGTGTCCAGGCAAGCGGACACCAGAAGCAAAGCATTCGGCCATGTACTAACACATTATCCCTTCAGGATAATGGGATGATGCACATGTAATGCTATTGTGTAAGATTAACAGAGCAGTTAATTCTGCTTGTGCTGAAGTGCAGCGTGAACCCATCTGCTTGTTTTGGCTGCAGTTTTGTGTGTGCTTTAGAGAGAGTCCCACCAGTGCGGTCAGTTTGGGGCAGCTCTGTCAGGAGCTGGGTGTTGATGTGTGTGGCTCTGTGGCCACTCTGGTGACCACTCAGTTTCTGCATACTCGTGACTTCTCACTCTGAGGTCCGTGCTGTGGCAGGTGACACTCATTTCAGACACCACTTTGCACTTGAAGCACTTAGTGGGACTTGTGCACCAGCTCTGAAATACCTGGGTGAGCAGAGGCTATAAGCACAAAACAGGCACTGCATGCAGTGCATCTGGGAGACATGAGGGGAAAAGCTGCCCAAAACTGAAGATAAGGGGAGGGCTTCCAAGAAGGAAGGATAGTGGAGGGTGGGATCTCACCAAGGCAGGAAGGCAGCTTCCTGCTGCTGCACTGTGGGGAAAGGCCACAGAAATTACGGCATCCCCTTGTGCTGTGTGGATGCTGGAAGGGATGTGAGGGGCCTTAGGGGAGATTTCCCAGGAGGAAGAGGAGAGTCCCAGAGATCCAGATACAGTATGAAAGCACCCAGTTCCTCCTGGGAAGTACCTCCAGCCTCCCTCCGCTGCTCCACGCAGCGCTGTGCGTCCCTGGGCTCTGAACAAAGCTCTTGCACGAACCACTACGGTTGGTGATGGGACCGGGCAGAGCGGAGCAGAGCCCGGGGCTGCTGCCCGGTGGGACCGGGCAGAGGAGAGCAGAGCCCGGGGCTGCTGCCCGGTGGGACCGGGCAGCGGAGAGCAGAGCCCGGGGCCGCTGCCCGGTGGGATCGGGCAGAGCAGAGCCCGGGGCCGCTGCCCGGTGGGATCGGGCAGAGCAGAGCCCGGGGCCGCTGCCCGGTGGGATCGGGCAGAGCAGAGCAGAGCCCGGGGCCGCTGCCCGGTGGGATCGGGCAGATCAGAGCAGAGCCCGGGGCCGCTGCCCGGTGGGACCGGGTAGAGGAGAGCCCGGGGCCGCTGCCCGGTGGGATCGGGCGGAGCGGAGGAGAGCAGAGCCCGGGGCCGCTGCCCGGTGGGATCGGGCAGAGCAGAGCCCGGAGCCGCTGCCCGGTGGGATCGGGCAGAGCAGAGCCCGGGGCCGCTGCCCGGTGGGATCGGGCAGGGGAGAGCCAAGCCCGGAGCCGCTGCCCGGTGGGATCGGGCAGAGGAGAGCCCGGAGCCGCTGCCCGGCGGGGTCGGGCAGAGGAGAGCTCGGGCCTGCTGCCCTTGGCCACGTCAAAGGCACTGGAGGAGCCGGCGCTTCCAGATGAGTGTGTGGGGAATTTCTGCTCTGCTCCCCTGCTCTCATGCAAACTATTTTTCACCTCTTTGGGCCATAATCTGCCGAGATCTGTGAAAGAGCTCTGATGTTCAGTCAGCTCTTGAAGACCTTCCGGAAATGGCATGGGAGGTTTGCTGCGAGTTTCTGAAGCACTGGTTTGAGATGCCAACAGATAATGCTGTAGAGATCTAGACAAGATAAAGAACCTGTGAACCAGGGCTGGCTTATAATTTTTAGCCTTTTACTTTGGGGAAAAAATCCCCTTAAATTGCTGTTGTAGCAGACTTCAGAAAATATTAATCAGGCTGATGCATTTTAAATAGTGATTCCTATATTTATTTATTTAGAGTGAGGAAGAAAAATTCAGAGCTAACACCATGTACAAGTAATTTCCCCTGACAACATATGCCTCTGGCCTAGATGCATGTTGGACAGCTTATGAAAAAGCTTTTATTTCTGAAATATCACTGTATTATAAATGCATTATTTCTTAACTCAAAAAATATATGAGGATATGTTTGTAAATATATAAGTACATGTATTTGTTATAAATCCGAGAGAGAGTACGTGTTTCAGTGGAGCAGAACCACCTTAGCTGAATTGGTCTGATTTTTAAAAATAATTAGGAAAAAACCCCAAACAAAAACCCCCAAACCACGAACAAAAAGACTAGTGAAATGCAAATTAAAAATCCTAAAATAGTTTAGGACAATTTTGTTAGGCTAATCTGCTGTTTTTTTTGCTCTAACATTGAAGTGCTGTGGTTCTTCCTACCTGAGAGGAGTTATTCTAACCAACATATCCAGGGCTTGAGGATTCTCTGCCAGTTTAGCCTCGGGGCATACTGGTGTGACAGCATGAGGAGGGAAGAACTGTGTGCCTCCTGTCAGGAGATATCCAGGACTTTGTGCCTTCAGATACCTGTGCAAGCTTAAAACAGCTAAGCTCCCATCCTGTTAATCTGGAGGGGAGTTTGTGGAGAGGAGAGCGGGGTACGTTGCTGTTAAGGGTCCTTTTGGCAGGAAAAGGAAGGAGAGGGAAGATGAAGGGTCACCAAGGATCAGCTCCCATGAGACTGTGGTGGCATTCCCATCTGAAGTGCTTAAAAACTTGTCCCTTAGCAGTGTGCTGGAGTGAAGGTAAGCAGCTTTGTTTAAATAAAATGAATGAGTAACTTTGAAACTAAAACTTGGTCTGAGCCAGATCAAAAGTCAGCCTTGTGTAATGTTCAGTGGACTTTTCCACTTTGAGCTTGGATTGGATGTTGAGCAGCAAGAAGTGGCCTTGTGCTACAGGTGCCACCAGATCCTCTCTCAGTCTGGAGTACTGTGGGGTATTGTGGCACTGAGTGAGCTCCCTGCTGTTGGAAGCACCCAGCTCTTACTCTAAAGCAGTTGGGCATGGTGTCCCCCTAGGGTGTCCTGGGAGTCACCCCAGCAGGCTGGCAGCCACCACCAGCATGTGAAACATCTCTGCTGCATTCTGCAGGCTCCTTGTCTGCACAGGGGTGCATCCATGCCAGGCATGACAGATGCCTGACTTCTGTGCCTCGGGAGAGCTCCCTTTGTGGAGGAGGAAGTCTGGTGCCTTTGTGGCCAGGAGCCTCTGCATGGCCAGAAGGAGCTGTGTGTGCTTATGAGCAGGAGTCCAGCCCTTGGCAATAACGTCCTCTTCCCATTCCTCCATTTATCACCCTTCCTCTCATATCTCATCCATCCTTCCAGGCTGGCTGTGGGAGAAAATTAGGACCTTTCATTTCTCTGGGAGGCATATAGAACTTTTTAAGTCTTACAACCACTTTCTAAGACTGCAGAAATGTGTTGTACGAGAGGCAGTATGAGAGCCAATACTGAATGGAGGAGATACAAAAATGTCTGGTGCCTCATTTATTGCTTTAGGAAGTAACTTATGTTTTTGCTGGGATTATCTGTCTAGATCTCTCCCTCCATTCTGCAAGTTGTTACCTGGTTTTGATGAAAAACACATTTGTGCTGTGTTAGTTTCCCTTTTTTCTCTGCTTTCTCAGGCTTCCTGCCCTGTGTTGTCATGTGTCCACAGCACTTCAGAGCCTCTTGGGGTTGTGTGGGGCCCAGGAGGACAGCAGGGGTCTGACTGTTGCTGTGCAGCTCCCCTGGCACTGTGCACACCCAGGCAAGCATGGCCACCGTTGGTCATACCCTGGGAAAGCAATAATCCTGCAGATTTCAGGAACTGCTGCTGCTGCTGTGGGTAGTGACCAAGTTACTCCTGTCTGCTCCTCCACAGGGATGGCACGTTGGGTTGGCATCCTTCATAGGGGAGGCACAAAGTCCCATGTATGTGAAATGTCTTAAATACCAGAGGGCAGAAAGCTGCAGGCTTCAAGGAGTGGGGGTGTGGTTCAGATCAGTGATGGATCCATCCACTTGTCATCTGCAAGCTCTGCTGCCAGACTTGGTTCTGAAGTGCTGACAGTAGGAAGTGAGTGATGTGTTTGGGAGCAGGAGCTGGGTAGTGCTTTCCAGGCTTTATGCCTGTTTTTTTGGTGGGGAAGAAAGCAGGCTACGAACACTGAGAGGAGGTGATAAAAGATGTTAAAGTGACCTTTATTGCCGCCTTGGCCTCTCAGAACCCCAGTGAACTTTATATGTGTTTCAAGCATGGTGTTTTCCTCCCTCCAGCAACTGTGTAGACTTTTTGTATTTCAGATCAACTCATGCCATGCCCATAGCAACACTGATCCCTCACTGGGATGGTGTCAGGGTGTGGAAGTGGGGAAGAAAAAGAGAATTCTTTGGCTATGTTGTACGTGGCACCATGGAGCTGCCAGATGCGTGGCTTGCTCTGTTTGGGAGCTTACAGCTGCAGGTGGTGCTAGGCTTTGTCAGTTCTCCATCCCACCAAAGAGTGGGCATTGCACATCACAGAGCACCTGTTTGCTCCTGCAAAGTGTTCATTTGGGCAGGAGGTGCTGCTGAACCTGCTTCCCTTTTCTAAACATCTGGGGGGATGCTGAGGACAGAAAATAGCAAGGAGCTTTCAAATGCAGGTTTCTCAGGAAAATTGCATTTGTGTTTTCTGTTCTTCTAAATATGTATGCAAGACTTTGAGGGTGGAGGAGTGTCTTAAGCTCTTTAAATGTCTTTGAATATGTCTAGGCACCTAGGTTTGTGCTATACACTTACATTGCCTGTGATTTATAAAATTGAATTGTATTTAGGCAAGGTCGCTTCCCTGGCAATATTTTTGCAGGCTTATTGACAGTAGATATATTTGAAATGCTGATACAGGGGCATAGTGTTCCCAGATGAATGTGTTTGAAAAACAGGGCAGCACTTGCTGTCACTGCTGATGCTCCCTGTGTCAGGGTGTGACTTGCTGATGTGCTTTGGCAAAAGATATTTGACATCTGCTCCTGCAGATTCTCTGACTTTTGAGAACCTGGCTATTGCTTCAACAACGAACAACATCCAGGATCTTGGGGTACATTGATTCCTGTGATCTGCCTTGGCTGCTCTGCTGCACCCTGACACCGAGCTTGGACTTGGGCTTTCTCAACAGCTTGTGTTGAGTTATATCTGCCTTTCCTCTGGTCATTCCACTCTCAGTTTAACCAGTGGAAATGGTGGTGTGTGGTAGAAGTGGTATCAATTAAGCTTTCCTATTGCTGTGGCTATGGGGACTAAAACCAAGCAGTTCTGATTTGTGGAAAAACATCTCATTATTGTGACACCTTTTTTTTTCCCTGCCTCCTTCTGTATCAGAGACAAAACAGTTAACTCTAATTTTGAAGTTTCCATTTGTCCTCCATGCCTCAAGTTCCTTGCATAGAAAGGAACTCCTTTGGTTTTTGCTGGATGAATAATTGAACTGCTTGTTACATGATTGTTTTTACAATTTCTCTGGTAGTTATTTTATTTTGATGGGTTCTAGTGGGTGTTCTTTCTAATGGTCTCTTAATTGCCATCAAGACCTGCCTTTTTTTCAGCACCTGATACTTTTTGGTAAACAATCTTCACAGCTGTATGTGTCTTTGCATTATAAAATACGGATTTCTTAGGGAAAACTAATTTATTTTAAATGTAATGTAAGAAGTGTTTTGCTTGTCATAGAGTAGTTTGAGTAGGACCAGCATGTCAGAAGAAGTCAATGGCCAGAACTGACTCTTTACTTCTTTCTTCCAGTGAAGTTGGTGTGGTAGAACACTGCTGTTGAGTGCCAGCCCTGCCATCCCCAGCAGGGATGAACTCTGGGTATGTAGAGAAAGAGAAATGTTGGTAGCACTATTGGGCTGAAAACCAGCAATGATAGATTCAGACCTGTGCAAGTTTATTTCACTTAGTGAAAGATTAGGTCTTAGTTTAAATTGAATTAGATTCTTCTTTGAGCAAGTCATAAAGAGTTACTGCGTTGTCCTTGAGACAGAAGGACATATTCCCCACCTGCCAAGGGCTGGTGTCAGACATTATCCTGAAGGGGATCTGCAGCTGGCACACAGGGAATTTTATTGTCCTGGGGCCACAGAACAGCAATGGCTGTCTTGGCACGCAGTGGTATTTGCAGAGGCATTGAAGTGTTGACCTGCCACACACTGTTAATTTAAAATAAAGAAGCGTCCCCCGTTCATTTTGAAGGATAAACATCACAAAGAAACACATGCTTGGGGGGGGATGATTTGAAGGTGTAATGTTCCATGTAAAGTAAATAGTCACAAGTGAGCAATTGCATCCTGGTCTTTAAAGCTGGGCGGGGTAGGGGGAGTTTTCCTGTTGCCCTCAGTGTGGGAATGGCTGTGATAAAGCTGACTAATGATGAAATCCTCACTTGTAAAGCCCTGACATGGGCTCTGGGTGTGGGAGGAGAAGCAGCCTGGGGCATGCAGACACCCCAGGCAGATGGGGTCTCTTTCCTTTCCACTGCTGTTAATAAGGAGTATTCAGCAGGTGTCTGTCTGTCTGTGGGGTAGGAAGTGAGGTTTTGTAAAGGGGAAGTGCTGGTCCCACCAGCTGAGGGCTTGCTCCTGTTATGGAGTTCATAAACATGCTGTCCCACCAAACAGGATGCTAAGCATGGTCCACTACATTCTCTCATTAATTAGCTCAATATATTTCATAACTGGAATCCTTATTATGAGCCACTAAAAGCACCCTTTTTAGCAAGACTAAAATGTAAACCTTTAGTTAGATGAAGGCCTCATAAACATGATGTCCTGGATTTTTGTGACATCCTGTGACTCGGAAAGCAGATTTAACTTACAAATAATATTATTGTTACTATTTAGAATACTTTCATGGTAAAACTCGGGTACATGTATACCGTGGTTAAGATACTAGATCCATATAAAATACTTATTATATAATTATTATATATAAAAAAGCTGCTGCTTTTTAATGAGGGCTGAAGGGGAGGCAGAGTGCTGCTAGGTACAGCCACCCTCCAAAACCAACATGGCACGAAGGAAAGAGCAGGAATAAAGGGCTGACACAGCCAGAAATTAAGGCTCCTTACTTACATTAAATCCCACCTTTTGTTAACATGTAAAAGTAAAATGAAACACATGCTTAAACTTTCCCCTGTGCCTCCCCCCAGAATCTGCCTCTCCTGTTCTCCTGGGAAGGTTTTTTTTCAGCTGTGACAGCAGCATATTTTCACTGGCACATGCAGAGATTTTTTTAATGCAGGCTGGACTAATGAAATTACTTATTTCATTACAAGTGACCTGTATAGCTCCTCAATGTGTCACCTGAAATATAACCACGTTTCTTATGTAAAATGCTTTTTCTTCCCCTCAAATCTCTGTGTAAAGTTTCCACATTCTCCCCTTTCTGTTTTGTTCCGTTTGGTGGCATTGGAAACGCCTAAATGTATGGCTCAACAGATGTTTTATTTTCACAGCACAGTGATATTTTGGAAAGAAACCAAGAACTGCTAGAAGCAAGCCTTCCCTGCTTATATATTTACAAAATCATGATACAGTTGCATTAACAAGCTGGGTTACAAAATAAGGTATCAGAGAGATCTGAAACTTGGCTCCAGAGGGACAGATCTTTAGCTTGGAAAACCTTTTATCACCTTTCATCTGGTGTATCCAGCATGTGGAAAGTGTAGCTTCTTCATTTGCAAAATGGCATGAGCATAGTTTGTTTAATGCTGTTAAGGGTCTGGATAAATATTTTTTTTTTTCCTCAGGACAGGAATTGGGAATTTTAAGAGCAGATATGGCTTTGAGGTTGCTTTTTGAATCCAAATTTTTTCTCATTTTAGCTTTCCTTGAGTAAGTTACTTTGAGCAGAATTCCTGCCCTACACTTCGGTGTCTTTCCTTTTTTCCACACACTTATATGGGAACTCATTCAGCCTCTGGTACCAGCCACTGCTCTTTTCAGAGATGCTTTTCAGAGGGTGTTGGGTGGAGGAAACAGTTAGCATTGAGAATGTACCAAAAAAAGAATAGAAAGATGTAGTTAGGTATCAAATGTTCATATAGGGCAGCATAAAATCATTCAAAAATACACCAGCAAAAGTTGGGAACAAAGCTTTCCTACTTTGTGGGCAGGCATGGCATAATTGTAGGTGCAGATGGGAATGCATAAATGAAGGAAATCTGGAAAGAAATGTAAATACTCTGAGTTAAAATATGAAATAGTTATCACATTATCTTAAAAAAAAGGATTGAGGAACAACTTGCTAAAGTAAAAAGCTTTTGTGGATCCATCAGAGAGAAGAAAAGTGCAGCTGAATGCTGATGTATGAATGGCAGGACCAAGGAGAGGCTTGGTAGACCAGGTGGATGTGATTCCTGCATATGCCCCTCTCCAGGGGTTCCATCTCTCAAATCATCATTTAAGTTAAATTGGAGGTGTCATTTGACATGGTTATGTTTTAGAGGGACTCTAGTAGGATCCATTGCTTCAGACCAACAAGCACAATAAAAATAACTAACACCTGCAGAATATCTGAGAACCAATGACGAAGTCTCACAGTGTGTTTGCAGAAGGGCCACATTTCAAATCTATCTGTGTATTTCCTCTTCTCTCATTTTCAGAAGTTCATGAACATCGAGAGAGGAAGACCTTGAATTTTCAAGGTTTTGTTGAGATTGCTCACCAGGACCCTCACAAAAAGCCACCATAAACTGTTGAGGGATGAGACAGTTCCTGTGGTGGGTTAGTGGCTGCCTAGCAGGTAGGAAAGCAAGGGGTCAGGTTTCACAACAGCACAGAAGTCCCTCTGGGATTTTCTGGGATCCCCACTCTTGAATGCTGATGGTGGATCTGCAGAGGAGAGGAGGAAGGGCTGAGTTCTGAGCTTGGCTGGCTTTGTCTCCAGAGGGGCTGCCGGGACCAGGGGAAACACGGAGCAGCTGAGAGGGGTCTGGTGATCCTGGGTGGCTGAGGCAGCACAGGGGCAAAGGAAGCCTCTGCTAGGGGTAAGACAATGCTCTTTCAGATGTATTTATTCCTGCCCTGCACCAGGGACAGCTTGCAAAACAACCTGAAGTCATTGCAGGCAGTGCAGAGATCAGGGCTCAGAAGTGGTCAGGAAGGGAAATAAAGGGAGGAAGTTTCACAAGGAGAACA
Source organism: Drymodes brunneopygia (assembly GCA_013400955.1). Lineage (NCBI taxonomy): Eukaryota > Metazoa > Chordata > Aves > Passeriformes > Petroicidae > Drymodes > Drymodes brunneopygia. The sequence goes on from VZTZ01018027.1 coordinate 91,271, forward strand.
AATCAGCCCCGTTGTTGTGTTGCTGCTGGACCATGTGGCGTGGTGTGCCAGCCTCAAGGGATGGTCACAGCCTGCTGACAGTGCTGGGAAGTTGACCAAGAACCTCTGAAGCATGGAAAAGGTGCTGTGCAAGGAGGAGTTGGAGCAAGTGGGACAGAGCCTGAAAAAGCACAGAGAGGAGGGGTTGTCTGCACCGTGTGTGATTGCAGAGTTCAGTGCCTCGGGCTGTTTGGGAACTGTGAGTGGTTTCAAGAGCCAATTAAACAAGTGTGCAGAGGATGAGCATTGGTACAGCTGATGACACAACTTTTGTGTGCATTTCCTGGAAGAAACATTCATACCTTTGTCCATGCTCATGTGGTTTGTCTGGGTAGCGGCTGTTGGGCGCGATAGGAGACAGGTAAGGGCTGTTGGAGATGAGGACATTTGGTAGCATTTTTGGGGTAAATCTGCTGTGGGATGTGGAAATTGGGATTGCTGGGTGTTCTCTGCTGTGGCATTGCTGGCTGCAGCTCCCTGGGATGCCACAGGCAGCAGGATTTTCACACTCTGTGTACTTTGCTGGTTCAGACCTGAAACCAGCATGATATTTGGAAAATAAAGTTTAAGTATAAGAGTGTGTGGACAGAATGTAATCCCCTGACTGCCTTGAAGATATCACATCCTTCACTTGCTCTCTGCACAGGATTAATTTACCCTCAGAGAACTTGCTGTGGGCTTAGCCTGCCAGCCAGTGCTGTGCCCTACAGCTGTGTCTGGTTCTGGGTTTCAAGGAGACAGCTGTTTTAAGTATTCTTCTAGCTTTGGGGGATTTTCTTTTTGTCCTTTCTTTCCTCATACTCATAGCTGACACCTTGTGTTTTGTGTAGGTCACCTCTGGAAAAGTACCTTTGTACTGACCACTGCCAGACAGAAGTGCACACAAGTGACTACTTGTGGGCTATTCTCCTTTGCCAGGAAGAGCAGATGCTTTCCTTTTCCACAAAAGAGGTTTGGCAGAATGCTTGAGAGGGACCCTCTCTTAGGGCACTGCTTGTGCAAATAAAATCCTATCGTGTGAAGTGGCAGTAATAATTAAGCTGAATTCCAAAGAGTCCATGGGGAACAGAAGATGTTTTGAAATGTTATGGCTCTGCTAAAACATGCTTGCAGAGCCTACTTTGCCAGCTTACAAATCAAAGCAAACTAACTGTTCACATTGCAGCAGCATGTACAGTCAAAGGTGGGAATAATTGGTGCAGAAGGTGAGTTTTCCAGGTGCATCTGAGTGGCCTGGAAAGGAGAGGAGATGTTGTGACTTGCTGGGCATCCTGTGCTGTGCAGCACCACGAGGAGTGTCCCAGCAGGAATTTGCAGGGAGCTGTAAAGTCGTTTCACTGTAATGAACCTGCAACCTTTCTGGATGATTCAAGTGTGAAAAGCAAAAGCTGATGGTTACTGAGATGTGTCACCTCCACCTGGAAACCCCTAAGGAGACATTTTTGGTGTCAAAAGCAGGGCAGAGTCCTGCAGGGCCTGGAGCAAAGAGCTCTGCTCTGCAGGGTGGTAGGTTCTGGGCACCTCCAACAGGCTCTCCTGGCCAAAACTACTTAAGTGTGCCCTCCCAGTACAGTTGTACTTAAGGGAATGAAAATTTATACAGTCTGTCAAGGGAGGGCAAATAATTTCAATTTAAAAATTTCAATAGAAGCTGGAATTATTTGTGTTTCCTGGATCTTCTTCTTGTTGTTATTTAAGAACTGGGGGTGGAACAGTGTTTGCTTTTTCATTGTGGTATGCTCTATAAAAAATAACTTTGTTCCTTAATAAAATTAAAATACAAGTTGTCAGCATTAAGATGCTTTAATAATTTAGTATTTAGTCCTGTAAAGGACAGCGTTTGTAATTTAGCTCGTGTGGCATTGTATTGACTCAGGCTTGCTGTAAAAGCAAGCTACTTTTTCATTTCTCAGCTAATACTGTCAAGTCTCCATTTCTCTTGCTGCATTTCCTTGATAGAGTGAAACTGTAAAGTCTAAGACAGATTTACCTGTTTTGTGAAGACATGGATTAAGATATGTTTTATAAAGCAACTTCTCATGCATCTTGTTCCAAAAAAGCATGGAGTCCTCTCTGCAAGAGTGCATGAATTACTGAAGAATATGCAGTAAGATATTTCCCTAGGAAAAGCTGGCTTTTTCTTTCTTTTCCCCTGGTCATTGTGTTCAGCACCAGCATCAGGTTATTTCCTTCACTATTATGGGTGTATCCAGTGCTCAGAGTTGACCTGGTTGCTCTGGTGGGACCAGAGAGCAGGCAGCCTGTGAGCTGGTATCTGCTCTAGATGAGAGCAGATGTCAGACAAAGAAGGAAGATGCCCCTCCTTCTTCGTGCCATTTAGGCATTTAAAGTGGGCATTTTGGCATTTAAAATGCTTATGTGGTGTTAATGTGTTTGCTGCTGTCCTTCCAGGCCTTGTAACAGCTTTTTTGGGACCACAGGGCTTATCTGAGGAAACTTGCTCATCCTTAGAACTTTGAGGTTTTTCCTTAATAGGTTTTCTTTTTTCCTCTTTTTTTTGCAGGTGTCTCTTGAACTCTTCAGCACATCACAGAACCGTTGTGTTTTGGGATATCCTGCTTAAGCCCTTCGGAAGAAAATCTGCCAACAGCCAAAAATGGCTTGAGTAGGAGAGCTGCTGCTTTATCCACAGGTAGTGTTGGTAGCTCAGTAACCTCTCAGCAGCCCAGCATTGCAGTGTTTCCTTTCAGCAGGTTCCTCAATGAGAAAGTTGCTACTTGTGCCTCTCTGGGAATGGCAGTGGTTTGTGTGTTTGTCTCCTGAGGACACCTGGAGTCTCCACACTGTTCCTGTGCTTTTGGACACATCTGGAGCAGCCATGTAGGGAAATGAGCAGCTGCTGTCCTGTCTTCTGCAGTCCTGTGTGCTGCTTGTGAGGTGTTTATGCATCAGTGTATGTTTTATAAAACCAGCCCCCCATCAATCAGCCTAGTTTGAGCTGCTTTTTGGGCAGTCCTCCTATTGGATTTCCCCTTTCATGACATGATGGGAGCTGGAGGTGTCTGCTAGTGTGAGGTAGTGCCAATGAGGAAAGGCAGGGCTTGTCTGTGTCTGGCTTTGCTTTCTCCAGAGGTAACTTACCTGGAGTAATGTTCATCCAAGTGCATTTATGAGCCCAAACATGCCTCAGACCTTGCTGGGGCTTAATTGGCTTCCAGCAGCTGTTCAGTGAGGTTTGATGTTGAGAATGATCTCAGCCCACTGCAGACTTGCAGCAGTTCCCTGGAAAGTCACCAAAGTTCCAGGCTAGTGAAGCTCCTGGTGCTCATGAACTCAGAGCTTTTCCTTTTTTTCTTTCCAGTTTTGTGCTTTATAATGTATTACATTAGTGTTAAAGCTTGTGTTCAAGTAAAAACTCATTTCTGGAAATGCATTTTTTGGGATTTGGATGTTGACTGTCAGGGATGGGAGATGAGGGAAAGCAAAGTGGAGACTTGCCCTGCTTGCTGGTGTGACACTGGCAGTGTTAAATTTGGCTGTCACTTGTGGAAGGGAATAAAAAGGGAAAAAAAGGTTTGAGTGGCAGTGGCCTCAGGTCACCATTGTGTAGCATGTGCTGGCTGACAGCCAGCTCAGGTCTTTCTGTTTGGTGTTTGAGGTGGTGGACTTTGAAATGAGATCTTTAAACAGCCTGAAATTTTAGAATTACCCCGATGTTGCCTCTCTCCCCTCCCACTGCCCACACACAGATCTCCATGGCTTTGCCTGTGCCTGGAGCCCTGACTGAGCTGTTTCCTTTTCCCAGGGCCAGCTTCCAGGGTCCCATCTGGATGCACCGTGCACTATGGTTCACATCAATGTGTTGAAAAAGTTGATGTGTGTTCTTGTGGTGATACTGGTAGCACTGACAGTTTGCCTGTGGAGAGAAACGAGAAGAAGCTACTACGAGCCTTTGAAGACCAGGAATGATGATTTGCAGGGGCACAGGAGTTTGGAGAAATGGAACCCAGGTCAATCACAAGGCCTTTTTCATGAAGCAGCCAGTGAACTGGGGCAGATATCCAAAATGTGGCTTGCTACCCAAAACAAAGTAAAGGGCAGCGCTTCTGGAACAGCTGAAAAGCCCAAGAAAGCAGCATTGGGGAAGGTATGGGATAAGGACAGCTCATCCAGAAATCTCATACCCAGGCTGCAGAAGGTCAGGAAAAACTACCTGGCCATGAACAAGTACAATGTGACTTACAACGGGAAGAGGAGTGCTAAGCTCAGCCCTGAGGAGTTGCTGTGCCAGCTGCGGGACAGGGTCAATGTGACCATGATACAGAGGTCGGATGGTCCTTTTGGCACCTCTGAATGGCAGCAATACCTGCCAGGGAAAAGCCTCAGTGAAGCAGTGGGACACCTGGGTCGCTGTGCTGTCGTGTCCTCAGCAGGGTCTCTGAAATCATCTCGCTTGGGACGAGAGATAGGTTGGTATCTTTCTATTGCCATGAAATCAAATATCATTGTTTTGTAACTTGGGCTGAATAGAAGCAACCTGCTGTCATGCTCTTACTGGTAAGTCTCTTGTGGTCCAAAAGTGTTTAAAGTAAGTTGAAATGTTATCCTTAAACTTCTAAAGTCAGTAAATATTTCAGCCTAGCTGGAGATGGGAGTAATAGGTAGCTCTATTCTACCTAGTCCTTCCCATTGTCATGATCCTCTTGGCATCACTAGAGGATCACACGAATACTGGATACCAGAGAGAGGTCTTCATTCTTCAAGTGTTTGTTTCTTGAGAGAGTTTGAGGTGAGTTGTATAATGCTCATTGCACAGTCAGAAAAATTTTCATACAGGAAGACATTTTGAGAGGAGAAATAAAAGAAAATGCTAAAGGAGAAAAAACCCCCCTAGACAGTCCTGTGCAGTCTGTGTTGAGCAGAGGGCTGGGCACAGACCATCTTCAGGAGTTCCTTCCAGCCTCGGTGATTCTGAAATTCTTGCTCAAGGCTTTCCAAAAGTGGCACTACTTCATTCTGAGTCATAAGGCTGTTAGCTGAATTTGAGTGGCCCAGAAGACCATCAAAAAACTTTACAGGGATTTATCTCTTTGGACAAAGTTTGGTGATGCTTTGCAGTCTCATCTGACCGTTTACCTGAGGTTAATGTATTAATTAATAACTGCCAAAGCTTTGATCTCTTACTGGGGATTATAAAGAAGCATATTTTGATGCCAAAGCGTTTTATGCCAGGCAGAAAATTCTCCAGAGCCTGCAACTCCCTCAGCTTGCTTCATTATTTGGCATTGGGAACTCAGTTAAGGTTCACACTTTGCTGAACTGAGGCTTCACTGAAGGAGAAGTTCTAAAGTCTGGGAGTTTTCTCTCAAGTGGAAATTGTTCACAGGCTTTGGTGTGTTCATAAGTTGTCTGTTGGGCCAGGTCCCTTTGGCCTGCACTGAGCTGCAAGTAGCCTTCATCTTCTGAAACAGATAGATGGATAGATTTTAATGCATCAGTCATGGACAACTTTTGCAAAGTCTTCAGGATCATAGTCCCTTGTGGGAGACAGTGCTTAGTTCTGGTACTTGCTCAGAAGTTCTCCCCCAAACTCATCTGTGCCCACACTGCAGGTGAGTAGGAGCTGGAGTGAGGTTGAGCAGTTGGAAGTGTGTTAAAATACCATGAAATATGCAATGAAGAACAGCATTGCCTCCTGGTACAAATTGCAGCCAGGAGTTGGTTGATGTAATTGTCTCTGCCTCTTAGGAGTGTTTGAAGTGAGATGGGTCAAGACTTGGGAAGCCAGTTCTCACTTTTCTTTCAAGTACCTGTCTCAGCCTCTTTGGGTCATTCTTGGAGTCCAGAGCTAAAGGTTTGCACAGAAATGACCTTCTGTTGAACAGCCTCCCCAGCACAGCTGGCTTGTGCCCAGGGGTGTCTGTGTTAGGCTCCAGCATTCCTGCCAGCAGTGCTTGTTCCTCTGGAAGGAGACCCTCCCAGGAGTGGGAGGTGATGCTGTGGAGTGTTGGAATGCAGCCCCTGCAAGCCTGGGTTGAGTCTGGGAGCAGCCAAGTGTGATGGGCTGTGCGTTGGCTCCAGCACAGACGTCAGACAGGCAAAGCCCTTTCATTGCTGCCACAGCCCCCAGCCTGACACTGAAGCACTGGTTTGTTCCAGATCACAGGGGATGGATACTGGGGAGGTCACTGTGCAGTGTGCCTCAGGCAAATGCCATTAGCTCCTGCTGGTGTCCCTGCCCTGTGTTCCTCGTGCCTGGGTCACAAACTTTCACCTTTCTGCTCAAGCAGTTAATTGTGCTGGTGGTTCTGCAGAGCTTGAGCACTTGCAGCCTTGAGCTAGGCAGGGTGACTATTAAGGATTCAGGAGCATTCACTATATTTTTGTACATTTTTTCCCACTTTTTCCATGTAGGAAATGTCGTGGTGTTGTTGGAGGAAGTTGTCAAAAAAGTACTAAACCTTACAAGTTTAAAATGAAGTATTTGCATAGATGAGCACAATGGATTGCTGAGTTATTATTCCATGAAATATTTGTTCTGTGTAATCATGTTAAGATATCAAATGAGCAATTAGTTAAAGTAAGGGAGGCTGGCAGAGCAGCACAGGGTTGTAAACAGCCACCTTTTACTGGGCTCTTGATATTCCTGAAGGTTATAAATTGCCACTGAAAAATCTGGTGTGAGAGATACCGAGTGTAGCAGAACCACCTGGAGACAGAGAGCCAGCTACTCTGCCTGAGCAGTCACTAAACACCCTTTTGATGTGCAAACTCTTAATATTAATACTTGGTGTCTGGCTGAAGTTATGTATGGGGAAATCATAACCCTGTATTGCATTGGTGCAAGGTAGGATGTGAAGCTAAGGGTCTGTAGTGGCAACTGCAGAGCCACTTCTCAGCATGAAGACACTTTTTTTACAGAAACAACACCTTTCTTGGTTTTGGATGGTGCTTTGGAAGGGCTCTCAAGAAGCCCCACTTGTCTAGGAGAATAAAATAGCTGTGTAATAAGTCTTTGCTGCCAGTGATTTACTAATCCTCCAGCACTGCTTGTGAGAACACCCCCGATTTCAAGAAAATGATCTCAAAAAGATCCAGTTCTGGACCAGGTGGATCCTTCTGCCGTGGAGGCTGGCAGTTCCCACAGACCCTGACTGCAGGTGCTGTGTGTTACAGTCCTGTGGCCTTGGTGTGAATGCAGGAAAGATGGCCCTGCTTCTCTAACTCAGCCCCTCTGATCCCATGGAAGGTTTCTTATCCAAATCCAGCCACAGGGCAGGGAGAAGTCAGGGTGACAAGCACAACCTCCCTGTGTGTCATAGCAGCAGCCTGACTCCAGGACATTACAGTGGCCTGGCTGGCTATGCCAAGGCAGAGGAGGGTGCTGGAGGAGTGCTATGCTATCTTAAGAGATGATGCTAGCAGAGGAAAATGCAGTGAATCCCAAGGCATATAAGAAGCTGTGTCTGTTGGAGGCACAGCAGTGAGTGTATTTCTGTGGGAGGCATGCTGGCAGGCTGAGGTCAGCTTGGCTTTCCACTGTGGGTGGTGTACATGTTCCTGGGGCTGGTCAGCCTCCAGGCTGGAAGAGAGGACTCTGACTTCCTAATTTCTTAGTTTGCAGCCAGCCATGTGATAAATTAATTGTGTACTGGTCTATCTCCTGGTAAAGTGTTTGGAAGGAGGAAGAAGGAGAGCAAATGCTCGGGTTATGCTCTCAACTTGACGGTGGGTTGTAGTTTTAAAGAGTAGATTTTAAAAAGTGTATTGATTGTGACATTTGAGCCACATCTTTCTCCAAAGAATCTGACTTGCTAGTTCTAGGTGTTAGGCTGAAAGCCAGGGATTAGCTTGTATTAGAAGTGCAGGTGAATAATGTCAGTTGTCTCTGGTATCACCCAAATCCAGTTGTTGGCTCACAGGTTTTCCCTCTGTTTGGCTTTCAGACAGCCACGATGCCGTCCTGCGATTCAACGGGGCTCCTGTCAGGGGCTTTCAGGATGATGTGGGGCAAAAGACAACAATTCGTCTGGTGAATTCCCAGGTAGGTCTGAGGAATGTGTGCCCAGTAGGCCAAGCATGGCCTACTGAGCTGTGTGGCTGCGCTGCCTGGGAGCTGAGAAGAACAGGGCTGTCCATCTGATTTCTCCTGTCCCTAGCACATAGCTGTAGGATGGGCATGTCTCTCCTTGGAATGGGGAGAGTTGGTAAATTTGAGGTGACTGGAGGGACACTGGTATGTGCTTGCAAACTTGCAGTAGCCAGCTTATGATTCCCAGCAGGCACAAGGTAATTTGTGTTTTGTCTTTGCTCGAAGGCTCTTTGTAGGCACAGGAAGGGCAGCTGCCTGCTGCTTTGGAGGGAGAGGCAGGAACAACACCACACCTCAGCCAGTGCAGGTCAGCAAGGAGGGGTGTGCTGAGAGATGAGTTGTGCCTGCTCCAGAGAGGGGTATGAAGAATGAAGGAGTTTTGTTTGGATTTTAATAAAATAATAATGTTTATTTGCCCAGCAATGCTGACTCTGTAGATAACACATTAACCAGGGCTGCTTACGTGGCTGAAGACACTTGGCAAAAGATCCACCTTTAAAGCTGTATCCTGTGCACAGCCAGGAGAAGGATGGGCTCTGGTGGGTCCAGGACCTCATTGCCTTGATTAGAGTTAAGTCTTCCCTGCCTCTGAGAGCTCTTTGCGGGTATCAAGGTGTCCCTTTGCTGATTCCCTTTGGCCATCAGTGGGCTGTGAAGCAAACTCTCCAGGGTTAGGACCATGTGTCACAGTGCCTTAGCAGAGTCAGTCTGCCACTTGTCCAGCAGTACAGTGAGACCCTTGCTCTTGTAGGTACATCTCAGAGTGTTTGCACCTTTCTTCCACAGACTGTTTGGCCTTTCTGGGGGGAGAAATCTTCTAGTGTAGACATACAGAGAAAAGAGGAAATCACAGTAGGATGTGCTGGTGAGGGAATGGAGGAGGACAGTAAAATACCAAACGGGCCAGGAGTCATTTGGTTAAAAGACCTGGTGCAGCATTGCAGCACTGAGTACAAGAATCCCCTCACCCCACAAGAGGAGGAAGTTATAGGCACATGAAGGCTGAGGAACTGAGTGAGGGAGAGATGAGTGGCTGAAGTGTAGCTTTTGTAATCCCAAACCAAAAAGGCAGTTTCTTTTCCTTACTCCAAAGCTAAGATATGTAGGCCTGGAGTTTTCTCACCTGCCCCTGTGTGAGGAGTGCATGGATGCTGCTGTGTAACGAGGTTTGAAGTTTCTCAAAACAGCAACAGCAGCTTGACCATCCTCTTCAAAGGCAGGAAGACACAGAGCTAATGTGTAACCAGTGCGCTAACTTCATTTTGTGTGTCTTTTAAAGGATATTCCTGCTTCTTGTGTGACTGCTGTTGCTGCCTCTTTCTGCTCTTGGGTCTCTCTTCACTTGCTGCCATGCTCTTTGCTGTTGCTTGCTGCATCTTGATTCCCTTCAAGTCAGAAGGGTGACAGTTTGTCCTTTCTGAACCAGTCTGGTTTGAGCAGGCTGATCTGGCTGCTGACTTCTGTGTCCTGTTTGACATCTTTCTTTTTTTTTTATCTTTCCTGTCTCTATGTATTTTTCTAATGTCAGATAAGTGTTATCACTTAAGCAAACTTTCTCTGGAGGATGTACTCATGGCCAAGCTTCCAGTGATATGAAAATATGTGCATGACCTATGTGCTATCAGTGTTTTCTGCACAGGGAGGAGGGTAACTGTGTGGTTGTACAGCTGTGATATGACTTTCCATGTGGATTCTCGTACTTTGGACCTAGTGCAGTAACAGCCATGTCATTGTAGTGCTTCTGTTCTCCATGCAGATCAGCCTGCAGTCATGGTGATGTTCCCTCTGAATGGAGACACCAGCTTAGAAAACTTCAGTTACAGGGAAAAAAATATTGCTGCAGTTTTTAGATGCTAAGGTTAACTCAAAAGGCAGTGTTGATCTGGCTGCTGACCAGGGGAAAAGATGCTTTCTATGTGAGTAGTGCAGGAGTCTCTCATCTGGGGTTTCTAAACTGAGCAGCTCTGACTGCAATCCCTGTTAACTGCAGAGACCACTGGATTTGGAAGCTTGGTTTCCTTACATGTTATTGTTTGCACTCAGAATGGTTCAGTGCTGTTCTAGTCTTGGTGACATCATTTAAACTTTCTCATTAGTGGGGTGGCCTGATCACATTCTGTTTTCAGCTCACTGCAGGAGTTGTGCCTTGTCTTGCCTTGTCCAGAGCTCTTACAGGCATCAGGTACTGGCTGGACAAGCTGTAATTTGTTCTTGTTCTGGGCTGGCTTTTCTCATGTTGTAACTGGGAAAAGGAATGGGTTTGGGGCTTGGCTGCTTTTATTTTGGCTCTTACTGATGATCAATCTATAGTCCATTGCCAAAGTGAAGGAAATAGGACCTCCTGAATCTCATCTCTCAAAGCTAGTTTGTATTGAGTAATACCCCTTTGGCACATATGGCCAATGGCCCTAAGTTTCTCAATCATTATTTTAAGATATTTTCCTGAAATTTGCTGGCTAGTCTCTAAGACATACATGGGGGCAGATGGTTTAAACAGTAGAGTGGAGTGTCTTATTAATGGATTGGTACTGACAGGAAGGCAAGAAATTTGGGATCTCCAGATCTGAGGATATGCTTGTAGGTCCACAAGCTTGGTAGTTGTTGTAAATTAAGAACTCATTTAATGTTGCCTCATTTATTTTCTCAGGCCTTGACTGGTTCATCAGTACTGCTGCCTTTAATGGCATGTTTTCCTGCGGTCTGACACAAGGCATTGATTTGCCCTGGGAAAGCAGTCACATCTTGCAAAAACAAGGGCTTAAGTGTGTGTGAGGGGAGTGCCAGTGTCGTTCTGGAGGGCACAGCTCCTTTCTGCAGAGCTGACCTAGGACCAGAGTGCCTCGTTCCTCCCAGCCCTTGTTTCCAGTTCTCTTGGGCTGGCTTCTTGCTGTCACAGAGCCTTTGCTGTTACTGGCACTAACGGTCTGCAGAGAGGAAGAGAAAGGAGATAGCACATCAGTGCAATGGAGGAAGGCTGTGGTGGGAAAGGGGAGCATGTTTGGATTACAGGACATTGACTGCTGGTAGCCAGAAGGAAGGAAATCGTTGTGATAATGGCCAATAAATGTACTAAGACGGTAGGGGCTGGATTAACAAGATACTTATACAGTGAACTGACTAAAGAAGAAATCAGGAAACCAACAGATCAGTTAACTAATTGGGATCAAAAATCTGGGCAAGACAAGCAAGTCATGTAGCAATTGGAATGAATTTTACTACTTAGAAAGAATCAGTCACTATCAAACAACAAATGGACACTAAAGGTGAATGGGGAGCCAGATTCCTTCAGCAAGCAAGTTAAGTGACTGACAGCCAGCAGGCAGTGCCAAGAGCCAGCTCCAGTGTGTGGGAGGACACAGCAAAGAGTGGCTGTGGAGGTGCTCCTCATCTGGCTTCTTATCCCTTTGCTTTTTTGCCTGTCTGTCATAGCTTTCTCAGGGTTTGTGTGCTTCTGCTAACTCACATGGCTTTAGAAACAATGAAATGAAAATAAAGAGTGCGTGTTCCTTGTCATATCCCTGTCCCTCTGCAGGGCTCCATCCCACTCGTGCCCAGCTGAGGGCATGGCTGGTGCCAGCTGCTGGCACCTCTCTGCCTCTGGTGTCCACAGGCTGCAGGCTGATATTCACACCTGCAGCACTGCACACTCCAGCTAACAGTGGCCTAGATATTTCAGCTGCTGTAAGGAAATGAAACCAGGCAGTACACGTGGTCAAGGCCCAATCCCATAGAGTTAAAAACAGATGTGAGGAAACTCTTTTTGCTTTTGGAATAATTCCTATCTGGGCTGGCTGCAGCATCCTTGTGCTCTTGTTATGGGGACAGCCATGCAGGCAGCTGGCTGCTGAGGCAGCCAGGATGCTCAAGGACTAATCGGCTAGCTCATAATTAGATCTGTGGAGAAAATCAGGACAAATGGAAGCTAATTTTTATGATTATGATTTATGATTACAATGTTTACAAGCTGTGCCTGTGCAGGTTATGGCTTTGGGTAGGGAGGACAGGAGATTGTTTGATTCAGATGGTTTTCTTTCTGCTGCAGACCTGGGTTCCCCTTGGGTGTCCCACGCAGTGGTGGCTGTGTCCAGAGTATTGAGAGAACTCTGTTTGAAGCTTCCCTTCTCATTGCTGCTCTCAGGAGATTCCAGCCTCCCCTGCCTGAGCTGCTCCCTCCCTGCTCTATAGAGGGGATGGGGAGCTTGGCTGGGGCTGCTGCAGTCTCTCATCTCTTGCCCTGATGGTCTCACAGCAGGCTGAGCACTGGCTGCCAGGCTTCCTGTTGCTGAGGAGAAACCACTCACCTGCAGGCCTTTTTCTTGGGTTAAGTGGAGGCTCTTGATAAAGCCAACAGTGTGTTTGCATTAGGCTCTGCCTGGACTGTCCTGGTGACTGCTGGCAGCAAGTAGTGTTCCCTCCTGCTTCTGGTATTGCAGTGATGGGATCCTTCCCACGGGCTGGGGCACTCTGCAGGTCCAGGGTGTTACTGGAGATGGACAGAAAGCCTTGTAAAGCATTATGGCAGTTTCTTGTGACCCTCCATGAAGTCCTTTGCTGCTGGGTAGGATTGGTTTGAGCACTGGAAGGGCATTGCTGGGGCTGTGTCCTTGCTGCACAGTGAGCCATGCTCAGTAACCAGCAGGGGCATGGCTCTGGCTGTTTCCAGGTGTGTTTTATTGCTTGGCTGCCTGCTAATTCTGATAGCATAGTGCATGTTATTGTATTTGTTGTTGTTTTCCAAGCTTGTAACTGTTGAAGAGCAGCAGTTCCTGAGGGAATCACTGTATAACACTGGAATCTTAATTGTCTGGGATCCAGCACCATATCATGCAGAAATTCATGAGGTAAGGCTGAGTTTTTTGTAAATAAAATCAGATTCACACGCTTTGAAGTGCTTCTGTTAAACCACTTCCTCCTAATGTGTGTGGTCACTCATTTTAAGGCCATTCTTGTTTACCTTTTCATTATTATGGATATATCTGTGTGTACTTCGAGGAGTATCCCATGCATGAGTGCTCCTAAGAAAACACTTGCCTGTTCCTGATCCCTGTGAAGGGCCTCAGGCCAAGGATAATGGGTCACCACCTTAACTTTCCCATGGGCTGATGGCACAGGGAGGAGGTCACTGCTGGCTGTAGCAGTTGTCTCATTAGAGGTGATTTCCTCTCTCTGACAGTTAATTTAAGGTTTCCTGATGGTTGATGCTTGGATATTTCAAGCACCAGTCAGCCATGGGATATCCTTGATGCATTATGAATGGATTGGGAAACCCTCTGAAGATCTGTCAGTGTCGGCTTTCACGTGTGGGTGTGCAATCCCTCTAGCAATTCACTTTTCATTTTGAGTACAAAAGAGCATTGTTTGATATGTGATGAGCTCTGGAGGCTCCCGATGAAAGCAGGTAGGAGTGAATAGTCCATTCTTGACTTTTATTTTAAGCTCTGGCTGTAACTGAGAGGTCTTTGCGTTCCTTTCTTTGGCCTGCATTTCCTATTTTCTCATGTTTATTTCTGTGCCTGGTCCCACGGCTCCAGGAGGCATAAGGGGCTATGGACAGCATGTTTAAGAGTCAATAAAACCAGGATGGAATATTTGTAGCATAGAGGAAAAAAAATCTCAAAATGACGTTAGGAATATGTAAACCACTCCTAAGTTTTTACTGAAAGGGGAAATTTGAGGTTGTAAATCAGCTCAGCCTTGTTCAGGAGGCTGAGCTGGGAACACTTTCCTGCAGAATGGGAGCTTTGTATTGCAGTGTGGAGCAGGATCTGGGTCTGGAACAATTAAGGACAGAGTTCTCAACATCGTCTGCTGTTGGGGAGTGCAGAATGAAATTACAAAAGATTCTGATCTCATTTAATGGTCCTTCACTGAGATTTGGAGTTTCCCTGCTCTGTTTACTGGGTCAGCTCCCCACAGTGACCCAAGAGGACAGTGGGTGAGGATATTTAGGTGAGTGTGACAGTGAAGGTGTGTAGCAGGACCTTCCTCCCCAGCAGCAGCAGCAGATTCACTCATCCTTGTTTCATGTTGGCTACAGTAAAGTGGCCCAAAGATAAAGAATCTGACCTCTTGTTTCTGTTTTGCAGTGGTACAGAAAACCAGATTACAACTTTTTTGAAAGCTATAAGGCGTATCGTAGAACACATCCCGAGCAGCCCTTCTATATCCTGAATCCCAAAATGCAGTGGCAACTCTGGGATATTCTGCAGGAGAACTCCCTGGAGCATATTCAGCCTAATCCACCATCATCAGGAATGCTTGGTAAGATAATTGCACTCTAAACTTCTGGTTCAGTTTGCAGGCAGGAATTCTCCAAGATGCCTTTTTTCAAAGACAACTACAAATTTATGGTGCTTATCAGAGTTGTTTTTACAGTGTTTGTCTTGTGCCAAAATTTAAGCTTCCTATCTTCAAAGCAGCAGCTCAGTTGTATTAAAGTAAGTGTTTGCAGCACCCTTCTGAAACAGCAGTCACCAACATGGCTCAGATCCAGGTGGAAACAGGAGAGCAGACTGCAACACTGGGATGGTCTCTAGGATTTGTAGCTTCTAGTGCCAGAGCAGTTCCCACAGGGTGTGAGAGGAAGGATGTGTCTCCTGCCGGCTCTGATCTGGTCAGGCAAATAAATCTTATTTCTGTAAATGAATTCTATGGGTGTGTCTGGTTTTTTTCCCTATATATTATTTATATATAAAGATATGTGTGTGTGTATATATATATATATAAGATTTACTGGGGGTCTGTGGAGGGTCAGACTGAATAGTTGCCCTGAAAAGGTCAGTGATATGCCCTCCTCAGCAAAGGAACTCATTTTTACACTCTGCTGTTGCAAAAGTTTTCCTGCTTAGGGGACAGCAGATTTCATGACCAGCTGAATAAAAAGGAGTTGAACCTCTGGGGAAGCTACTGTGTATTTGAAATCACAGCATGGATGTAGAGCCATGCTTGTTTGCCATGGGATGTCCAACTGCTGTGCTTCTGTCCTTTGTCAGTTCCATCGCTGCTGGGGCAGAGACACTTTCTGTGTCCATGTAAACAGAGTTGCTCCATGGTTTTGCCAGGCCCATCAGCTATTAAATCATTGCTTGGATATGTGTAGAGCAGCTGTGTAACAGCATAATCAATGACTTCAGCAGCAAAATTGTTGACTGGAGTTACAGGCTTGGAGACACACATGTCAGACAGCAGTTCCTCCAGGGCTTAACTTTGGGCCAAGTCACCTTGCTTTTTGCTTTGTAAAACAAGGCACCTTGCCAAATTCAAGGGCATAGATGAGTTCCAATTTCCAGCTCTGTGTTCCCTGGATGGCCTGAGTGTGAGTGAAAATTTTCATTTGAAAAGGTGGATGAAAACATGTTTAAAATGTACTTTAGGTTCTTCTAATGTCTTGCAGTTCCTCAGGTTGTGCATGGTCCCTGATGTCTCAGGTTCTGCATGAATTTTCTGTGATGTTACACATTGATTCAGTTTCTCTTGTAAGAAGAGAAGTAGCTGGTAACTATGGCTTCTGTCTGATCTGGCCAGGAAGCTGGCAGGCTGTGCCCAGCACTGACTGGTGTGATGTCCTCGAGTGAGAAGACACAGGAGGGCAGCACTGCTCTGCTCCGGGGAGCCTGAAGAGCAGAGGCTGCTCAGGCTCCCTGAGCATCTCCCAGCGCAGTCCCTTTCGTGTTCTCTGCACTCACAAGAGGCAGCTGGAACAAATGCAAAGGTCTCATCTCTGCTTATCCAAGCACGTTTGAGATGGGCTGTTTGGATCAGCTAATTGCAGTGCACACTTGGCAGACGCCCAGGTTTCCATGAAGGTCACAGATAATGGTAGCACTCTTAAAAATTGTCCTTTTGGCATGGCTGTCACTGTAAGCAACCTGCTGAAAGCACGTCCATGGTACACTTTGCAAGGGAGGGCTTCAGAAAACAGCCTCATCTGGCCATTGTTTTCTGCCCCTCTGCTCTGAAGGTTAATAAAGGAAACCCTTCCCGTTGGAGCTGCCTGTCCCTCTGGAATGTGTCACCCTGTCACTGGTGTGACGTGGGGCTGTCTGCTCTCTGTCCCTCCACAGGCATCGTGCTCATGATGACGCTCTGTGACCAAGTGGACGTGTACGAGTTCCTCCCTTCCAAGAGGCAGACAGACATTTGCCACTATTACCAGAAGTTCCACGACCACGCCTGCACCATGGGAGCTTACCACCCCCTCCTGTTTGAGAAGAACCTGGTGAAGCACATGAACCAGGGCACGGATGAGGACATCTACACTCATGGCAAAGTCACCCTGCCTGGCTTCCGAAAAGTCCATTGCTGATGGATTGGTGTTACTGTGTTTAGTTTTCCTTGACTTTCAAAGCACTTTTTAAATCAGGGTTGTCAGATTTGTTAGGTCTAAGCACTGGTGTGTTTTGACAGCTCTTCCATGTAGCAAGGCTTGCTCTTAGGACTTTGTTGGCCAACTCTCTGAGCTGTAAGGCTCTCTGTGGTACCTGCAGGAGTCACTGCAATAAATGGACTCCCAGAGGAGCAAGGCTCATGCAGCATGTGGATACCTCTGGCTTCATCTCAGCCCATGATGGCGTAGGCGAGGCACAGGAGAGGCTTTCTAAGCAGAGATTGCACAAGGCAGGATCATATGATGAACATGGTTTGGCTTGCTTCAAATTGGTTGTGACAGCCAAAAACCTGGCTTGGTCCCTTGGGAAACATGAAAAATCATTTAAAATTTGTTCCCATACTCAGGAGCTCTTCAGAGTAGGGCTGATTTACGGAAATGCTGTCAAGCTGTGTACTGATAAGCTAAAATTCTAGTCCAAAATATTTGATTTTATAAACAGTCTGTGAACTTCCTTCCAAATTGTCAGACTTCTGAAACCACTCAGGTGACATTTTTGGCAAAGGAAGAGGAAAGCAATTCATAATTCAGTGAATCTTGCAAGACTTTTTAATCTTTTTTCTTTTTTTTTTTTTTAATAATTTAAAATAAATTTTAGTGATCATTTACTTCTCCAGTACAGTGCTGGGCTTGGTACAGAAGATCCCTTATATCAAAAAGGTTTGGGAAGATGCTCCAAGGCACAGATGGGAGAACTCACTGGAAGTTGATGCCTTTTTCCAGCTCTCTGCTGCTCTACCTTTGCAACTGCTGTACCCAGTAACACAAACCCCACAGAGCTGCTGCTAGATGAGTTCCAGCCCTCTGCAAGCCGACAGAAGGGATCTCTCGACTGCTGTGTGCTGTTCTGCAGAGGTGGGGAGCAGGTTTGCCACTTCCATGCTTTATGAGTGGTGGGGATGGAGAGCACACTCTGCTTCTCGTGCTGAAACACAGGCAGAGCTGAGAAGGGCAGCTCCTTCCTGCCCCAGGGCCTCCTGTGGCAGCATGGGGGAAGTGGTAGCTCTGCAGTCTCTGTGTTGGTGAGAGCACCTTCCCTGTCTTCCATACTGGTGTGTTCCATCAGGTCTGGAAAGAAAGCTTTCTCTTCTCCTATTTTGAATAAATCCTGTGAAGACATTGGCCTGGTTTTTGCCTTGGTGAATGGTAAATGGATTTGTACCAGCCTTGCAGCACTGCAGGCACAGCTACTCCCTGCTCATTCCAGGGAGCTCTCAGCTCTCACCCTGTTGCTCCTCCAGCTCAGAGGGGCCTTCCTGCACACCCATCTCTTGGGATGGATTGGATCTGTCAGTGTTTACAAATTACAGACAGGTAAAAAGATCCAGGTCCTTGCACTGCTGCTCAGGAGCACCACATTCCACTAGGACAGGAATGCAGTGAAGGCAGCTTGGAAAGCTTTCCTTTTCACTGCCAGGGGAGGAGAGAGCTTACGGGGGAAAAGCCATCAGCGCTTGCTTGGGAGAGCCTCAGTAATCCTCTCCCCATCTCTACTCTTGGGTTTTGACAGTCCTACCCCTGTTCCTTGGATCAAGGAAGTATCTGCCACAGCAATTTGCCTTTTACTATGTGTTTAGTTGAGATTCAAATAGCTTCTGACTTTTTTCTTAGGCTGTTTCATCTGTTACTTCTCACAACATGATTTTCCACCAACTCCTCATTGTGGAGACCAGCCCAGCCACCCTCCCTGCCTCATGCTGTGTAATGGATGGATTGGATGTGGCTCCTGGGAAGGTCCCAAACCCACCTGCTCCCCTGCAGGGCTCCTGCAAGGAGGCAAAATGTCAAACAGACTCCCCAGATCTCTCAGTGCCCTCGCTTACTTAGGGGCAATAGTCTTGCACTGGGCATGGAATTTCAAATATTATGCTAACAGCTTTAGCTGCATCCAACATGTGATTCATTTATAGCCTAAACAGAGTTTTACAGAAATTATGACAGAGCTTAAAATAGGGCAGTGGTAACCCTCTGTTTTTTCTCTTTTTCTCTGCCCAGATTGAAATCTAATATAAATTGCAAATGATGACAAATCTGGTATTTAGAAGAGCCAGATATAAGTTAGTGGGCAATAAAAGCAGATTGTAACAAAAGCCTCATCCCCCCTGCAGTCACAGCTTTCTGTCCATGTAGAAAGGGGAAAAAGGGGCAACAGTGCCCTTTCCAGTTAGCCACTGAAGGACTGAGTAGTGGGAAGAATGCTCTGTCCTTATATGGGAAAGCTGGAAAATATTTCCAGCTTGGTCCTTCTTTGGCTTGGCATTTTTAGAGAGCCCTGGACATGAGTGGGAAGAGGTCACAGAGGAGGTAAGTGCCACTGTCAGGAGTTCATGGTTGGACAAGGAAGTATTTGGGTGATGTAAAAGCTATGACAGTATGTTACTGGCAGGGGAACACTGGACTTCATTGTCTTTAAAGATTTTTCACTGTCTGGGCTGACAAAGCTGCCTGTGGGTTTTTATGGTTTGCTTTCACTAAAGAAAAGGGGGAAAAAGTCCCAGAAATTCAAACCGTATGCACCTGAGTCAACACACCCATCCTGGCTGCCCTGGGAGGAATGGAGTGGGTGAGTGGGAACTATATCTGACAACACACCAGGAAATCAACAGTGATGGTTAAAGAGATCCATGCTGGCACTCCCTGAAGAGAAACACAGGCTGTCCCAGCCTTTGTTTCTGTGCATGCATGCAGCTGAAGGTGTGGGCACAGGCAGGATGGCTCATCCTCCTCTGCTCTGGGAAGTCTGACGCTCTTGCCCAGAGCTGTGGGTGTTTGATTTCATGTGTGAATTGTATCAGCCTGGCAGGGAAACAGCAGCCACTTACACCAGCTGATGATACTAGGCACAGGATGGAAGCATCAGGCTTCATTTTGGAGCAGATCATTGGTGTGCATCCCTTAGTTCCTATTCCTGTGCACTGATAGTGCAATCTCATGTGTGATAAAGGGAGAAGTTAATTTTAATTGCATCTTTTGACAGCCAGGTGGACTTGAAGCTTAATGCTCTACCACTAATTTGTGTTCAGTGTACAATGAGGAAGACTAATTTAGGGAGAAAATTTAAGCAATGAGTACTGGAAAAAATAAAAAAAATTCCTCAGTTCAAGATATGTTTTAGGAAGATACATGGATGTTTGCAAAAGCAGAATGGAAGATGAGCAGGGAAAATCAGGCATGAGAGATGGTTTGAAAAAGTGTTTGTTCAGTGCAGTTTGTTCCAAATGAGTCTCTGAAAGCCAGTGAAGGGCAGGAGCAGAGGGAGTGGACTGAAAGTGGTTTGGTTTGGAGTGAATGACTTCTGGCAGAAGTTGGATCCCTTGGAGCAGAAACAGACACTTCCCAAAGCCCAGTGAGCTTGGCTTGCTGTTTCCATCCAGGTCTGAGTGTGCTATTGGTTTTGGATGTCAATGTGCATGGAAAGCTGTGCCTGTGGGAACAAAACCAGCTCAGAATGTCTTTATTTCCATTCCTGCAAATACCTTGCAGTGTTTTTCCTGCCTGGCCATGGCATCCTTTACAAAAAAAACAGCGAGGTGCTTCCATGGACCAACACTGGTTCCAACCAGTAACAAGGGGATTAAATCAGCCAAACCTTTGCTAATCCTGCTCCAGGACAGCTCTGCTGTGTGTCCTCACCTGTTCCAAGCCCTAGTAATTCACACAGAGCCCTCCACGGGTACTTACCTCCTAGCACTCTGGTGATGCTGAAGTGCCCTGGGCCATTTCAGGTCTATAAACTTAATTTGTCAAAATGAGGAATATCTGAGTCTTTCTCTGATAGTTAAAGGCAAATGAAGTGCAGGATGGTGGGAGTGGTACAGCATTTGTAGCACTCATTTCCCAAAAGAAAATAAAAACCATTAATATGTGTGAATGTGGGCTGTATTTCATTAAAAGCCAGTTTCAGGTACATCCAGCAGCATAAAAATGGGAAAACTGAATTGCATGCTCGGTGTGTAATTTAAATATTACAACATTACTGTTACTTATGGTGCCTGAAGTGTTACATAAACACTAATTTTAACAAGTATACAGAGAGGAGACTTCCTCAGTTTTCTCCTGCTCAGCTGAGTTTTCCACACCCTTTCAGAAACGCCAGATTAGCTGCATTACCACTTAAAATAATTCCAAAACACAGAAGCTGATCTTTAACTGGGATAAGTCACGGAAGTATCCTACCATCAAGGAAGCAATAAATCATTTCCATGAACTGAGAATCCCTTTCCTCTCTCAGCTGCTTGTTTTTTCCTTGGGTATCTTCACAGACCTTATCCTACTTGATTCTTTCTAGGTTTACCAAAGATACATTAGAAGCACACATTTCTTAAGTAAATATGTGTGAGGGGGCATTTGCACTGGAATTTAGGAAGAAGGCTGAGACCTCCAGTGCCTGGGACCAAGTGCAGAGCAGTTCCTTGCTAGGGGAGCAGAGTTTTGTAGGGAATCTGGAAGGTGCTATCTTGTCCCAGGTGCCAGTTTAAGGCAGTCTGTATGGGATGTGTGAACTGGGATTGAAGCCAAAGAATCTAAGGGAAACAACAAAGTAAAATTGTTTTGTTAGAACTGAGATGCTCAAAGCAGTTTTGACAAGAAGCAACTTAATCTTGTTGAAGTAGGACGGTCGTAATTTGAGTCTGACCAGGCTGATTGTGACCCATAGGTTAGATAAACCTTTTTCTTATTTTTAATAAGTAAGAATTCTAATTTGCATAAATAAGATATGCAGTCCTTTATTTGTTTTTCTTTCCTGCTTCCAGTTCTGGGGTTTGTTTGTGCAGGCAGATGGATGAGTGACTGGGACAATGAGATGGAGATTTGGCTCTGAATGGCCTGAGGTAATTGTGTGGGGAAGTTGTGTATCCTGGCAGCAGCCTGAGCTCCCTGTGGCCAGCTGGGCCCTGGAGGTGCCAGGTGTGTGGAGTGCTGTAAATGCCCCATCATTTCCAAACCATTCTAGTCTTGCTCAGTTGGCTTTGAAGGCTGAGCTCTCTCAGAGAGCTGGAGCTGCCTCTGAGCTCACCTCACAGCTGAGCTGGAGCTTCTCTGTTGAGCTCCTGTGGAGTCTGAGGTGTCCCTATGCCCCAGGGTAGATACAGTGCCT
Source organism: Drymodes brunneopygia (assembly GCA_013400955.1). Lineage (NCBI taxonomy): Eukaryota > Metazoa > Chordata > Aves > Passeriformes > Petroicidae > Drymodes > Drymodes brunneopygia. The sequence goes on from VZTZ01018027.1 coordinate 112,847, forward strand.
GCTGCTCGGGGTCATTCTGCCACCAGCTGGAGGTGACACAGCTGGAGCTGGGACTGGCTGCTTTGCATTCCACCATCTGACTGCCCAGACTGGTGAGGGATGCAAAAAACCAGCCACAAAATGATGTGTTTTCATAAACTGAGCCCACACAGTCATTGTTGGATTGACTTTTCACTGCTGGGACACTGGGGGAAGGTGGGGGTGGCTGGGGGGATGCTCCTGAGCTGCAGCAATGCCAACCTCTGTGTTTCTCACCAGTGTGGAACTCAAAAACTGTCCCTGGGTGCCAGCAATAAAACCATCTCCTCCCTGGCTGTGTCCTACAAGGAAGGAAGGAGGTCTCTCCAGATCTCAGTTCTTGGTATGTGTGAAGCAACAAGGGCACAGTAAGTGAGTGTGAGAGGGTCTGGGGCATGCAGGGACACCTGGGGCTGGAAGCTGGGCTCTGGTGAGGCTGTGCTGCTCCAGGTTCCATGGTGGAACTTTCATCCAGCTCTGCATGCCTGTCCCTGGCCTCCTGACACCCAAACCTGTGCTCTGAAGTAATTCTGACTTGCTCTGGTTTAACTTTACACTTTTAGTTAATACAGAAATAAAATGATGGTGCTATAATGCAGCACTGTCATATGTGGCAGAGAATGGAAAAAATAGCAAATGAGTAGCCCTGGTGGTATGTGTGAACAAGGAAGTGGTATGTCAAGAAATCAGCTATTTTTATCACTGTTTGCATAAAATGAACAGCACAGGAAATAGTTTTAAGCTCAATTAATTTTAAGTTCTCTTGAACAACTATTAATATTGAAACAAAGCTTGTGTTGCCCCCTGCTGCCCCTCTTTTCTGTCCAACCATGTCACCCCAAGCTGGCACCCAGGGATTCCCACTCCATGGAGGAGCTGTGTCCCCACTGCACCTTCCCCTGCCCCAGGAAGTCTCCAAGGGGCTGGAAAGGGACAGTGATGGGTGTGGGTTTCTCCTTTATGAAACCTGTGTGCTTCTCTTTATGAAACCCCCAGAACATCTCCAAGGGGCTGGAAAGGGACAGTGGTGGGTTTGGGTTTCTCCTCTCTGAAACCTGTATGCTTCTCCTTTATGAAAGCCATGTGGTCTAATCCCTTCCCTGCTCCCTATTCATCCTTTCTTGGGAGCAGATGGTTTCTCTGGAGCTGTGCTTGACATTTCCAGAGCCTCAGCATTACATGGATGTTTTCATTCACTGATCTTCCGGTGTAAGCAATAAAGCATCTTAGGAAAAGCTGATGCACAGATTAAAAGCAGCTGAGCTATCCCATCACCTGAAGTCATGCTTTGTTTTTTTGCAGAGTGTAATTAATCAGCACATACCTCTTGAATTCCCCACTGTGCCCAGCCGTCCCTGTGTGTGTTGGGGGGTTGTCACAGGGGAGCTGCTTAGAGAGAAAACAAGAAATACAGAAAAGCTCAGCCTTGTGCTTTGCTGAAGCAGGTGAAGCTGAGGTTGTAATGCAGCAAGGAGCTCATTAAAGGTGGGGAGAGGGATGCAACCATAAAGGAATTTTACAGGACTAAGGAGAGGATAGCAGGATTGTACAGCAAGTGTATGTGGGAGCTCAGCACCACGCTCAGGACACTTGAAAAGCAGACTTTTTGCATCCCTGTTACAAACCATATGGAGGTGGATACAGCTGTTTGTGCCAAGCATTTTGTTACCAAATCCCTGTACTGCAAAGCTTAGCTTAATCCCTCCAAACTCCCCAAAGCCCCTGGGAACACCTGAGTATCTTGCTTGAGGTTTTCAGTTGTGATGAAGTTGCACTTCAAAGCTCTTCTCTAGATCAGCAAATGCCAGAAAAACTTTATATTTTCCTTTCAAGCAGAGCTGAGCCTCCAGTGACTGCTCAGTGCAAGCCTGAGAATTGCAGTGCTTATGAAAACACTTAGAGTCAGTGACATGTGTCTGACCTGGTCAAGTTAGAAATTGCTCTCTGTTTATTTGCTAATGTACCTTTTGCTTTGATTCATAAAGATAGTGATGTGACAGAACTGAGTGCAGTATTTCCAAGAATACAGCTCTTAGAAACAGCTCTTCCTTTGAAGTCAGAAGGTGATTATTCTACCAAGAGCAGCACTTGGCACTTGTTCATGGTCAAACAATAACTAAAACCTAGTAATCATCAGGGAAAGTAACCAGGAAATGGCACGTTGGGTGAGAATGGGAAGAGCTGCGCAATCAGTTTCAGGAAATTCTATTTAATAAACAAAAGCCCCAGACCAATCTTATCAGCAATGTATCTAATGGGCAAAGTACTTGACACCACCTTCGCACTTGGCACTCAGGAGTGTCCAGAGTCAATGTGATTTTGTTGCAGTATTCATTTTTTAAGCTCCTTTACTGACGCAAATCCACAGGCACCTGAAAGAAATCCTGTAGTGCCACTGCAACTTTCCACTTGCAAATGTGACCAAGTCCTTGCCTGCTGCAGAGCCTGGAGCATCTCCCCTGGGGTGATTGGTGTGAGGAGCCAGAACTCCTCGAGGGGACTGCAGGGAGGGGTTTTGTGCTGGAGTGATGGCTTCCTTCCCACTTTGCCAGAGCTGTGTAATTCAGTGGGATTTATGTTGTTTGTGCACTCTGGGGACTCTGCTGGCTTTTATTGCCACATGAGAGGCGGCACAAGGGGAAGAAGCACAAAACTGCAGAGTGAAGCAGTGATGGTTTGAGCGAGAATGGCAGCGAGGGGCATTCCTGGCTATCCCACTGAGCCCAGTATTCAGGATTTCTAACAGTTGTGAGGATGGGGCACAGGTTGCAATTTGGGCAGTGGAAACACCTGCACATGCTTCAAAATGTGAGCAGGTGTGACGACTGGGGATCTTCACACTTCAGCTAAAGGCCCTGTGTGAATGAAAATGAGTTTCATTCAGCTGCTGTTCAATGAATTTTGCCTGCCTTAATTGAGTTCCCAAGGTCAGTGCCTGCAGTCTGTTCAGGTTGTCACAGATTGGTCAGTGCCTTCACTCTTTGCCTGTTTAATTTTGTAGTATTTGAGGTTTAATTTTCTAGTACTTGAGGTTATTAAAGCCACTAGTGTAGCCTAAAACCAACTTTCTAATGTCTGCTGCCACAGCTGTTCCTCAGTTTCTCTCTCAAGATTGGTAATCTGGTTCTTTTAGATATCTGGCTGGAAGAAAAGAATTCAGAAAAAGGCCTGAATATATCAAATGAGAGAAAATCACAGCTTCCCCCCTCCAGCTGCAGTAGATACTTTCCACAGTAATGTACGCACTTAAATTAAAACAGCCTATAAAAACTGCAGAATTGCAGCTGTCTCATTACAAAACTTAGGAACTGAGTATTTAAAATGAAGAGTCCTGTGAATTGTCTGAGAAAAAAAATACCTGGAGCCTGATAGTTTCCCTCGTGTGAAGCAATTTAGCATCACCTCAGAACAGCAACTGTCCATGTTTGGGGAGTTTCCTATCCCCAGTTCATTGGTTTCTGTTCAAACTCTGAAGTGCTTCAGTCCCTGAATACCTTGAGGTGTGTGGAGTCCTATCTCAGCCATTTCAGAACGTGCATGTGGCTTTTCCCCTCTTGCACGTTTTTTTTTCTGATTATAATTTTCTGACATACTTCCTGAAAGCCAAAGTTATTAACATTTACCCTCCCAGGACTGAATGCCTCTCTTCAGCTCTCAGTTACTCTTCCAACTACAAATTAATTTATCCAGTATTGCTGTTTGCTGCACCTTCCCTTCCTGACTCTTGGGGCAGCTGCTTTTAGATTAACCTTGGCTTTCTCCCTGCTACCCTGCTAAGGGGAGGATGTGGATTGCTGAAGGCATCTCAGTGCTGCAATCTGCAGACCAACAGCAACTTGCAAAAGAAGCGTTTGTTTAACTGGGTAGCTTAAGATCACCCTTCCCTGGTTTTGGAAAAAATGCAGGTACTTGGCTGTTCGTTATTCAAAATAGAAAAAGTTGTTAAAAGTATTCTTATAAGTGGTGGAAAATGACTAAAAAGCTTTCCACAGTGAAATCAGCAGTGTCTGTAGCCCAAACTTTGGGCTGACTGGTTAGAGTAACAGAGCCAGTCCTGAGGAAGCCTGCAGGGAAATCATGTGCCTGAAATGTGGGAAGTGGCATTGCTTCAGGACTGCCTGCCAAGAGAAAGAGCTGTCGATACCTGGAGGGCATCAGCATCAGAACCTGCTGGGCATTTGGGTCACCAGTGAAAAGGCAGAAGCTGAAATCCCTCTGGGGTCACCTGAACTGCATTGAGGGCATCCCACTGCACATCACCCAAAGGCAGAACTGACCCCTGACCTGGGGAGCTGCTCACTAAAATCCAGCTCTTTGAGAAGTGTCACCTGCCTGGACCTGGCAGTTATTCTGTAGAGAAACCTCTGCCTTCACAGATGGGGCAGGTCAGAGCTCTGAGCTGGGGGGTTTGGGTTCCTGCCTCAGCTTGCACTCACTCAACAGAAGCACAGCCTGGCCAAGTACATTCGTTTCTGTAACCCCTTCACTTGCCTGGTCAGTCCCAGCAGGTCTGGATGCATTTCCTCTGTCCCCCTTGTCTTAATTATTTTATTCTTAACTGAAAGCAAATTCAGAGAAGTACAACTAAAACAAACACGCCTTCTCTTTTCTTGGAAAGGCAGCTCCCTGTTTGTTGGACATGCCTGTGACCTCTCAGGTTAATTGAGCAACTTTCCAATGCAGCATGGGGGTGAACCTCTCCTCTGGTTTGGCGTCAGATGGAAAATTCAGAAGGGGGAGGCATTTCCTGCTGAGTGGGCCTTGGAAATGAGCGCAGGGATGAGCAGCCCTGAGAGCTGTGCCTGCATGGGACAGCTGTGTGCAGCCAGTGCCCCTCCCCAGGGACAGGGAATTGTTGATGTCACCGAGCTGGCTCCTGACACCAAATCAGGAGCCAGGGCTCCTGTCTCCATTAGCAGCGTCAGACTCAGCTGAAGATGTTTGAGCACTGAAAGCCTGTCTGATTAATCTTATCCTCATTGATTTACCACTGTGTCATTGTCTGGTTTTTAATGCAAAGTGGTGGGGGGTTTTAGGCAAATTATATTAAAACCCCCAACATGTAGAATTAAGATTGAATGAAGCTCTTTCCATTGCTAATCAATCTTCCTTTATTCCATGAACATATTTTTATTCTGTCATCACCATTTTGGATTGGAGGGAACATTTTTGTTATTTACCATATTTATAAGCCAGTTATCTTGTTTTTTTCTATTGTTTTCCTCTCCCTCATTTGTATCCCAGTTGCAAGATACGGTTCCATCTTTCAAGGTGAGAACCACAACTGATGTTGGGGTTCAGCACTGGAAAACCCTGATGTGACTGGAGAGTGCCCACTGTTCCCTGGCTCCGAGGGGTCACTTGGTCCTGTCTGTGCCCAGCTGAGCTGGGCATGGTGTGCTGGTGATTGTGCTGCTCTGGCAGGGTCTGCTGGGGGAGCAGAGCCCTGCTGGGGGAGCAGAGCCCATTTTCTGCCGAGATACTTCTTTCATTTTTTTCATTTCTGTGAGACACTCGAGATCTCAGTGGTGTTCATGCTAATTTTAAACTCTAAGATGTTTCTCATGGCTGTTTATAGCCTGGTTGGCCCTTCAGAGGCCCAGAGGGACTTTTTCTGTAGAGCAAGCCTGAGAACTTCACTCAGGGAGACTCGCCAGGAACCCAAGTCTTTCATTTACTGTACTCAAATGTACAGCTCACTGAACAGGGAGGATCCTGCAGGCTTAAAGCAGCTTCTCAGCTTGGACTGACCACATTGATGCTGAAGAAACCGCTCAAAAAGTTTCAAATAAAGCCTTGCGTGTGCATGGATGTGTGTGGGGCTGGGGTCAAAGAGGCTCCAGTATCCCAAACCTGTCCCTTTTGAAAACCAGGCTGCTGAGGGAAGATCTTCTCCAGCTGCCATGCCCCTAAAAAGTTAGAAGACCACATATATCCTCACCAAGGACAACTTATTTTGGAGAATCAGTTTTCAGACCTGGCTGACTCGGTTTGCAGGAGTTTCCTACCTGGATTCTGTTATGCTGAAAAGCTTGCAGCCTGACTGGATTCATTGCTTTGGAGCTTAAGGGGAGAGTTAAATCCCTCTTCTGCTTGGTGGTGCACATGCAGAGGTTTCTTTCTGAAAGTAAATCCCTCTGTGGTGAGGATTAAGCATCAGTGGGCAGAAATAAAGACAAAAAAACAAACAGTCCTCTCTGAGGTCATTACAGAAGGCACTGTGCAATAATACCTCAGTTTATTGACTGTATTTGGGTTATGTAGATGGACAAGATAGGATCTTTTCCCTGTGTTTCCTCAAATTCTAATTTGATGTGAATGAATTGTTAAACCCAGGCAGTTCAACAAAGCAAAGACAGGTAATTGGTCATATAATGCTTATATAAATCTGTTTCCAGTTCTTGTGACGGAACAGGATTGTGTGCACTTGGACTTTAATTGTCTTCTTTTATTTTCCGTCCTTCTTTAAATAGATGCTGGAATTCCTTCTCCATTGTTCACCAGTTTGAGCTGTATAACTCTGTCACTTGGTAATTTAGAGCAAGTGGAACAGGATCCTCTGTATCCCATGCCTCCTTGAAAGGATGTTTTTCTTCTTGGATCACAGCAACTTCTGCTGGAAGTGTTTGTAGCTGGCACTTCCTGCATTTTTAGTACATTTAGATCATAAGGGTGACACTTGTATGAACCCTCATCAGTGGAGCTTTTTGCAGCATCCTTGCCTTCAAAAGCACTTCAGGCTTTTAAATCTCATCTGTGGGAGGTGCTTTGCAAGGGTTCATTAGGTGTGAGCAGCAGGCTTTGATTTATTTGATGAAAATAGGTCTGTGGAGTGTGGGGCTGGCTGGAAGCAATGAGGAATGGGGACTGTGAGCAGCACCAAGTGTGGCATGGCAAATGTGCAGCAACAGGCATTCTGTGAGCTCTTTAGGATCTTTGGCTGACAACCCAGTTTTTGCCCTTTGGAGGACTTTTGGTTCTGTGAGGATGTGGAAAGTTGACCTGAATTAACATTTAAAAAAAACCAGATCGTTGAGATTGGTTAAACCCTAATGTGGACTTGGATTTCAAAGAGTGTTGCTTTACTGTCAGGTACTTCAGATTAATTCTATCTGAGAGCAGAGTAAGGAGCACTGACTCAGAATCAAAGCAACCTAATGCAGATCAGCCAATTCACTTTAAATCCACCCCCCTAAGTTAACTCCAACCAGTTTCTCTCTGAGTCCCTGTGCAGGCAGGTCCAGGGCCCCAGTGCCCTCCTCAGTGGTTCTTCTCTCCCAAGCAGAAGCAGCTTTTAAGTAAAGGAATTTCATGGCCTAAAATTGCTTCATCATTGCTTTTTCCCTTGTTGGAAACAGCCTCTCTCTCTGTTGAGGAGCAAACATTACAATTAATACCACACTTGTAATTAAGAACTGCCTGCAAGACGGTCTCTGCTCCACTTCTAATTGGAAAATCTTGTGGAAGGACCTGGAAAAGCTCTCAGTCTCTCTCCTCTCAGTGACAGATTTCACTGGCACTGCTGCTAAAATGGTCCTTTTGTGTTTCAATCACAGCTTTATGCAAGGAGACAGTTCACACTTGGCTGAGTGCTGCCTTCCAGCCTTCTGGCAAAGTAAAACTAGTAACATATTCTAAAGTAAAATTACATGCAAGCACATGTATGATGATCTAGAGCTGGAGAATCTGATGCTGCCTCCTCTCTCCTGCTAAGAAAAGGTGCTGAAAGGCCTTCTGCAAGAAAACCTGGGGAGGGGGGGAAATGAAAAGTGCTCTGCAAAGTCCTTCACAGACTGCACGTTCAGCTGGCCCTACCTGCAGGACTTGCTGGTGCTCAGTGAAAACAAGGAAATCAAGGAATCAGGAAAAGAAAAGGGGCTGCCTGGCATATTCTCTCTACTTGGGTTACCAAAACATCGTGGAAGTGTTGCACAATCCTTTATGGGCTGCTTGAAGTACTGCTGTCATTTGTTCATCTGTTATTGAACTTGCTTGCAGTTTGATGGGAAACCCAATAAACATAAAAACATTTTCTGGGGGCTGGATGTTATTTCAGTTGTCAATGGGGTGACCCAAGAGCACCACTTTTTTGGGCAATATTCTCTAAGGCTTAGGGAAGAAAAAAGCCATCTAGCCCATGTGGAAGACAAATAAAATCAGTCACTATAGCAACTGCAGAGAATGTTAATCACACTAACTTTAGTTCTCCCCTGGTACTATATTGTGTAAAAATAATGTGTGTGTCAGCTTCCTGCCTCTCTGGGTGCTGTCCCGGCCACAAACCTGACAGAAACTCTGCAGGGTGACTCCACACTGAGTGCTGCCTGTCCCCTCTTGCATGCAGCCAGTAACCCCAAATTTCCTTGGGATCTATCTCCCTGCAGCTCCAGCAGATCTTCCTCCTTCTCCTATAGGATTTGTGCTTGTTCTGCTTCTAATCTGGGACCTGAGCCTTTTAAAGCTGAGCTGGTATTTGTGTTCAATTCAAGGTGAGGCAGAGGGTGACTGAGAAATGATTTGCTTAAAATTAAGTTTCAGACTGTGGGCCTGAAGCTCTCTCACAGCCTTGAGAAAACTCCCATTGCCTGAAGAGACTTTTCCTCCATGTTTCCTCCTGGAACGAGGCCAACACAATCCAGATAAAAAGGAAAAGGGTTCTTGAAAGCTTTTTCTCTGATCAGTACAAGGGGGTCTGTGCCCCTGGGGAGGTGACATCTGGTGTGTGCCAAGGGACATCGCAGGGCAGGGCTCTGACCGTGGTGCTTGTGCTGTGATCACCCTTTGTCACTCCTGCCCGATGCTAAGAAGGAGAAGCTCTAAAGGAAATGGGGCTGCTTGGAACTGTTTCATGTTAATTTCCTTTCTGGTATCAGTTTTCCTTGACTCTAAACCCAATTCTTGGATTTGCATCTGAAAACTCTGCAAAGTTTCTCTTGGGGTTTACTGGGGATTGGGTCTGCATGCAGTGAAATTCCTGCATTCAAAGCCAAAAAGCCAAAAAGCTTTTCCTTATCACAAAAAACCAAAAAAAAAAAAACCCAAAAAAAACCAAACCAAAACAAAAAAACCCCAAAACAAACAAAAAAAAAGATGCAAAGTGTGCTAGGAGTGAATTTTGGTCATTGAGCTAATTTTTCGTATACTGAAGGTGCTGAAAAACAGGTAAGGGAAGGCTTGACTGCTTGCTGAATGCCCCATGGCACTGCTGGCTACACAGCTGCAGTGCTTTGTTTAAAATAAAAACTCCAGGTAAATGGTTATGAAACGACCATCTTTTAATGACAGCCATTGCAGACAGCAAATCTACCTGCTGAAGTGAAATTATGAGCTGCTCATAAATCTCAGAAGTACAGAGATGTACACTGATAGGAAAAAATGGGAGCTGCAGCTCCTTTTAAAGGAGGAGAGTTTCACTCTCACTTTAGAAGTGTAAATTGGAATCTGGGCAGTTTTGTGTTCAGTTTTGTGTTGTTTTGCTTGTGCTGGTGGCCTTTTCTGTATGTTTTTCATAAAATTGGTATCACCTAGATGGCATTATCCAGCAAATTTGCCACAGTATCCCAAAGGAGCTGTTGGGCAGCAGAAGCTGAGTGCAGTTTCTGCCTCTCTGGTGCCACATTTGGAGCATTGTGTGAGGGCTGTGGCAGTGAGCTGGTCAGGAGATGAGGCTGGTGAGGTATCACAGGAGAGGGGTTTTATTTACAGCTCCAGCCTCCTGCATGCTCCCAAGCAGGGCACTTACAAGCTGCTCTCTGGAGTTTCAGGTGGTGTTTGCAGCAGGTTACAGGGTTAATGGAACAGAAATTTACAGTTTGTGTTGAAAACATACATTTGTATCACAAACCATGAACTATTTAACACCTCAAAGATATTCACCAGTGTCAGATTTGTATACTCTAAGACAGAACAGATCCTTGCACATACAAAAACCACCAGTCACAGGGCTGCAATATTATTACTAATGTAGAAAATCATACTGGAATTTAACAATCCACCTAGAGACAATATCAAGGGAAAAGAGGAACTGAAAAATTCCTGGTGTGCTTTCTAATCTGAAAATAACAAATCACCTTTTAAAAATATGTGTTTGGGAATAAATAATTGATTAGGATTGCTTAGCAGTAAGTGCATCCACTGCTTTGATTCCACCCACTAATACAACCTCAGTAAAAGCCTCAATTCATGGGTTCTGCTTCTGTATTTTAAAACATTTTGTGTTGTTTAGGTTATTAGCACAATTGTGGTTTAGGCGTAAAAAAAGAAGTAGGTTGTGAAATAATGTTGTTACTGTGAGGAAGCTTTTGTTAATATTGAAAAACAAAAATAAACCCACATCCCTGGAAGAAAAAGACAACTTTGATCATCTGAAAAATCAAAAATACGCTTTTGGAAGAGGTACCCTGGTAGTGATATGCACAGTGTTCACTCCGCCAGACCCCTGTGCTGGCTAATAGATGGGAATTAAAGCTCTGTGCTACAAGTTTTTGACAGCTGTGTTGGCAGGGCTGTGGGTTTGCTGCTGTGTGTAACTGCTCTGAAAGAAGGCATTTCCATATAGCTGGGGATTTGAAAATTAACTCTCCACAGAATGGTGCTATTTCATGTTTTCCTTCCAATGTGGGATGAAAATATTGTCAAAACACTGAGATTGTGTTCAGAGTTAATGAGGGGGAAGGTTGTTCCCTGTTTGTTTGTTGATAATTCTTCCGTTAGCTGCACTCCTGAGGTTTTCCAATGCTTTTCTGTTTGCAGGAGATGCTGTCTGTCCTTCCCAAAGATGCTGCAGGAGGAAGATCCTGTGGAAGGTCCCCACGCAGCTTTCCTGCTGGGGTCCCAGGGACTGTTCTGGGTGAAACCACTCTGTTCCAGTGCTGCAGGCTCTCACTGATGGATTCATGTCACTCACAAGCCCTCACTGGCTGGCCTGGCCCTTTTGGCTCCACAGCTGCCCTCATACCCACACTTCTGGGAAGGGCTGGAATCACTCCTGCTTTTTCCTGGCCCTTACAAACTCTCAGATTTCCAGAGACAAGGGCTTCACCCAGCTGGGTGCTGGGCACTCAGAGCTGCTCCTTCACTCTATGTTGGGAGGAAGTTATTTTTTGGTGCAGTAACTTTGTAAGCTGATCATTAAAAGTCCCAAAAATACTTATTTTCCTAAGCTTCACCTGCAGTTTCTGAAGTTTGAAACACAACCAATACACACACATTAAATTTTAGTACTTTGTAACTGCACAGTTCTTCACGATCTATTCAGGTTTGTATTCAAAAGCAGAGTGAGACTTCATGGAGGAGCAAAATCCAACGCAGGGAGAGAGGGACCATGTGCAGGCTGCTCATCCCCTGCTGGAGAGCCTGCTTGCCTCCTCTTTCACATGCAGGTTGTTTCCTGGAGCTGCCCTGCAGCCCCACACTCTGGATCTCTGCTTTGTGCTGCCTGCCTTTGGCTGAGCTTTGGCAAGAGCTCTTTGGAACCTGGGGTTTGCTGTTGCTTTTTTAACCTGGGCAAGGAGCTCACGGTGGATTTGTCACATCTCAGGAGTGCCACGAAACACCTGTAAAACTGTCACACAAAGAGAACATTAGCAGGAATTTATTTCATCTCGGGTTTAATAAGACAGGCTTTATCTCATGGTCTTTAGGTTCCTGGGGTAGCTCTGGAACTACATGGGTGGAATAATATTTTGTATTGGAGGCTGAAATGTTTTGTAGAGAAAAATGTGTCATTGTTCCAAGAGACCTTGGCCTCAGCATGAGTAGGACAGAGGGGAGAGAGCCATAAACAAAATTATGGGAGAAACTGCAGGCCTGTGACAGTTGTCCTGTGTTTTTATTGATTACAAATAGCACTGACTTGGTGGCAATGCAGAGAGCAGAAGGGACTAAATGCTCCCCAGCCTGCTGTCAGGTCTGTAGGACCCTGTCCCCTGCCTGAGCTGATGCTCAGGGGATTTTGGGGAGCTGACAGTCACTGGTGCTGGCCTGCAGTCAGCTCATGGATACATCCCACTGCTGAAAGCCTGCTCTGGATCGAGCTAATTGAATTACCAATGAAACTGATGCTGGCTGGTTTGATTTGTGTTTGACCAGGGACAAGATGAGAACTTGGTTTGAACTCTCAGAAGGGGTTGGGTCCATATCCATAACTGGAGGGATTTTTTTCAGTTGCATGGTAAAACATTCTGTGTATGTGAGAGCAGAGGGCATGTGCTAAGCATGAAGGTAAGGAAACTGCCTGTAGCTGAAAAAATAGATATTTTAGGTGGTATGGATTGTGTGCATGGCCTCCCCACAGCTGCAGGGTCAAACTCTGATCTCTCTACACTCCAAAGAGAGTCCAGAGGAACATTCCTGGTACAACACAGCTGCTGGCACCAAGCTGTGGCAACTCTTGTTATCAACAGCAAAGTGAAAAATCATGCTGCATTTTCAGCAGCTTGCTGGAGAAAATGGATTTTTAAAAGTTTTACGCAATTCTTGCATCAGCTGAGGTTCCTTTTTTTTTAAATGACAAACTGCATTTTCTTAGGATAAGGAACTTTGTAATAATCATAAATTTTTCATCAGCCTCTCACTCCTGAGCACTGAAATATTGAGCAGCTTCAAAACTTGTGGGGAGTATTGTCTATTTTCTAGGTTTTGATTTGCCCCTCCCCTCATGGTCAGGCTCACGTGGCTCTTCCCAGGTACCTTTCTGCAGCTGTTTAATCCCCAGAAAATTTCTGATACAGGTTGAGAGTCCCTTCAATCTGTTTAACCTTCACCTAGTCCTTGCCTGGATGAATTTCCTCCATGTGAATGTTATTTTATCTGGGCTGTTCTGGGATTTTATCCAGCCTGATTAGAGATTTCTGAGCATTTACCCAAGTAAGGGGGGGATCCTGGACATCTGCACTGAGTACAGAACCCTGAGCACTGATTGCTGCTAAAATATTGAGCAATGGAAACCAAATGGAATTTTAAAAAAATCCCAAACCAAAACCACCACAAAAACCCCTCCACAAACCAAATGAAGCGTGTATGGAGCATTAGTAGTAAAATTTTGTGGTGAACTTAAGGAGTCTGACATGGATAAACCCAGTTTAATTTGTGCCTAGCTGCTGCCTCTGAGCAAGCTAGTTAGCTTAAAAAAGATTAATTAAGAATTGTCTGTAGAAAACTCCTCTGCACAGTCTGTGTTGTTTTGGAGGGCTCTTTCCAGCCCATGCACACATTAAGATCAGTGATTTTTGAGCTGCCTCTCTGGATTTAACCAGGCTTGGATGTGTTTGAAGTGAGGCAGAGTTCTTTGTGCTCGGTGTGCTGGGGGCTCTTCCCCTGGTGAGGGGTGGCAGCAGCTCTGCAGTGTCCCAGGCAGCTCCATCAGAGAGCTTATTTTAGAGCTAAACAATAAAGCAGAAGGGAAAAGAGTGCTCCTGTCACAGGGGAGATGTCAGGGAGTTCTGCAGGTGGCTGAGCACGAGCAGAGGAGGGACTGCAGCCCCTGAGCTGTTTGTGGAGCTGGTGGATGCTGCGGAGGTGATGGATGGTGCCATGGAAACTTTCACTCCCTGGGAATTCCTCGTGTGTCCCAGTAAAAACACCCACAGCTAATTTAAGCCAGACTTCAATCAATCTTTTACCATCATCATTTGTTTCTAAGAGAGAGTGAGCAATTGACTGACTGTGCTTCCTAACAGCTTCCAAAAACCATTTAAAGTGGAGGGTTTGCTGGACTTGGAGAAACAAATGATCCACCTGCTGGAATCCCAGCAATGCAAAGATCAGTGAAATGTGCCTGAGCCAGTGGGCTGATGGAGCTGGACCTGGCTGGGGATTGGAAGAGCTCTGGTGCTCTCTGTTTTTCTCTATAGACCTCTGTTCATCTTCACTTTTCTTCTCTGTCCCTGTGGCTGCCCCAGCTCCTGCCCGTTGTGTGCTGCTCCTGCTCCAGGGCCAGCCCCTCTGGCTGAGCTTTCAGACAAATCCTCGCTGCTCATGGCCCTCACCAGATCTTGGGAGGGGAGAGCAGGACCAAAGAGTGGCTGAAGGATTTAAGGGGGGGTTAAAAGAGTAAATCAGAGAGGGGAGAGCTGGTGCTGTGAGGAAGAGGAGTTCTGTGGGCAGTGTGCTGTGCTCAGTGTGGGGCAGCAAGAGCTCACATCCTCACAAGGCTTCACATATCTGAGTCACCTCAGACAATTCCTGCTGCTTTCACTCTTGCCACAACAAGGATTTATTCTCTTTTGTCAAACTGTGCAATGGAAAGGACGGCCCTATCATTTGCTATATGGTCATGTGGGGAGTTGTTCATCCAGCTCACAAAAGCACAGATTTGCCAAATAAATTTGCTCCTTGGAGCCCTTTCTGAGAGCTTCCCTCTCATGGATTTGAGTGATGTCACTGATATACTCATTATCTCCCCTGGCTGTTTCTTCACTCCTTGCACACCCTGAATCTGAGTGGAAGAAGGGGAGCATTTCACTGACCTGTTTGTTCAGGAACACGTAGATGATGGGGTTGTAGACAGTGCTGCTCTTGGCGAGGATGGCTGGCACGATGCTGGCTGCAGGGGTGATGAGCCCAGGCTCCCCAAAGGTGGCAAGGAGTGCCACAGCAGCGTAGGGCAGCCAGCACAGGAGGAAGCACAGCACCATCACCACCACCATCACCAGGACACGCTGCTCCCGGCCCCGGCCCGGCCCCCTGTGGGTGCTGCTCACCTGGGGGACAGAGCACAGGGGAGGCATCAGCACTGCTGGGGACAGGGGATGGGGCCTGGCGGCTCTGGAGTGGCTGTGATGCCTTAAGTCTTAGCTTTTATATTTTCCACATCAGTACTGCTTTAATGTATAACTCTAAAACTCCATAGTCTGGCAGCTGCTGTTCTACTGTTTTATTCACACAAAACAAGTCCTCTAGGCCTGTGTTTCAAGGGCACCCTGTTTGCCCAAAGCCCCAAAAATGCTTAAACAACAGTTGAAGCAGCAAGAGAAGAAGGGAGACAAACTGGGGATGGGACTCCACTACCTGAAGCTGTAATTGGACAATGGGCTTCTGATACGCAGATGGACTGAGCTTATACCTGTCTGAAAAGCACGTGTGAGCTGTCCATTTTTGGGTTTAGTCTCTGTGAGACTCTTGCATTGCCCAAGGTGTACCCTGTAAAGGCCTTTAATAAACACCTACTTTATTCCTTTAACTCTGTCCAGCTTCTGTTCCAGGTCAGCCTTCAGCAGGCATCAGCTGCACCAAGGGCAGGGCTGGCAGGGCCACCTGAACCCTTCTGGCTGAGAGGAGCTGCCTGCCGTGGGCAGGGTTGGTGTGTTCTGTGCTCAGAGTGTGTCCCTGACAGCTGGGGCAGGGATGCCTTTTTGGGCTACCTAAAAACAGAGGCCAGACAGAATTAAGGGAATAAAAAGGGAAAAAAATTATTGAAGGGCTTTCAGATGCATTTAGGGCAGAGGAAGCTCCCCAGGCACTACATTCAAAAATGGACAACAGGTCAAGGGTTTTCACACTTTTATAACTTTGGTCTATTTGCACATTGGGGGTTCATCTTCCAGTTACAGCTTCAGGTAATGAAGTCATTTACCCCAAGTTTGCTCCCCCAACTCACTTTTGTTTCCATCTCTCAGGGCCTGGGACAGTCAGGTGTCCTGGATTGCCAGGCCTGGAGAGGAATTGTTGTGTCTGACCCAAATGGGAAAGCAGCAGCTGCCACTGGAGATGGAGTTTAGAGTTCTACACTAAAGAGCTGCAGGATTACAAATATATGAAAAATATAAAAGATAAAATCCTGAGGCATCAGCAGGACCAGCAAAAGTGCTCTTCATCTACAACAGCCTTCTCCATCTTACCCCAAATCCCAGCTTCTAACAGGAGTATCCTGGGCAGGAGGCAAGGAGAAGGAATGTGCCCTGATGTGACCAGAGGGCTGCTGCTCCCAATGCTCCCAGAGCCAGGAGAAATCCCCAGCAAGGATGAAACGCCCTGTACCCACAGGCACAGGGGACTGAGAGAATTTCCTTCCCCGAATCCATGGGAAAAGGCAGCACTTGAATTCAAGTGGTTTACAACAGGCTCCTCCCCTGGACTTGGGGCTCACACGTACTTGAAAGTAAATCCCAGTGCATGCAAACACTGCTGGCCTGTGCCTCACCCCTGTTTCCTTGTTTTCAGTGTGTTTTGCAAACCAGATCTCTCAGTGACTGCTGTGCAATGCCTGCACTGGGAAGGGCTGCAGGAAGCACGAGGAGCTCATCATGACAAGCAGTTTTATGGGGAATCCATGGGGAGGTATTTGAGTGCTGGAAGTCACCTTGAGACTAATTAAAAACCTAACCAAAACTGTTCAAAAAATAGAGCATATCTGTAATTGCCTGCTGAGGGAACTCAAATACCAAGTACTTTATAATATCTTGTTAATGTGCAAATGAAATCTTTTATGACACTTGTCTGTGATTGAAAAGGGGGAAAGAAGTGGTATTTGCCACTAGGCAAATAAAGTTGTTAATCAAAATATTTCCATTAGTGAGAAGTGAATATTCCACTCAGAGCCACCCACAGGCAGCAGTAGCTCAGTTTTATTCACAGAAATCAGACAGAGAGCTCACATTTATCTTCTTCCATTGTACCAATGGAGTTGCTAAGAATTTTGTACAGCACATTCCCTGTGGGAGGATTTTTTGAGAGTCTGCCACACCTCGGTATAAAACTCCACTCAGGCTGTGTGATGAAGTCCAAACAGCTGGACTGGGGTGGGAACAAAGATGGAGACAAGAGAGGGGCTGCATTTTGCATCTCGTGTGCTTGGTTTTTAAGGCTCCTGACGAGAGGCACTGAAGGCATCAGCAGCAGCTGCCAGGGCTCTGGATCCCCACACAAATCCCAGTTTCTCTGTGCCTTCCTGACATCCTCCTGTCCCCCCCCATGCCAGGAGACACCTGGGGAGAGTGGTGGGGGATGGTTTGCATGTGGAGCACCTCGAGGAAAACCAAAAGCTCCTTTTTGCTCTATTGATTTATATCAATTTCAAAAAGGAAACCCAACAACCTCTTCCTTCAGGTAAGGTCAGAGAGGACAAATGTTTTACTGGTGTTTTCTAGATGGGAGTCAGGCTGGTGTGAGGCTGGGCATGGCAGGAGGACTCTGGGGGGGTTCCCATTTAATAACCTTGAGCAGGGCTGGGGTCACAGGGAGCTGTGCAGGGCTTGACCTCCACATCTCTGCACATCTCTGCACATCCTGCAGGGACACAGAGCTGCTCAGGGAGGAACAGCTGCTTTTGTCCTCTGGCTTCAACCTAAAGCCAGTGGGGGACTTCTGCTGCTGCATGCTCCACCTGGGCAATGCTCCCTTCTCAGGTAAACCCTACCAGGTATTGCTCTTGTGAAGTGTTTTATCCTTTCCTAACAAGAGAAAAGTTTGCAGTTTTCAGACTGCTGATGCCAGGGAATGGCTTCAGGGGTAAGCAAGGAAAGGTTTCAATTTCCTTGCCAGCAGCAGGAAATTATCATTTTCATCCTATGAGGCCAGAAAGTTTGAATATCCTCCCACCTCTGTAACTCTCCTTGAAGCATTTTTGCTTTCAACTAAAGGCTCCCCTGGTCAGTCAGGGAAACCTGAGATATTCATATTTGGCACACATGCAGAAAACTTCTGCAAAACTAAACAAATCCAGCAACCTTGAGATGTTGCTGCACCCAGTCAGCAGGAGGTGACTGGGCTGTACCTCAGAACTGTGGGCTGTGCCTGGCATCACATCACCCTCTGCAGGTGGGCAGAGCAAAGAGCTGGGTAAAAGTGATGCTGATGAGTGGTGCTGTGGGCTTTTAGTTTAATTTTGTCCTGATAACTTCCAGGAAAGATAGGAGCACATGTCTGGCCCGTGCCTGCCTCTGGCTGCTGGCCTATGGAGATTGGGAAGTCAGCTCAGGCTGCTCCTGGCTCAGGGGTGACAGCAGCAAAGTCACTGCAGCAGCTCAGCTCAGGTCCCCTGGCAGTGCCCTGACCTGCTGTGCACTGCCCTTTGCTTCTGGTTTGCCCAAAAATCCAAACTTCAATCTGCTGGGCAAGACATTTGTTTTAAGAATCCCACTGTTTCTGTAGGTCTTGGGTATAGAAAACAGCCATGAAAAATGTGCTTTTATAGCCTTCGTATTTTCTTCACTGGAAATTGAAGAAAATTGTTTCTTCTAAAATGATCTTTTCAGTTTCCTAAAATTTATTTTGCATCTGTACCACACCTTCTGTATGTTGAATGTGTGGCCCAGTGTACTGAGTTAGCAGGACTGTGGAGCTGCAAGCCCTGGCCCCATCTTGCTCCCACAATGGCTTTTTCTCTTGCTTCCCATGGGTGCTGATTTTCCCAGAGGGTCAGGAGCATCTGGGCACATCACAAACCCATCACACCCAGCTCAGCTCTGACCCTGCTCCTCCTGGGCTCTGCTCAGCCCCCAGGCCCTGCCAGGGGCTGATGTTGGGAACTGCTGTGGGTGGTGAGTGATGCCTTAGCATTGAGCTTTTCTGTTTTCCAGATCCTGCTCAGCTTTAGTGTATAACCCTAAAGCTCCAGAGCCTGCCAGCTGCTGTTCTCCTGTTTCATCCAGACAAAACAATTCCCCTTTAGGCCTGGAACCCAAGGACACCTGACTGTCTCAGGCCCTGAAAAGCATAAATAAAAGTGAGTTGGGGGGGAGCAAACTGGGGGTAAATGACTTCAATACCTGAAGCTGGAATTGGACAATTAACCCCTGAGATGCAAACAGACCAAACTTATCTGTGTGTGAAAAACTCGTGCCCATTGTGCATCCTGGGTGCAGCCTCTGGGAGGCTCCTGCACTGCCCAAGGTGGATCTATTGAAGGCCTCTCATAAATCCCCACTTTATTCTCTTAATCTTGTCCAGCCTCTGTTTCAGGCAGCCACTCCAAGGCATCACGAGGAGCTGGTTCCCCATGGGCTGGAGCCACATTGCATGAGGTTGATGTGAGCAGGGGAAGGTCAATGCACTGGAAATGTTACTGTGCACTCACTCTGCTCTGAGCTGGCCTTTCCATCCCACAGCTCACTGCAGCTCTCTGCTCTGCCCTTCCCAGTAAAACCCCACTGCAGCTGGGTCACAAAGCTGCCAAACCTCGTGGCCAGAGCAGTGTTTAATGCCCTGCATCACAGAGGCATTCTGATGGAATGTGCACTCTCTCAATGCAGCCCTCAATGACTTTGGGGCTTGTTGGATGCAGCAGGAGGTTGTTGGGCTCCCTGTTTGCCTCTGCCAGGGATGTGCCTGTGCTGTGAATTATCCCTGTGCTGGAGGTGCCCATGAACCCAGGAGAGGGACAGTCCCTCTGCTGAGATCTGTCACCTACTGGCCAAGTTACTTTGTGTTTTCTCCTGCAGGGAAGCACCTCAGGGTGGTGATTCAGCCTGCAGAAGTGATTCATTTGCCTTTTAAAAAATTTCTTTGACCATAATTGGGAACTTACACAGTTAATGAGATGTTACACTGTTAACCAGTGTAGGGGCAGAAATGGTCACAAATAGTGTTTGTGTGGTGTGGCACTGGATGTCACAGACAGAAGGACATGGATGAGTGACTAATGCAACAAACAATAAGGACAGGTTTAAATAGAGGTCACTGTGGACACAGCAAATTCCTGGTTGATATTGCTGACACTGTGCAGAAATAACAGAGTCATCACTTTGCTAGGAAAGTAAAATCTGTGTTTTCAGCACTGGGTATGGAAATTGCTCAGTGGCATCCAGGCCTGGAGAGCACAGCTGAGCCACCTGGGAGGTTCAGCCACTGTGAAGAACTCCTGAACCTTTAGGGTTATCTCAGAGAATCTCAGCTGAGTGACTGATGATGTTTTCTCTTGTCTTTTTGTGAAACCACCACACTGTTTAGAACTTGGAGAATTGACAACAACACTCATGGGACTAAGAGGATGGTCCTTGAGAACTGTCAGAATAAGGGAGATAAAGGGGAAAAAACCTGAACCAAACTGTGCCTGTGCTGGCCTGAGCCCCTGTGTGATGTGAGCAAAGCAGAGATGGAAGGGGTAGCACAGGCACTCCTGGGCTGTGGGAGCAGCTGAGCACCTTCAGCACTGCCTGTTCATCAGAAGGAGCCCAAGAGCTGTGAAATCAGATCCACTCAGCCATGCAGAATCCATGGCTGGGCTTGTTTGAGCACTGAGGAACCAGACCATAACCTAATGGAGATGCAATTAAACTGCACAGCCTGGGCACTGAAGGTCAATCCATTTCTTCTGAAGAGGATGTGAGAATTCCTGGTGGTCCCTGCACATCAACCTGTGCCCTGCTTCTAGGAGCTGATAAATGTAGGTAGCTAAGGTGGATGCTTCAGGGGAAACCCCTCTGGGGTTGGGATTAGATGATAAAGGTCCCTAAGTACAGGCCTCTAAGTACAATCACAACAGCTAGAGACTCGTTACCTGCATTCACAGTGCAAATATATGTGTATATTTCTGCATGCTTTGGGGGGGATAGGGCAGTGTAAGCTGGGGGTGATGTTTTGCAGAAGATGTGAAACGAAAAGGGTTTCAAAGTCCCCTGGAAGGCACAGAAAATGCAGCACCTTTCTCTGCAAGGGCAGCAGAGCCTCCTGCTGTGCCCTGGCTGGACCTGGGGGGCTCTGCCAGCCCCAGCTGCACTCCCAGTAAAGCTGAGCTGGCAGGGGAGACTGGAGATGGAAACTGATTTAAAAGAGTGGGTATCAGCTTCCAGGGCAAACCCCCAGAATGACTCTGAAGGCTGGGAATCCTCCCTCAGGATTTCCAGGGCAGAAGCAAGTCAGTGTGCAGGCTGGGGAGAGCCTTGCAGGAGCACTTGCACCTTTCTTCCATAACCACAGCATTCCTGATCCTTGGTTTCTTGCCTGGGACTAAGGGTATTTTTATGGATAATGGAACACCTTATTCACAGCAAGAAACACAACATCTGTAAGAAATTGTTTTTGCCTCCAGCAGCTGAATAATTTCAACCAGAATTCCATCCTTCTTTGGCAGAGGAGGTGTGGGGCTGAGGGAGCTGAACCTCGAGTTTGGCTTCCCTTAGGAGCTGCTCTGCTTTCCCTGCTCGAGGTTCCTGGGCTGCCCTGCACTGCCCAAGCAGAGATTTGAGCAGATGTCTGTGACCTGCACAGTGAGAGATGGCCCCCTCTCTGAGGGTGTGTGAAAAGGCAGAGAAATCCTCAGCCTCACCAATACATTTATATCACTCAAGCTTCACAGCAGCCCACAGAAATTACTGATTTTTCTAGCCAAACATTTCCTTTTCCCCTGCCTTTTTCCTGTGCTGTTTTACCTTTTCCTCCCTCGGTTACTGACACACAGTTTGGGCTGCCCTGAGCATCTCCTTGCTTTTGGAATGCTGTGGAACTTCCACCTCACTTGGCTGTGCTGGGGAAAGAGAACCAGGTTGGCAAATGTGACCATTCATGATGTACAAAGTATCTTCTGCTCCAAATCTCACTGAGGGTTGAGCTTCTGCCTCAGCTCCAGCCCTAAATACAGGGAATATTCATGTCCCTTAATGAGCTGGCTTTGTACCAAAATACCCCAAGTTTGCCTCTCACACAAAGAGAACACCCACTGCTTTGGTGGTTCCAAACAAAACTTCTGTCCTGGTGCTGCCCAGCTCTGAGAGCTGGGTGAAGGTTTGCCTCTGCAAATCACCTTTTCTTTTCCCATAAATGAAGGCTGTGGGAAATCTCCTGTGGTGAGAGCATTACCAGGAATGGCACAGTGGGAATTTGGCCAGAAGCACTGGAAGAGGCTGGCAGCAAAGGGAGGTGGTGTCAGGCAGGTCCTGCTGGCAGGGGAGCACACAGCCCGTGCAGGGACCATCCACTGCTGCCTCTCTGCAAGCTGCTGCTTCCAGCATTAACACAGACCTCTGCCAAAGCCTATTGGGAGGTGAGAGGAGAGAGAGAAGAAATCCAATTCCAGCTGCTGTGCTGATGTCTTTCACCTCTGCTGCAGTCATTTTTCTCATTCCTGAGAGGGCTGGGAAGGTGCCAGAGGAGTCACAGCTAGAGGCTTGTGGTGTGCAAGGGAGGAGCTCTCTGGCTCAGACATCCTTTGGAGAGCTCACAGCATCCTCTCACACCCACCTCTGTCCTCTCAAGGATGAGCCACATGATTTAGTATCAAAATTTAAATCTAAATTCTGTTCCTCACTTGCTGTTATAGAGGGCTGTCAGGAGAAGTCTTGTAATCCGTAAAAGGTGGTCAATTTTTAATTTCAACTACCAGAATATTAAAATCCTCCTGGTTGTTGTTTGCAAAGGTGGAGCACTGAGTGTGGGCACGGTGCAGCACTGCTGGGGGATTGCTGGGTCCTGAGTGTGGCCTCATCCTTCCCAGCCCCTGAGGGCTCTGTGACACAGCCAGGCTGCTCCAGGCTTGGGGGCTCCCTGTGCAGGGGTGTCCTGAGGAGCTCTGAATGCACAGCCCACCTGGCAGTGACAATGGTCATTGGCACATCTCAGCACCACTGGTGTTCACACTGGATCTGTTCCCCTCCTTCTGCACCTTGCACGGATTCTTTCAGCAGGAATGGCTTTGGTGAGCGTGTGTTTTCTCATGGAGAGTTTCTCAGGTGCCATGTGTGACATAGAGCAGAGCACCAGGAAGAGCCAGGGGAGGAGGGACTGTTCTGTGGGCAGGAGGGCAGTGCTGGAGCTCAGCCCACGGGGCACGGCTGCTCCCTGCTGTCCGAAGGGAGAGAGCTCTGCATGGCTCAGCTCCCCTCCCTGCCGGTGCCTGGACTCTTCTGAGTTTTGGGAGCACCTGTGGAAAAATATTTGTGCTCCAGGAGAGAAAACAAAAATCACAGCTGCTTTGTTTTCAGGTAGAAAAATCCTTAATGTGTTCATCAGGTGGGTGACTGCAGTTGGACAAATCATTCTGTGGCACATCCAGCACCAGGTACATCCCCTGCAGCTCTCCGGAGAGGCTGAGGGCAGGCACTGCCCCTCCTTCAGCAAATCTCCAGGGAATCAGAGTATCCTGAAGGGGGGAAGGGTTGCCCCTCGCTCCAGAGCCAGCACCTGGGCTCTGGCCCTCCTTGCACATGTGCTTTGTATTCATGTGATGCCTCAGGATGTGAGCTTGTATATTTTTCATATATTTGCAATCCTGCCGTTCTTTAGTGTATAACTCGAAACTCCATATCCAGTGTCAGCTGCTGCTTTCCCATTTGGGTCAGACACAACAATTCCTCTCCAGGCCTGGCAATCCAGGACACCTGACTGTCCCAGGCCCTGAGAGATGGAAACAAAAGTGAGTTGGGGGGAGCAAACTTGGGGTAAATGACTTCATTACCTGAAGCTGTAATTGGAAGATTAAACCCCCAATGTGCAAATGGACCAAAGTTATAAAAGTGTGAAAACCCTTGACCTGTTGTCCATTTTTGGGTGTAGCCTCTGGAGGGGCTTCATCCGCCCAAAATGTACCTGAAAGCCCTTCAATAGATAGAACTGCTTTTGATTCTCTTAATTCTGTCTGGCCTGTTTTTCGGTATGCCAAAAAGGCATCACACGCAGGTATCCAACCTTGCACTGCCCACAGAAGGAGGAGTCCTTCCCGCAGCTGCGAGAAGGGGAACCCGCAGCAGAGACCGACCAAACCCGAGCAGCTCGAATGCTGAATGAGCTGGAGCCTCTCGAAAGGGCAGAGCTCCTGCTACCGTCCGAGCGGGGAAATACAGAAACATCCCCGCCGCCTTTGCACGGGAAGTGAGCTCAGCTGGAGCCAAGAAAGCCAATTCCCTGCTCGTCCTGAGCGTGGGTGGATCGATCCGTTCAGAAGGGTGATTATTGCCCTTTTCCATCACTGACCTGCACGGCTCTGCAGCGCTCCGGGCTCGGCTGTCCCAGGACTGATTTTCCCTTCCCTGGCGTCCGAGGTGTCCCAGTGCTGAAGCTGGGAACGATTCCTGCCTTTGGGAATGGGTCTGTCTCACATACCCAGCCCAGTCCCAGTTTATTGTGGCAATTCATACTGTCCGGATTGATGCTGAAGGAGCCGTGTCATCCTCCTTTCCCCCCCTGCCAGGGGAAGGGAATTGCTGGAAATCAGAGCTGCTCTCCCCCATTTTCTCCTGCCCGCGCTGTGTGAAGCTTTTACTCCAGCATTAGAAACTGCAGGACTTGCTAATTGGCATAATAAAATGAACATGCACCTCACCTTGCTGCACCTTTTTCTTTTTCCTAACACCTGAGGGACCAAGGGGGCAGGGGGCAGGTGGAAACCATGCCAAGCTGTTGGCTTTTCCTGCCTTGCCTGTGATTACTGCTTGAGGTAGATTTACCCTGATATGACACAACCCAGGGCAGGAGTCAGGGCAGAAAAGCAGAATATTGAGCCTTACACTGATCTAGGATGAACCCTGGTCAATAATTTGAAGGCAGGCCCTCAGATTCATTTGTCACGGAGATAATAGAAGAGTAGTTTGTCTGTGAATTAAAGGAAAAAAAACCCCAACCGCACTGTAATCCAGTGGCACAAAGGCTGGGATCGATTACATTTGCATTCTGACAAGCCGTGTGAGAGAACTCAGCCAAGCTTGTCAATGGCTCTCGCTGATGACTTTCTAACCCCTGTGCTCACAGAATGATTTCTGTTTCCAGCCAGCATTTTCAGGTTGCTGACTGCAGCTGTTCCAAAGCCTGGTGGCAGAGTGGTTGTCTCCTGCAGGACATTTTGTTTCTGTGTTTCCTTCAGGGAGCTGGCTGTCCCAGCTGAGTCTGGGGTGCAGATCGTGTTGGAGCAGGGGGTTCAGCCAGGCAGGGCTGCTCTGGGCATCTTCACACACCTCACCTGGAGCTGAGCAAACTGCAGAGACACAGGAAGGGCCAGGGAGAGCCCCGAGCTCAGGGTGAGCCCAATGTTGGCTACCAGGTACTAAAAGAAATTCCAAACTCCTGTTTCTTGGCAACCCATTAATTGTTTGCATTGCCAAAGCTGCCTTTGAGAGTCCATGTGCACAGTTCCTGCTTTTGCAGAAGTTCTAGATATGACCGAGCTTTTCAAACCAGCCAGGGGGCTCTGGATGAGGATTAATGCAGCCGCCCTGCCCTGCCCTGCCCAGCCCAGCTGCACGTCCCACAGGGTTTGCCCTGCTGCAAGCAGCACTGGAACAGGTTCCATTAATTAATTAATTAAGTCTTAATTAATTATGACTGCAGTCTCTGCCCCTGCTCTGACTGCCAGGCCCTCTGAGGGCACTGAGCTCTGCAGAGTGAGCAGCATATTTGCTGTTCTGCTTCTCACAGCTTGCTCAGCCTGGCTGCCAGCTCCCTCCCAGGATCTGCCTCACTTCTGTCCTTCCTAAACCTTCATCAATTCTGTCATTCTCCCCAGGTGATCTGAGCTGGGGGATTACAGCTCCTCTGCTGTGTCATGGAGCAAGGGTGAGATCCTGTGTGCTCCTCAGGAGCTGCACACTCAGCTGAGGGGCTGTAACTCTGCTGACAAAACCAAGGCCATCCCAAAGCATCCCAGCTTTCTGCAGCAAACCCCAGCTGGCAGATTTCTGCCTCTCAAGGATGGGACTGGGCATGGGGGGCACAGCCAGCTCCTGCCATCCCCTGGGGCACCGTGGTGAAGCCCCAGGAAGCAGAGATGAGCCCCTCACCCAGCTGGATTCCAGGGCACACCTGCATCTGCACAGTCCTTCCCAGGGCAGCTGTGAAACCTGCATCAAAGCAGAAAGGCTTCTCAGAAATGAGGTGATTAAGGCTAAAGCTCAGTGTGTTTGGAAACCTAGACAGCCCTCATTTTCTAATGGCTGTTTCCAGAATTCAGATTTGTTGTTGGCAGTGTGCTGTGGCACATCCCAGCTCCTGGGGTATTCATTTCAAATGGCTCAGAGCAAACCTTTCCCTCTGGCCATTCCCTGCCAGCCTGAAACAAGACACAGGAGGAAAAACAGATCCGTTCTCAGCAGTGATAACTTTCCTCAAGTTTAAGGAAGCTGTGACCTGGAAGCAGCACAGTGGCAATGGGAGCCTGGATTGATTTCCAGGAGTTTCAGCATCCCTGCATATCTCCCGTGATGACAATCAGGTCAGAAATCAGAGCATGAAAACACAAATGTCAAGCGAAAGGATACAATTTTTCATGCCTGGCTGAAAGCAAACTCCCTGCTCTCCCTCCCAGTACAGTTTTACTCCTGTAAGTGGTGCAGATAATCTCAGTTACAGGCAGCTACTCATGGCAGGAGCTCAAAGCACCATTAAAGGCTTACAAGAGTGTTACCTATAATTTGGGATCCACTAACAGCACAAATGTCTGTTGTTCAATTCCTTAAATATTAAGCCTATTTTGTTCTTTTTTTCTCTCTCTCTCTCTCTTACACACACCAGGGATTTTGCTGCTTCTGCACCTTGCTGCCCTGGGGGATCCTGGGCATGGCACTGGGCACGGGAATGGGGCAGGAGGCAGCAGAGAGGCTCTGGGGCTTCTTCCCCTGCACCTCTCCTCCCTCCTGGCTTCCCAAATCAGCCCAGGGGCATCCACAGCACCATCCAGTTTTGGCTTTCCCTCTTCATGGAAAATCCCCCTTCATGAAAGGGCAATTCAGGAAAAATCCAGACAGAAGAATTTGCATATTATTTTCCCATGTTTTGGGGTTTCTGCAGGACCAGAGAGCCCAGGAAAGGCAGCTCCTGACCTTTAGAGCTGTCACCCATCTGACAGGGAGGGTAACAGCCCCTGCCAGCACCCTGTCCCTTCTCCCTGCCACTGTGGTCCCTGGAGGAGCAGCTCCCATCACTGAAGGGACCCCACTGCTCACTGCACTCAGAGGGCTCTGAGCTCTGCTGCTGCCTGAGCTGTTGCTGTAACTCCCCCTGCTCAGTGCCCACAGCTGGCCTGGACACACACAGCTCTCCGGAGCCCTCATGGAACTTTTCCTGTGATTGCTGCATCAGGGAAAGAGTATTTAATGTAAAAACTTGGACCCTAAGTGCTGCTGCCCGGGTGCAGCTCCAGCAGAAAGAAAGGCTCTGTTGTCAGTGCAAGCTGTGGGGATCACTCTGACACACCAGACAGCCCAGCCTTCCACAGGAGAGCAGGTCTGCTTGATGTTTCCTGCCCACACTTTGGAGAGGAAGAGCCTCTCTTGCAGGCAGGACTTGCTCCAGCCCCAGCTGCAGTGAGAACCTTGCACCAAACAGCACCTCTAAAACACTAATTTTAGCTTTAAAAAATGGAAAAACACTGAAGTCCTATGAAATCCAGCCCTTGCCTGCACTCTGGTCCATGGCGGTGCAGGAGAAGTAGCTGCTCCCAGCAAAGGGTGGCCAGAGAGGGGTGAGCTGGCTTTCTTGGGGAGCAAAAGGTATTTGTAACCAGACAATGGGCTGGGGAGAGTATGAGGAATAATTTAAACATCTCCACTGTTTTAATTACTTCTGCCCAAAGCCCCTGAGCAAAAATAAGCTTAAATTAAATGTTTCCATCTGCAAATGTGGCTCACAGAGTGATCTTTACCTAATTGCCTCCTCTCTTTCAGGTGCTCCCTGCACAAGGTGAGCCCAGGCTGGGCCTGGTGACACTGAGGGAGCTGGAGCCCAGCCTGGGGGGCTCCCAGGGTGCAGAGTGGGGGTGTTTAGGGGGTGAGAATCCCTGCCTGTCCTCAGCCTGCTCCCCAAGGAGGGGCTGCCATGCTCACTGGGCTCTCCCAGCACCACTGTGCCATGAGCAGCCACTGCTGGTCCCTCAGCCCCTGGGACTCCTGGCTAAAGGCAGAAGCTCTTCACAAAGGAGGAAAAACCTCTGCATTGGCATTTCCAGCTGCCCGAAGGTGTTCAGTACCAAATGTTCCCCTGGAGTAGCAATATCTAAAGCTAATATTCCTTATCTTGGGTAAAAAAAACCTCATGGTCATTTATAGGCTGGCTTTGCTTTGTGTCCAGGGTTATCTGCTTCATGTCTTCCAGTTTGTATTTGCTAAGTTACATCTGCCTGCTTTGCCTGATCCTGCCAGCAGCCGGGTTATATAGTATTATTTTCTTAGCAGCCTTTTTTTTGCAGGGTTCACTTCTCTGCTTTCAAAGGAGAAGCACTGATCTTCAGACATCACAGCTCCCACATCCTGCACCAACCATGCAGCTGCTGCTGATGCTCACCTCTCCACAGCATTCCTGCACATTTAAATCCTAGGACCAGTCTCCTCAAGGTAGGTAAATCCTTCCTGGTTTTAATTAGGGGTAATTTAAAGTATCTGGAGTGCTCTGGCAAACTTCCCTCATCCGTGATGCTGCCACAGGGACCTCCAGCTGTACACACCTGAGAGTGACTTTCAAAGCCCTGCTAGACTGGAGCCTGTCACCAGGACAGCCACAGGACAGGCACATCTGGCAGCAGAGGAGCTCTAAAGGTGGAAATGGTGATCATTGGCTCCTGCCTGGTTCGGGGTCACAGCCAAAAGGCAGCTGAGGAATCACTTACCTGTCTGACAGCACA
Source organism: Drymodes brunneopygia (assembly GCA_013400955.1). Classification (NCBI taxonomy): domain Eukaryota; kingdom Metazoa; phylum Chordata; class Aves; order Passeriformes; family Petroicidae; genus Drymodes; species Drymodes brunneopygia. The sequence goes on from VZTZ01018027.1 coordinate 141,342, forward strand.
GAGCAGCTTCCCATAGGAATAGACAATGATGGCAAAAGGGATCACGAGGCAAAAGATGAAAAGACAGATGATGTAGGATGTGTTGTTGGCATCCTTGGAGTGCCAGTTCACAGAGCAGGTGATCCCTGGTCCTTCTGGCCCATAGCTGCTCCAGCCAAAGAGCGGGGGAAGGGTCCAGAGCAAGGAGTATGTCCAGGACAGGACGATGCCTGTCCACGTCTTCCTGTAATTTGTGGTGTCAGCCTCTGCTGTCCTGGTCATGGTGCAGCAACGCTCGTAGGAGAGCACAGCCAGGGAGATGAGAGAGATGATGCCTGCATCAAACAGCAAAAAATGAAAGAATCAAGGCTTTGCTCTATCTCCCCCAAAAATATTTCAAGCTGTGCATGAGACTGATGGCACTGGCTTTGGAAACTCGCTGGGCAAGGACAGGGACTGGAGGTGTTCCCCTAAGAGTGAGAGGTGCTGAGAGCCTGACCCCATTCCCCAGAAGCTGGGGGTGTTTAAACATGTGTCCAGCCAAAGTTGTAAATGTTGGTCAATAATTAAGCACATCTGTCTGAACAGGTACATGTGTGTGTGTGTGTTCTGCAGCAAAATTCTGGCTTCTCCATCAGATTTGGTCCTTGTTGCACCTGTAAAATTAGAGAGTATTGTTTAGATTTGCCCAAAGTGTGCAGCTGATCTGGTGCTCCTCTGCCAGCTCCCAAGTGCAGCCTTCCGAACCCTTCTTGGGGAAGGGCAGCCCCACAGGGTTTTCATAGGGATTTCATGCTGTGCATAATGAAGAGCTGTAGATTGAACCCACATCCTGAAGCCCCCTGTGCCAGCAAGTGCCCCAATGTGCCCCCCTCAGGGGGCAAGCAGCTCATGAGCCTTTGCAGAGAAAATTGGGGTACTGCCAGCAGACAGAAATGGGGCAATAAAACCACCAGCAGCAAAGCAAAGGCTTCTTTTCAATGCAGAAATGCTGGAGGGGAGGTAATTTCTACAGCTGATAGGAGAGTTTGCAACTTCCCTCCACACACAGCTCCCAGGCTGCACTGTGGAAGCAATGCTGGCAGGTGCAAGGGGATATTGCTGGATCTGACAAACTCCTGCTAAACTTTCCTGGCCAAGTAAAGGTTTCACATGTACAAAGCTGGCTTGTTAGCCTGCACAACTTTATGAGGGAAGAGATGGCAGCAAACATCCCAACTGCAGCTGCTGCAAATACATCTTTAGAGTGTGCATAAGCAGTGTGAGTGTCTCCTGAAGGGGCTGTGTGGAGCCTGGATGCCAGGCTGAGCTGTGTTCCTGGGGTTGTTCAGCTCTGTGCTGATGGGCAGAGGGATGCTCTGATCCAAGTGAGTTCTGTCTGGGGGAGAGCCCCACTGATGTGTGCCAGTGTCTGCAGTGTCTGCAGGCTGGGAGAGACTGTCAGCACTGGGAAGTTTGAAAACACGAGATATTGTTGTGTATAAAGTGATATCCATTGTACCTGCTGTCCCCAGAGCCCCCTCGGCACCTCCACTGCTCCGGGGCTCTCCCTCGGTGTGCCTGGCTGGCAGGTGAGGACGGGGCTGGCTAAAGGCACAAATACACAGGGCTGCTCTTTCCTGCCGGCCGGTCCTGCCCAGCACTGCCCATTCCTGCAGTGGGAACCGCCAGATTTCCAAGAGATCGCAGCTGTGGAGGCTCAGATCTGAGATGTGGCACTCAGGGACAGGGTTTAGCGGTGGGCCTGGCAGTGCTGCATTAGTAATTGAACTTGGTGAGCCTAAAAGTGTTTTCTAACCTAAACGAGGCTGTGATTCTATGCTCCGTTTTCATCCTTTAAAGTTTGCAGAGCTTTTCCGTAGCCGCTGCAAACACACTCTGGAGCCTGAATGAGGACTCACACTTAACGCTGCCTGGGGGCTTAAGGGCTTTTCCCAGAAACACAACCACTGAAGCTGCGAAAGTTTCACCCCAGCCCAGCGCCGCTGGCGTGCCGGGTGTCCCGCTCCCCACGCACAGCCCGAGCATCACCGGGATGCGCGCCCCGGGACCCGCACCCACCGCACCTGCGGGTGTGGGGCTCTGCACCGCTGCGGGGCTGGCCTCTGCCCTCCCCTGTCCTGCCCGGAGCTGCCGGGGCTGGCCCGTCCGCTTCTCTCCCCTCCCCGGAGCTGCCGATGCTGTCCCGTCCCTTCCCGGAGCTGCTGGGGCTGTCCCCTCCCCTGCCCTCCCCAGAGCTACCGGGGCTGTTCCGTCCCGTCCCCTCCCCGGAGCTGCCGGGGTTGGCCCGTCCGCTTCTCTCCCCTCCCCGGGGCTGCCGATGCTGTCTGTCCCTTCTCGGAGTTGCTGGGACTGCCCCCTCCCCTGCCGTCCCCAGAGCTGCAGGGGCTGTCCCGGGGCTGTCCCGGCCCGTCCCGTCCCCGGAGGTGCCGGAGCTGTCCTGTCCCNGCTTCTCTCCCCTCCCCGGAGCTGCCGATGCTGTCCCGTCCCTTCCCGGAGCTGCTGGGGCTGTCCCCTCCCCTGCCCTCCCCAGAGCTACCGGGGCTGTTCCGTCCCGTCCCCTCCCCGGAGCTGCCGGGGTTGGCCCGTCCGCTTCTCTCCCCTCNGCCGCGCTCCGCCCCGTGCCCGCCGCTGCTGCCCCGCTCCCCCCGCCCGGGCTGGCACCGCCGGGGCTCAGCGCAGGTGAGCGGCAGCGCCCAGCCCGCACCCCCCGCGTGTCCCGGAGAGCCCCCGGGAGCTCGCTGTGCAACTCCGCGGCCAGGCCCAGGGTGTCGGTAAATGCAGAACCGCAGCGTCAGCCGGGTGCAGGCACCGCCTGAGCGAGGTGTGAGTCTCGGCTTGGCCCGCGGAGCTTTGGGAGTGAAGCTGTGAAGAGCACGGGCTGACCCAGACTTCCCCAGAGTGCCAGAAAGGTGAAGCTTGAGCTGCCAGCCAGCTACAGAGTGAAGCGTTTCTTATCAGTTAAAGTTCCCTAAAATCTCTAGGGTGTTTCTACAACCCAGCCAAGTTCTGGTCATACCCCATCCCTCAGTAAGGAGAGCACTGTCAGGCATTTTAATGTTTTGATGCGCTGTCCTAGAGAGGGAAAAAAACCCCACAGTGTTCTACTCACAAAGAAATTTTTCTCTATGTTTGCAAAAAAAGTGAATTTGTCTGATTTCCTGCGGTTTGGTTTCTATGAGCAATTAGTACTGAAAAGGAAGGGTGTGAAGCCTGATATCCCCTCTCTTTTTTTTTCTCTTTTTATCAGTTGCTTGTTACGGGGAGAAGGCAGTTCAGAGTATCTCTGCTTGTAATGACCTTCAAGTTTTTGTTTTTGTTTCTTTTAAACCAAACCCCTGCACTTTGGGAAAGCTGGCTGCTTCTTGCCTTCCCTCCAGGCTGCTCTGCAGGGTATGGACAGGGTCCAGAACAATGCTATTATTTATCAGCATTTCTGAAGACCAAGAATGTAACTGGGCAGGTGACACAAGAGGTCGGTCACCTGAGACTGGGCATTTAGATTAAAAATAAGGATGGAAAGCAGACCCTTCACCAACTTTTTTGCCCTCCTCTGGACATGCCCCTCAATGTCTTTCATGGAGTGAGGGGCCCAGAACTGGACACAGGATTTGAGGTGGGTCCATCCAGGTAGTTTTTAATGCAGCAAAGAATGTGTCTGTCCAAGCCATGGGCTGCCAGNGTGCCACTCACCGCAGAGCGCGGTGGCGAAGCCGTGCCAGGCGCAGGCGGCCCGCGATGTCCCCGCGGCCAGCCCGAGCGGGGTGCCCAGCGCGCAGCCCAGCAGGTCGCTGAGCGCGATGTTGAGCAGCAGCAGGTTGATGGGCGAGCGCAGCGCTCGGAAGCGCCAGAAGAGCAGCAGCACCAGCAGGTTGCTGCAGAAGCCCAGGCTGCCCACGGCGCCCAGGCACACGGTGGCCGCCAGCCGGCCCGCGGGGCTCAGGCACGGCGCGTCCCGCCCGTCCCCGCACGGCGCCGCCATCCCCGCGCTGCTCCGC